>JAVJIX010000028.1:4770000-5267500 GCA_036785185.1 Paratrypauchen microcephalus | reverse complement strand
AGAGGTATTAAAAAAACAAAAAAACACTTAAGCACAACTTAAGACGCAAGAAGAGACTGCACTTAAGATAGTTATAATGCTGCAATAAGGCTGTGATCATGGCTCCAAGAAAACTTTTAGCATATCGCCCACCCATAGGCTGCCATTTGTTCAACAACCAAAAGAATTTCATCTCATTTCATTCAGCTCTTTTTGTGAATAAATGACACCCACAAATAAAATCCATATTCATTACAGCTAAATTGTTTACCATACACTACAAAAACACATCTTTCAAAAGAATGTAAACTTAAAACAAAAAGCAATTACTGCAGAGTCGATACGCATTTAAAACCTTGGAAAAAATGTAGATTCACTTACAGGCTCCACGAACTCGAACTTTTTCTTCTCTTGGACCTCTTGTATTTTGAACACATACTCGAGGGAGGCGTCATAAAAGAGTTGTCTCTCTTTATCAATTTGTGTGTCAGCCTAAGAAAACAAAGCAAACAAAAACAGAGGTTAGAGCTGCAACAAAGGGCCTTGTCATCCTCACCGAGCTCTCTGTTGACAATGGGTTAATGTGGGGACCACCTGGAGAGATAATAAGTGCAGCCAGTGCACATTGTGGCTTGGAGGAGGCCATAAAAAAAGCATTATTCACAGTCACACTATAAGGCACCATTTTGTTTTGTTTTTACCTCCTGCAGATAAGTTTCCTTCTTCCGAGATGACAAGTTGAGGTGCCGCTCAAGAACTGAATAGTATTTTTCAGTTTCCTTGTCGAATTTCTTTTTCCCTTCCTATAAATATTGAAAAGAAAAACAGACAAGGGTGAGTATTGACACATTACCACTAGGGGGAGGTGTAACTGCATTTGCTACATCATAGACTTGTCATCTGAATTCCCTGTCAATACATTACAGCAGCAGGTCATAAAATTGCCATCGGGCTGTGTGTAATGATTGGGGGACACGTAACTATGGTCAACAGGGACCAGTATTATCAATAAGGGCTTGTGGAAATTATAAGCCATTACTCCCACAGTCCACTGGCAAAGGAAATACCACAGTACATTGACTGTAATGCTCAGTGCTGCTGCCTATAATCCATTTGGCTTAGAGCGCTCAGCAGTTTCTATGTACTATGCCCCACCTGCAAAGACAACTCACAAAAATACAGTTTTTCAGAACACCCCTCTCCATGGGTTTCTGAGTGATGAAAAATTAGCAGTACTGTTACCATAACAATTGACAAATCAAATTCTTGGAATGGTGAAAAGTGCTCAGAATGATGCCTATAAACAGGCAGTGATGGGCAGTAACTGAAAACATGTACTCACAATGCATATTCTGAATACTAATTCTGAGTAACTGTATTCTGGAACAGTTACTTTTACAATTGGTGGTATTCAAAATACAATTACTTTCCCAAAATCAAAGGATAATACATGGCGGTACTTGATCAATCAATTTAGGCTTCAAACTGCAAAGTTAGCGAGAAAAATATAAAACACTGATCTTGTGGTTGCAAGTGTGATTTTTCCTTCCCTGATCAGTGATAAATAAATGCATAACAAACAGTGAAACAAAAGTAAAGCTGTTTTTAATACTATGTTGTGTCTTTACATTATACTTTAAATACCACCCTGTGTGAAAGTACAGTGGTACCTCACCTTACGAAAGACTCTACAAACGAAAAATCCAAGTTACAAAACGCCTTCACGTTAAATTTTAGTCTCTAGATACGAAAGAAAATTCAAGTTACGAAACGCGAAATCTCAAAAATTCAATTAATGCGCGCTCAGATGCACGCCCTGAAACATAAATACACTTTATCAACACACACGGGGTTAGGTTCCAGAGGTGGCCCGCGGTGGGAGAGGTCCACGAGGTAGGACAACTTTGTATTGTTCTACATGTTTTAGGGCTGTAAATGCCTCACCACACACATTCTACGGTTTCTCAGACTGGAGTTGGGCTTTTCTCGCATTTCTCTCTCGTTTGAACGCTCGAACTTTCATAGATTTTCAACGGAATGTGTTGATAGTGAAGCGTGGGGGGGGACACGGCTCAATATAGCGCTGAACGCGCGAGGGGAGCGGAGACAACAACACATCATCAGTAGGGTAAAACTAACCTGTCTCACGACGGTCTAAACCCCCCACATTCCCTTAGTGAGTGAGCAATCCAACGCTTGGTGAATTCTGCTTCACAATGATAGGAAAAGCCGACATCGAAGGATCAAAAAGCGGCGTCGACACGGCGCAAGGCCGCGGGCGCGGGATGGAGCCGCGGCGCCCGGGCTGCGCCTCCCCCTTGGGGCCGAGCACGTGCGGGCCGAGCATGCGTGGGTGAGTGCAGCAGCCGTGCGAGGCCAGCGGAAAGCCGCACGGGGTGATTTAATCCTGTTCTGGTCCCGGTTTGGTCCGGGTCTGGACCTGGTCCGGTCCTGGTTTAGTCCAGGTCCAGTCCAGGTCTAGACCTGGTTTAGTTCTGGTCTAGACCTGGTTTATTCCACGTTTAGTCCTGGCTCTACAGTCTCTTAGCCAATCAGGAAGCAGAACACAATGTTACACTATAAAAAATGTTACACTATTAAAAAAAAACCTTGGAATGGATCAGGCCTTTTCCATTGAAATAGCTACTCAACTTACGAAAAATTCACGTTACGAAACCACTTCTGGAACGATTTCATTTCGTAAGGTGAGGTACCACTGTATTAACAATACAGTACTCTGATGTATTGGAATATGTTACAAGTTACATTTCAATGCAGGTATTCAGTATTCTGTAACTAAATACATTTTCAAAGTATTCTTCCCATCACTGTAAACAGGAAGTTGAAACCCATGAATATTGCATGCAGCCAGAATGTAAATTGTTACTTGCAATACAAGGAAATATACTGTGACCAAATGAATGTGTAAAAGAACAGGCCTTAATGAGGGCTATGTTGAGTAATTAATCAAGTTTAATAAAATATTGCTCATATCAATTATATAAAAATGTAATCGAAAAAATATTAAATTCTGTTCTAATAATAATGAGAATAATGAGTTCTACCCATGCAAAGCCTTGTCTACTCTACAATGGCTTTTAAAACTTTGAATCACAAAAACTGTTTATATTATGTGGATTCTGCTTAACTTTTTACAGTACATAAGTGGTTCAAATCATGATATTAATTATACATATAACGAACCTTTGGAAAGAAAGAAAGAAAAGTGCAATAAAGTGGGTTATATGTTGCTAATGACTAACTAAATGACTTCTCAATGTAAATATACAAGATGTCTTCACTTTTCTCTTGAATGAATCGTGTGAGTGGCACTTGGAACAAGAACAGCAGTGTAATTATGTTTTCAGAAAGGAAAATGGGAAAGAAAGAAACAGTGAAATGAAAAATGAAAACAAGCTATCAGGTGTGTTTATACCTAATAAAGTAGCCACAATTCTGCTTTTAAGGCCCATCTGCTTCGAGGTCTTGTGCTGACCTTGGTTGTAACATGCTTGAGTTATTGTTGCCTTGGCTATCATTGGAAACCATTCTCCTTTCACCTCTGATAGCAACAGTGTATTTTCACAACAGAAATTCCACACAGAAATATTTCTTCCCCCAAAAAATTTAAATAAAAAGCTAAATATATTGCCTGGGATCCAGAATATACATATACATAGATGTGAGTCTATGTAAAGTGTGTAATGTCTCAGGGACATGCATGGTCTGTCCGTATCGGAAAAAATAAAGGAAAATCTGTATAAAAAATACAGAGAGTTATTGTCATCATTATTATATGATATCAAGCCATGAATGCATTGGCTGATGTTAAAAACTATTAGAGGTGCATTAGCAGACAGTGAAGCCAACTTTTTCCTCACCTATAAAGTTAGTTGAATGTCATTTTTGCCCTATAGATGCTGAGCCCTCGATATGGGTTACGAGATTACACAACCAACCCAAAAACCTCCACTCCTTAGGCCTTAATCAATCTGCGGCCGAGCAGAGAGAAGAGGAGACTGCATTTGTGTAAGAACTCATCTGCAAGTCTGACCTCTAAACCAAGCCCTGACTATTTAATGCCCATATCGCTATGCAAACTTTTACAGAGACAGCAGAAGACAAGGAGAGTGAGGAGGAGGGACAAATGAGCAAATGTAACCAGATCCAGCCAGTTTGTTTTTATTCCCATGGCCTTGAAATTTAGCAAGTACTGGCTGCTGATATGTGCAAGGAAAAAGGGAAATACTCGATACAGGATCTGATGCAGCAATGAAATGTAAAAATATAAAATAATCAATTGTATTTTTACACACAAAAATAATTATACTTTATTTATTATTATCATGTGATCTATTCTGATAGAGGATAGGAGTCTGTGTGGAGTTTGCATGTTCTCCCCGTCTCTGGGTGGGTTTCCTCCAGGCACTCCGGTTTCCCCCATCAACCCAAAACCCCAAAAACATACACCATAGGTAAAAATCCTCCAGCTGAGGTCCTGACCAAGCCTAGGCAACAAGATCATGGAGATGGTCCCCGGGCGCAGTCATGTGCTCCTAATAACAGGATGGGTCAAATGCAGAGACCAATTTCTCCTGTGTGAGATCAATAAAGTCAATCAATCTTAAATACAAAAAACTATATATTTAGAAGATTTGTACAATTTATGTGATTATTTTCAGTATGGATATTTGTTGAAATTACTGTAGGAAGAAGGCATGTCACCGTCATTATATATCGGCTTATTGTTCTAAAAAATATGTATGAACAATACTTTTTTTGCGTTACGTTAACATTTGAGCTTCATTATAAAACTAATGAAATCCTGAATACATACTGTAAAGTACTTGATATATACTGTAAAAGTTAGTCTAAGGCTGCGTCCCATTACTCTGTCCCCTTGCCCTTACCCTACCCCTTTATCTGTGTCTTTGTCTTGCCCCTCGGTAATTAGCTGAGAAGGCCAGGGGTACGAATTGGGACACCAATTATCGTTTGTGTCATCATCCCTTGCCTCTACCTGGCTGCTACGTCTACAGAGGAGACAACAATTGACGCAAACAAACGTAAATAAATGTCAAGGATTATCGGGTACCTCAGCTCGACAAAAAAACTAGCTTGTTTATGGATGAAAGTTCGCTGAAAACGATAACGTCAACACCACAACAATAGTTCACTAAAAGTAATGTAAAACATAAGCATCATAATTGTAAACCATGCTCAACTGTTAATCGATAATTACAACTGCTGAAAATACATTTATGAGACTCCTTGGCTGGTCGATGTGACGCTGCCATCCTGATCCCAAAACCTGCCTGAGCTTGTAGGCGTACCCCTTCGTTCCAAGTCTGGTCGAGAGCTTACTTCGTTGCAAGGGGTATGTCGCCCTCGGTCGTGGCCCGAGCCCTTGATCAAAATTAGAATTGGGACACCCCTTGCCCTCACATGAACGTGTAAAACCAAGGGGTAGGGGTAAGACGAAGGGGTAAGACAGAAATGGGACGCAGCTTAAGTTTGGAAGTCAGTAGCAAATTAGTAGAAAAGTAAATTTCCATCAGGGTGTTGGGTGTGAAAATATAGTAGCAGTTACATTAGTTATGGGTCTTTTACTTGAATTTTAATTGACAAGTTGCTTAAGGATACAAGATTATGGGCCTAGGGAGCACAGCAATTTCAAATCATGTGTGTGCAACCTGTACATACATTTTTTGACAATAAAGGAGATGTTTTAAATTTGCGATATCCGTAACATGAGTTCTCGGGGCATATGTTTGCAGTCTCCAAATAACACAAACTTTAGCACTTTTCAAATCACAGAAGATCGCTGTGTCAGCGTAGTCTTTAAGTGGAGTCAAAAGTGGCCTGTAATCCGAGATTTATCCATAATTTCGAGTAGATGAGGAGGCCAGTGCGCATGCGCTCAGTCACATCTTATTTTGCTCTCAGCTCTCGGGACCCAAACATGAAACGCAAAGCTATAAGACCTTTGGACCATCGTGTTTGCAGTACCAACATCAGTCAGGACGATTTTTTACCAGCGGATTCTGCGCACGATTCTGAGCAGTAATGCGAAACCGATGGGTGTTCTCTGCGCTGCTCCTCAAACTGTCTCCTCTTCATTTTTCCGTATCCATTCTGTCTCCTCATCCGTATACTCCTCTTCAGTCCTCAGTCCTCAGTCCTCCATAAGTCCTCTTCAGCCTCAAAGTCCGAATCTTCTACCATGTGTCGCTCGCAATAGAAAAGTTGCGTCTTCTTATCTGCAAAACAGCTGGGACTTCACGCATGCGCGCTGTCCTCTATGATGACGTCATCAAATGAAACTATAGCTGGATATCGGGTTTCAGGCCACTTTTGACTCCACTTAAAAGTCTACTCTGACACAGCGATCTTCTGTGATTTGAAAAGTGCTAAAGTTTGTGTTATTTAGAGACCGCAAACATATGCCCTGAGAACTCATGCTACGGATATCGCAAATCTAAAATATTTCCGGAAGTGCTCCAAATGACACCCAAGTGCTATGGGTGAGTAAAACAACTTGTTTTATTACCGAAATAAGGCTCAGATTGTAAAAAACGTTAATTCTCCTTTAAAATGAGCAATATTACCAAAACAAAAAGCATTCATTTGGGACAGAGGAAGTTCACTCTGAAATCCTTCATATTGCATCTCTAGTCCAAGTGACTGTCACCACGGGACCAGACTAGTACAACAACAGATGCTAAATCAATAGATCATTCCCACTAGACATCTCCTAGGTGAACCAGAAATTGCTAGAAGAAAGTTAAATATATTTCATATGTCTGTTACAAAGAAGCAGCGACACAGTAAGCAGGTGCAAGGCAAATTAAGCATATGATTAAATATGATACCATGCTGACAGAAAATACATTTCCCAAAAGGATCCTGGGGTTTTAGACATGAACAAAAGGGATGAGACTGTTTGAGTGTGACATTGTTTTGAGCTGAAGGCTAAAGGAAAATATTATGCACAAATGCTGAATAGACACACACTAGAAATCACATTAAATTAAGACTTATGGTTTTTGCTAAACCCTGCAGTCAAAGTGTGATTTTTCCAACACTGCTGACCGCTGTCATCTTACCAGAATTTTTTTGTTTTTTTTGTTTTTTTGTTTGTTTTTTTTCATCCGCACATCCAAAGCCAGTGAGTCAGAGGCAAAGAGGAGCGAACAGCCTGATTAAGTCGCAGCTTGTGTTCTGGTTTGTTTTGATCCAGACTCGGACGTGTGCAAACGCGTGCTACGGTAATGACAACCCTAGCAAAAAGAGCAGGTGTTTGTGCTTCTGTGTACTCCCCCGCCCTCTGGATATGTTTGAGCAATCAGAGAAGGAATATATATATGTGCCATTTAAATTGCAAAGAGTGATTGGGGAGAGGAGGGCATGCATATCGGAGGGAAAGGAGGAAGAGGAAGAGAGACTTTGAAGCCCTAAACACGTGGCTGGGGACGAGATATGGACAGATCTCATGCTCGGAGCCACATGGAGTTGTTGGGAGTTGGTGACAGAAAACGAATGCTCTGCTTGTGAACCGGAGCAATTGGAGGGTAGGGGAGGGGCTAAAACACACATGGACCCAGCACCGCGCAGATTTATTCCTCTGATTGCTTTGTTCACGCTCATGAATAAATCAGATGCAGAAGAGTATATTGTGAGGCGCATTCCTCTGGTGTGGAATGTGGAACTGGCAAACCCAATGGAGATTTTAAAAGTACTTTCATGCCCGCTGTAGTAGTAGGTGTGTGTACTAAAAATGAACATGTGTTTCGCAAAGGTGTACGTAGCATACTTAAATATAAAAACGTGATCATAAGTGGAGTTAGGGCAGGGCAAAATCATGTAGAATTTTATCATATTAGGGAGGAAATCTGTGATAGCCACACTAACTAAGGCTTAGCTCAGGGATGTCAAACATGCGGCCCGGGGGCAAGATCCGGCCCTCTAAGACCTTTAATATGGCCCTCGGCTGATTTTCTATTAAAATATTTACATTTTTTATTAAAATATTGGTAATTTTCTGCCTCTTTTCTGTGCAGTTTAGCATAGCAGCGTCTCCAGCGCCTCTGTGCGTGGCCCCTCCCACCAGAGCAGCACAAATGAAGACTCGCCTCTTTTCAAACGCTCTTAAAGGACCATCGTTTTGATTGTTGGGCTTAACAATCTCATCAGCAAAATGTCAAAAATGAGAAAAGCAGTGCAGGAGTGCAGGATTTTCCAAGAAGAATTGTCTAATTCCTATTTGTTAACCTGCTTGGAAACCTGTATGCTTGTGCTGAAATAGCATCAAGTTTTAGGGTGTTCATAATATTATAATATTTTTAAAAGAAAGAGTTCTGTACTAAATTCTGTAATAGATTTGCGTTTCTCGGCACAAATATTTGGACTTATTGCTATTTTGGGGGTATATTTGCCATGAGTTTTCTGATCCGGCCCCTTTGGGATCAAAGTAGGCTGGATACGGCCCCTGGACCAAAATGAGTTTGACACCCCTGGCTTAGCTGGTTAATGGTGGCTTTTCTAATATTTGTACCTACGTGTAAGTTTTAGCTTTAGTGTAGCGTCAAGTTTAGTTCTATTTCGTCTCCTCACATGTTATATCTATATTATCATTACAGTTGTTAGTCTCTGCAGAACCTTCATGTTCTAATTAGCCCTGATCCCTGGCTGCCTCCGCTCACAACTGAGAGGAACATCAGTGGCGCAGTATATAGCTGTTAGATGTATTTGGTCTTTTAATGGCAATCTATAAGCCAGAAAACCTGCTTTTATATGCTTTAGTCTTACATAACGCTGAATTCTGTGTCCCAGGGTAGGCCTAATGGTCACAGAATAGTGAGGCAAACTGTCTGTCAGAAGCTCTCATTTGGCTGGAGGAAAATCGCAGAGAGAAGAGACAGGGAAGAGGCAGGAGGAGGAGTGTTTGGACAATGGCTCCACATCGCCAGTTTGACATGGCCCTAACGATCCTCAGGGCCAAAGCATCTGAGCCTTCCGTCGCTATGGTAACAGCAGTAAGCGGCTCGGAATGTCAAATCTGTGTGTATGGGAAAAAAAACAGTCCAGGGTTACTGTATTGTGCACACTGGAGTTGTTCCAAAGCCATGGAATAATACCAACATCAATGGCTAGCTATGCGGAACTTGTGTGGATATTTCAGCTCGTTTATGATGGATTCTCCGTGAAGTGACTTGAAAGCAGAGAACAGCGCAGCCTACCCCTATGAGCTTATTAGAGGACGCTAATTGGTGCTGGAGTCGAGGATGGTGATTAAATAGGAAATAGGCAGGTTAGTTTGATGCTCCATCACACACAAGTTGCTTTCACTTCAACACTTGTAGGCGGAACGGAAGAAAATAGGATTCAAGTTTGAACACAGTTACTTTGCTGTCAAGCCAAAACATGTCCCTCCTCACCTAACTTCACACACCACAAGAACACATCAGATGCTTAAAGAAGTAGGCCAATTAACACCCAATAATGAGACATATTTGCTTCACAGGTTAACAAAACACTTCCAATATAAGGGAAAACATGGGTGCTTATAACTGTGCTTGAGAGTCCAAGAAAATATTCCACACAACCTGGGTGATAAATGTGCAATTGTCCAAGGTTTTGTAGATTAAAACAAATTATTCCAGATGTTCCAATGCCCAGCCCCAGTATAACCTACCAAATTTCAGATGATGTATTTACTGTTCACACAAACAGCTGGGAGGTTTGACTTAAGCATGATGAATAGTGAAATGCAGCACTGGCTACAGATATTTCATTTAGACAGTCAGATAAAAAAAAAAAGTGGTGTTATTTTGATAAATGTATAAGATCAACAAACAACTTTTTGTTTTACTTATTTTTGTCTCTTTTTTCCATTGGTCACAGAAACAGTTGCATGGCTCAAATTACCAGCAGTTTTGATTTGGAAGATAACATGCCTGACAATAAACTACACCGACATCAACAGCAAAACGGACTGAACTATATCATAGTGCTATTTTCTTAGTGATAATACTGTGATTAGAAGTGAATGTTCAGTTCTACATTAACATTTTAAATGCATCCAGGAGCATAAAATTTGAGAGAAGTTTGAAATATTATAGGGCAAACTACAAAGTGGGTAATTAGATGTCAATTAGTATTTATTTTGCCCTTATTAATGTCTTAATCTGCATAACCTAATTCTACTGCAAATTAACTCCTTAGTACTGCTTAATTGTATGTTAAACATATTCATAAATTAATTATGATCATAATAGGCTTTTGATAAAAAGAGTGTTTTTAAGCTAGTACCAGAACAAGTTTTTATTTTTTATTTTTCATGAACAAAAATGTCCTAACATATTAGTAAGGTCTGAATAAATACTAATTAGCACTGAATGCACCACTTAAAATAATATGCAATTAGGAGATGGTTATGAAAGTGTTATACTGTATACAGGACATCTAAATATGAGCAGCCTTTGCAAACCGCTAATTACAGTCCTTCAAATTAAACTTTTGATCAAGCACACCAAGCAGCAAGAATACATTTAAAGCAATAAAAGTTCAAAATTCTCTTTAAAGTTAAATCTTCTGTATCCAGAAAGGATCTTTTAGATGAAGATAAACTTGGCTCTCTCTGAAGTAAAGAAAATGACTGGAAAGGCAACTTTAACATTTCATTGAACCGGAATATCTGCCAATGTTTTTTTATCATAGCAAAATCACCCAAAACTGTCAAGTAGATACCACATGTACTCACAAAAATGTTGAGACAGCTACATGATGTAACTCAGCCAAGTTTGTTGGGGCAAATTAAACTCCCTCCTTGTCTTCCACTCTAAGACGTTATAAAACTGTGGTGCTGATTTTTATGTCAACGGAACACCATTAAACAGTGGGCTAACGGGATTTGTCACTTTGAGAAGCAGAGAATGAGCTACATGGAAAAGCAATAACATAATAATAATCCTGTCACTCACTCTTCAGAATGTTTCTATAAAACCAGGACTGAGCAGTGGTTAGATATTGCAGCGAATAATTCCAGGACTCATGCATACTTGACAATCAGCTCCATAAACATTATAACGTATTTATGGCTTAGATCACTCCACTGTGGACTGACTGTGACCACATGTTACTGGCCAAATATATGATCATTTCAATAATTTACCATTAAAATGTATAGTATGTATTTGTAATGTACTTAATTCTTAGTATTTGTATTTTAGAAAAATAGGGAAATTGATGAGGCTCGTTCACAGGGAATGCAGGGAATTTGTTCTTGGTCATTACAAAGTATTAGCAGCAGTAGCAGTAGTAAAAACAGCAATAGAAATAGGAATTATGGCAGGTAATAAAATTTTAATTGAGATTGATATTCATCATTCATCATAGTCATTTTTAAACGCCAATGCTATGCTTTGGTCTTTAATTTATTATACAGTTAATTCTCTGTCAGTAAAAGAATGTGATTTAGTGAAGAATTCAGACTTTGCAGGAAAAATAAAACACGTTGTGTAAAATGGCAATAATTAAAAACTTTGTTACGTTTAGGGTCATATTAAGGTCATACTATTATAGTGAAAGCCAATTTTATTCATTTTTAATGAGACTAAATAATACTGAAACAGGAACAAAATATAATTGCACAGTTCTAGCAGAAATAGTAGTAGTAATAGTAGATTATATCTTTATAAGTCTGCGATATAAAGTTATTTTTAGTGGCTATTATGCAAAAAAGACTTTTTGTATTTTGCAAGATAGTGCATGGCTGCTTTCTTTAAAAAGGCAAACTCCACTGACCACAAGTAATTACATTCATTTCAAAATCATTTTCATTGTGTTTCTGCTTTAGTGGTCAGATAAGGCCAAATAACACAATTGAATTCACTAGATTTTATCTTATCTACTGCTTATAATATGGACTGAATTCATCCTTTTGTAGGGCGCTCTCTGATTTACAGCTAAAATTGTGTTGGCGGCATCACTCACCAAATAAGGATTGCATTAATATTATGTGGCATGATAATAATAACATCTCCCTGCAGAGGCTTCGACACATTGTTTTTTGCAGAGGTGCGTTCAAAGACAGCGTGGTGTAGGCAGCTTCAGTCATGTGCACCACATACAGTATATGTCTTGGCCTAGAGACCTTGATAGAAATCCCATGTTTTTTATGGAATATTTGTAGCCCAGGAAAGTTATACAGTTGCGCCTGAAGCTGGTTGTTATATATGCCAGCGTATCCTTGCATTGATCTTTATTTGTGGCTAGCGTTTTTTGACATCATACTGCAATGCACGATCACTCCATCTCCAAAGATAACAACAAAATAGGAATTCTACATTTTTTCAAAGTTTGTGATTGCAGTAAAGAATGAAGAGGCTCAAATTATCAGTTATATTCCCATCTGACTGTCTTTACATTGCTCTTCTGCTCTATGTCTCTGGAGTCTGCGTGTGTGAACTTTGAAACACAAAAAAATGCAAACACAAATGTAAATAATAGTCGTCATGTCTTCTAAAAACATATTCCCTAACCACAGAATAGAAAAGATTGAACTATTTCTTTCCACTCCATTGTTTAAATCACTCATCCTGTTTAAAATGTATGCTTTACATAATAAACAATGTACTATGTAACTTTTCTGCAGGATTTTTCTTTCTGCAATGTTCCAAAGAAGGCAAGAAGGGTTTTGAATCACATATCTTAAAAAAAATGCATTCCCACTTGCCGCTCCACTTGGCTTTGTGACGTCACCTGCTCCATGGAGATTGATAAGTATGTCATACTGTTAAAGATTCCAGGTATAGCAATAACATCTCTATGGAGACAAGCAGGCAACGGACCCTCCACCACAAACATAAATCACCTTTAACTTATAAGGTTAAAGGTTCAGTCTTACATTCATTGTTCGTCCTGGTTTGTTTACAGGGCAGGACTTATAGTTTCCATATGGTGAATGAGGAACTGATAGTTGTTCATAGTAAAGTGAAGTGTGAGTGACTAGACTTTGCTGTAAGAAAAGAAGAGGTTACATTTTTTGTTGTCCATCTGATTTCCAAGTGCCTCTGTTTGCATTGCTCTCCTATGATGATGCCCTGTGGTACCACTAATGAGGAAGATCCTTGGGCAAAACTACAATCTAATCAAATAAATAAAGCAAACTGACCCTGCCAGTTTTAGCCTGCAAGTGTTTTCATCAGCATACTTTCCCCAGTGAAAAAGGAACTGAAGCTCGGTCAAGTCTTGCAAAGAAAAGAATGACATTGAATAAATATTTGTGGATCCAAAAATGCTTGCCATTTGATTATTTTAGGTTAAATTAAGTTCAGTTCCTTATCATTCCTAAAATAAGCACAGAAACCCCATTAGGGAAACAATCATTTACTTTGAGGGGTTTGACATTTTGCCCAGAATGACAAGAGAAACATTCTTTTAATCTTAAGTAATGGATGGACTGCCAGCATTATAAAAGGCTCGTATATGTTTTGGTACTGAATACTTCGCCCTGTCATAATAAATACTATATCCACTTATCGTTCAGTGAAAGCTGTGTACTTTTTCTTTGCACTTCTGGGAAATTTGGGGTTATTGTTTGGCTATACCAGGGGTCGGCAACCCGTGGCTCCGGAGCCACATGCGGCTCTTTGATCCCTCTGATGAGGCTCAGTACAGTGGTCCCTCGTTTATCACGGGGGTTACGTTCTAAAAATAACCTACGACAAGCGAAATCCGTGAAGTCGTCAGCTTTATATTTTACAATTATTCTCCATGTTTTAAGGCTGTAAACGCCTCACCACACACATGCTACACTTTTCTCAGACTGGAATTAACGTTTTCTCACATTTCTCTCTTGTTTAAACACTCAAACTTTCGTAGATTTTCAACAAAAAAGCACAGTATTAGAGAACGAAACCATAGTGTATTTTGTGTGTTTGTCACACTTACGACCGAGCCTCTTCCTCCTGGCACCGCTTCGCTGTGGCAGGTTTTGTCGGGGAGAAAACTTGCAAACATACAGCACTTCAGAGTCACACTGCAATCGAACATTTATATAAATCTGGCAAACTGAACGCATTCTGTACAGGAGACACGGAGGAGAATGACTGACGAATTACCAAAGGTCTACAGTCCCTTAGCCAATCAGGGCGTAGAAATGCGCGTTGATACACTATTAAAAAAAATGGAATAAAAAAATCTGCGAAACAGAGAGACCATGAAAAGTGAACCACGATATAGCGAGGGACCACTGTATTTAATTAAAATGTATGTATTATTATTTTAGTTCATTCATTTTCAAAATGTAATTCTATGGCACAAGGGCAAAAAAAAACGTTATATGCAGTGTTATTTTATTTTAAATTTCAAAAGGGTTTAGTGGCTCCCAATGTTTTCTTTACTGTGCGAAACTGGCCCAAATGGCTTTTTGAGTGGTAAAGGTTGCCGACCCCTGGGCTATACAATAAGATTTAAATTGTAAAAGGTTGATGCGTGAAAAGTCCCTCAGTCGTCCAGGTAGAATCCATGATCAAAGGAGAAGTTCAATTTGTCAACTGGACAAAGTTTGTTTGGTTGAAAACGTTTCGCCGCTCATCCGAGAGGCTTCGTCAGCTCTGGTTATTGTACTGGTTAGACCCTGCTTATATCTAGCTGCCGGGAGGCGCGTCCTACAATGACAAAAGCTCTGAAAACGATCCCCCTAATCTGTCTCTTTGTTTTTCAAATTACTCTGACGGCTGTTTCGACCCCCTATTCAACGTCTAACGACCCTCTCCACCCCTCTGCCCTGGCTCTGTTTGACTGGTCTAAGAATCGCATTATAAATGGGAGACAAGTTATGTCTCACTCCCCCATTTCTGTTTAATGACGGATTCCGTCGATGACGATTCCGAGAATCCGTCATTAAACAGAAATGGGGGAGTGAGACATAACTTGTCTCCCATTTATAATGCGATTCTTAGACCAGTCAAACAGAGCCAGGGCAGAGGGGTGGAGAGGGTCGTTAGACGTTGAATAGGGGGTCGAAACCAGCCGTCAGAGTAATTTGAAAAACAAAGAGACAGATTAGGGGGGATCGTTTTCAGAGCTTTTGTCATTGTAGGACGCGCCTCCCGGCAGCTAGATATAAGCAGGGTCTAACCAGTACAATAACCAGAGCTGACGAAGCCTCTCGGATGAGCGGCGAAACGTTTTCAACCAAACAAACTTTGTCCAGTTGACAAATTGAACTTCTCCTTTGATCATGTAAAAGGTTGAATTAATAACTAACTATGAGTCATTACAGATGCAAGCAAGTGTTTCATTCTGCTTGTAGCTTATGATTTTTTAACAGTATTGTAGATTTAGAATAGTTTTTGTGGTTTACATCTGCTCTTGGGTTATTTTGTCAGTGGTATGGCTAGAAGTAACAGGCTTCCTCACGATTCAATACACTACACTTTACACGGCTCACGATGTGGTATTATCACGATATGGTGATACATTGCACATGACACTCTGCCAAATGATGCTGTTTTTAAGAACCAAACACATTTTAAAACATTTTAGAATTGTAGATTTTAAACCACTGCTTGTGCAAAATTTACACGAAATACATACACTTAATAATCAAAACAGCAAATATGTCAAGTGTACTGCAAAAACAAGTTTCTTTCGGCTAAATAAGCATCAAAGTTATAGTGCAGTCACAAAAAAGATAACCAAAAATACTCTTGCGGATATATATTGATACAGCAGCCCACGATAACGATACTGTATCACCAAATTTCAAACCACAATATGCTGTATATCGATATTTTGATATTTTTGCACACCCCTAACCAGTGGCATGAATTTGTTGCAAAATTATCATTAATTTCAGCAGCATATCGCACTTCACAATTTGTTAATGTGACAGGCCTGAGCATACATACGCTGAAGGATAATTATCAGGATGTACACCAGGATCATTTCCGACCCATGCTTTTGAGCATAGGCACATATGGCAGAGCACATTCTATTGTTGTTGTTCACTCTCCTTTTGCATATTTGTTCCACACATTACAAGCTCTCTCTTCCAAACAGTTGGTTTAGCCTTGTGTGAAGCAGAGTGAGCCTAAATGGTCCTGTGTTCAATCTGTTACAATGTAGAAATGTTGTACTTGTGCCTAAAAGCTGTTCTGCTGCTCCATGACCTCAGCGGGATTATTCTCGGCATATCCAAATAAGGGCAGCCTCCCCGTTTGGCAGTGACGCTGGAAGAAGCACAAAGCACAAAAACTGGACTGGGTCAGGCGGCAGCAAATCTCAAGTTTCCCCGAACTGTGGAAAGTTGCTCAGTCACTCGTGATGTCTGCCTTTTATCTCTCCCTCTTTCTCTCTGGTTGATTTAATGTTCAGCGGGGGATGGGCCGCTAAAGGAGAGTGAGCAATTAGGGGGAAGTGGTCGGAGGAAGTGAAGAGGTAGCGAGAGTAACTGGGGTTGTGGCTTTTAAGGAACTGTCCTGTAAACAGGAGAAATGAGATGCAACGCAGACAAACAGACAGACAGTAAAAAGTTTGATTTAATTATGGACAGAATAAAGCAGCTTTTTTCTATGTCCAGTCTGCTGTCAGAGTCTGGTTGCATTAACTTAATACTGTGATCATACCAGTGGCGTCAAGGTACTAAAATTTCAAACTCAATATTAATCCTAAACACTCAATAGTGATCCCTTTTTACAACACAATAAGAGCCATTTATGTCTGATAAAGACCACAGCCATTATAAAACTACACAGAAAGGTGTGTGAAGAAAGACAGAAACTCAAAACATCTATGTGAGATAGTTTCAGAATAATTTTCAGTATAGTTAGCTCCTCCCTGCAGCTAGATATAAGCAGTGTCTAACCAGGACTCGAACCAGAAACTGACGAAGCAGCGCGGATGAGCTGCGAAACGTTTTCGACTAAATAAACTTTGTCCAGTTGACAAATTGAATTTCTCCTTTTATCATATACAGAAAGGTCCTATTTATGTCATTTTTCCATTATTGATACTTTGCAGTTGATGTCATCAACATTCCCTGGGGGTGTGATGCTAACTGTAAGCACTGCTCTATCTGACGCTTGTTAGACTTCCCTCACACATAAAACTGCAGTCACAACCTAGCTAGCATTAGAGTTGTTGTTCATTTTGTATTTTTTTCTTGACTTCAGACCATCTTCAAAAACGTTTTGGCTGCATTTGTGTGTGCATGTGTACGTTGTGTCACCATGGTAACTACAGAAATAATCCACCATAGAAATACATGTAGAACACCCCCAGCATGATGTCACTGCAAAGTATACTTGTTCAAATGAGTATACATATTAGTTTGAGTATCAAGCTGGGTTAGATAAATTCTTTTAACAAGCCTCAATATTATTATGAAGTCAGTAATACAAACTGCAGTATTTCATTTGCTAGAGACACAAAGCTGTCCCACTTTAGTTAGGCTGTGGCCTAAACAGAAACTGATGGTTAAATCAACCAATCAGAGAATGTATACATTTTGCAAGTCTTACATTACATAGTTTCTAGTTTGAATTTGTTTTTAATAATGATGAAGGGCGTGCTAATGCACTGAGATCTGCATACAAGTACAAGGTATCAATCATTTCCAAATTGAACATTTATAAGCGACTTTAATGGACAGGACCACTTTACATAGTTGATGCTAAGTAAATCTGTGCATGATTCATACAAGAGTCCAACAGTGTGGCGTATAGACAAAGAACCAGGAAGTTGGTGGGAGGGATTTGCGTATTCTTGTGTGATTTCACCCAGGGAATGACCACAAGCTGGCAACTCTACTTTTATTTGACTCTTCTGCTTTGGCTGTGAATGAAAGCATGGCTGGTAGCTATGAGCCCACACTGCTCTCTGTAGTCAGCTCCTGTTCGAGCATGTACCCACTGTGGAACTATGGAGCCCCTAAGCACCTACTACGCAGCAACTATTCATAACAGTTCAGATGCAGTAGTCTGAGCATTGAGGTGCATTGTGGAGTATTGCACAGAAGGTAAATAGGAACTGTATATCTACATAGTTGTTGCAGTACATTAGACACTCAATATTTGGTGTTTTCATTGCTGAAAAATACCTTGAAAACATGAATTTTCACATGGATGGATCATCTACCAGAAAAGCAACTTTAGATATGTTTAATGGTTTTTAATAATTAGGGCACTTGGAGACATATTGGCTACTGGCCTAAATCTTGCCAATATGGGCCAATAGCCTACGTGGGTATGCTATAAATAAAAGTGAACTTCAGCTCAGTTTAGACCAGCAACAAAACTACTGCTTGTTTTTATCAAAGTGCCAGTGCGGAGCAGAGAGGACTGTCCCATAGACAGAGGACACACACAGCTGCTGTCAACATACTAGATTAAAGTCTTTTTACGGACGATCGGTTTGAGTCAGGATTAAAAGGACACTGTGATCTGAGAGGTGCCTGTGTGAGAGGTGAGTGTTGCAAATGTGTCGGTTTTGGAGCTACTTTACGTTCTTTCTCATTGGTTAGAGCTTAGCTGCTACATAAACAGTTTTCTCTTACATTGGCCTACTGTAAAGTGACTATAGTGGCTGTACACGTTACTGGACTGTATTGATATGTAGATGAGCTGTGAATAGAGGTGTGAATAGTCCACATTTACACATATATGTAGAATCCCTCAGTCGTCCAGGTAGAATCCATGGCAAAAGGAGAAATTCAATTTGTCAACTGAACAAAAGTTTATTTGGTTGAATACGTTTTGCAGCTCATCCAAGCTGCTTCTTCAGTTCTGGCTAGAGTGCTGGTGGACACTGCTTATAACTGCCTGCAGGGAGGAGCTAAATACAATGAAATTGCTATGAAACTATCACACCTATTTGTTTACAGTTTCTGTTAGCTAGATAAGCCTATTCAATATGCAGTGGAAGTGGAGTGTGTGTTAGCAGAGCCATTCAGGGCCATAATGGGTGTTTTCACACCTCTGGACCTGACCTGGCTAACCCTATTGTTTTCTTTGTTTGTTTTGATTTGGTTTGAGGATAGAGTTATAGATGAAGACAAATGATGTCTGAGACTTCCATTTCTGTTCAAGTAAGGATTCTCTTTCTTGACAAAAATAGCCTCTTTAACTGCAGAGGATTTTCAGACACCATGAAATCCTAGTCTATTTCAAAACCACAAACACTTTAACACAAAAACTGGTCCACCCAAAGGACAAAACACCGAGCCACAAACAAAGCAATGTGGTCTACTCCATTCAGTGTAGTGAAGACTGCAGTGAGCGCTACACTGGAGAAACAAAACAGCCACTTCACAAGAGGATGTACCAGACAAGCGAGCCAAGGTGCACCTCAATCTGCCGTACATTTCCATCTAGAAGCCACGGGCCACTCCAGATCTTGGCCAGAGAAAAGAACTGGTTTGAGAGGGGAGTTAAAGAGGCTAATTTTGAAGAAAGAGAATCCTTCCTTGAACAGAAATGGAGGTCTCGGACATAATTTGTCTCCCATTCATAACTCTATCCTCAAACCTAAATCAAAACAAACAAAGAAAATAATAAGGTTAGCCAGGTCAGGTCCAGAGGTGTGAAAACAGCCATTATGGCCCTGAATGGCTCTGCTAACAAGATCCCACACTCCACTCCCACTGCATATTTAATAGGCCAACTTAACTAACAGAAACTGTAAACAAATAGGTGTGGCAGTCTCAATTTCATTGTAGTTAACTCCTCCCTTCAGACAGATATAGGCAGTGTCCACCAGCGTCTGACCAGAACTGAAGAAGCAGCTTGGATGAGCTGTGAAACGTATTCGACCAAATAAGCTTTTGTCCAGTTGACAAATATAATGAATTACCATGGCGCACACACATTTTTTACTTTGTTTACAGGCTAGAATGTCATGCAAAAATGCCATCAGGCTTACCTATTGTCTTAAAGGGATATGCCACCCCCAGGTCAAATTTGGGCATCTCCCCACAGTCCAGAGACTAAAATAAGTGGTGGAAAGCGTTTTCCTGCTCACCCAGCCATTGCCCGAGTCTGTCGCCACTGACCGCCGCGGTATCTGCAGCTACTCCGCCTTAGACTGGAGTCTAACGTCGCCAGAGAAAGATTTCGGCCAAAAGGAATTAATTTGCTCGATGCGTTTCCCAATTACTTTATGTGTAGTGCGCATTCATATCGAGTACAAATAAATGTGCAAATCAACACGGAGAGCTTGCCTTGGTCATTTTGGGTGGGAACTATTTTCCAGTGCGGAAGAATAAAGCCGAATCACGCAGCACGCTGTGCAACAGGGGAACTCCCGTGGTACGTACCAGGAAGGGAGTTCCCCTGTTGCACAGTGTGGTGCGTGATTCGGCTTTATTCTTCCGCACTGGAAAATAGTTCCCACCCAAAATTACCAAGGCAAGCTCTCCGTGTTGATTAGCACATTTATTTGCACTCGATATGAATGCGCACTACACCCCCGCTCCCTCCTCCCGCCTCTTCCTTACACTTATGCTGCTTGTTTATAGCTGATGCGCATTCAGAATTGCTGTTGCTGCTGTAACTATACTGTACATTTTCAAATGATATGCAGAAGTTACTTGTCTAGAAGTAATTTAGGGACCAATGCGTCAGACCCTCTACTTCAGTGTACGCCATCGCCAGAAGGAATCTCCGAGAATCACCTTAATATAGCTTCGCTCCTTTTCCCCTTCTCTTCTTCTTCCAGTGACCTCAAAAACTGACTTTCCTCGCTTTCTTTTCTTGCTAATTGGTAGTGGATTCTTGTCTGCCATCGCAACAAACTTTGTGCAAACTGCGAGGAAGCTACAGTTGGAAGTTGCCGCTAAGAACCGCTGCGTTGGTTGAGTAAACAGTGTCTTTGATCAAAGAAGAAGTTCAATTTGTCAACTGCACAAAGTTTGTTTGGTTGAAAACGTTTCGCCGCTCATCCGAGAGGCTTCGTCAGCTCTGGCCCTCATGCTGGTTCGACCCTGTTTATATCTAGCTGCAAGGGAGGAGCTAACTACCCTGAACAAAGCTCTGACCTATCCCCGCTACTCTCTTTTGTTTTACGAATTCCTCTGGCGTCTTGTATTAGCATATCTATCAGCCCTAGGCTGCGCTCACTACACTGAAACAGCTCTGAAACCATCAGCTAATCTGTCTCTTTGTATTTCAAATTTCTCTGGCGTCCAATTCCCTATTCAAGAAAACGACCCTCTCCACCCCTCTGCAATGGCTTGTCTGTCCTAATGTTTCTTTGTTTGAGAATCGAATTATAGATGGGAGACAAGTTGTGTCTAACTCCCCCATTTCTGTTTAACGACGGATTCTCTTTTTTGACAAAAATAGCCTCTTTAACTCCCCTCTCAAACCAGTTCTTTTCCCTGGCTAAGATCTGAACCTCACTGTCCTCAAATGAATGGCCCGCAGCTTCTAGGTGAAGATGTACGGCAGATGACGGTCCACTCTGGCACGCCCGTCTGTGTTGGTACATCCTCTTGTGAAGTGGCTGCTTGGTTTCTCCAGTATAGCGCTCACTATATTTGTCTTAAAGTGTTTGTGGGTTTGAAATAAACTGGGATTTCGTATTGTCTGAAAATCGCGGAAACAGTGTCTTGTGTCTGTGGCACGACGAGGTAGCCTTGTTATCTATTGGCTAATGTTTATCTGGCCCCACCACACCCACAGTTGATGGATTTTTATTCTTTTTTTTTGTCATCATAATTACAAGGCTGCTGCATCTCCATAATGCTATCACTGACAATTTGAAATAAAAACAAATCTCCTATGTGAGATTAATAAAGTCTTATCTTATCTTAAAAAAAAACTCCTCCATACAATCTTAAGGCAGCACTAATCTATTTTAGTATTCACTGTCAACCATTTTAAACACCAGAAAATATACAGTGAAAAACAAAAGAACAATTTATAAAACTATTTATACCATATGCATCTCAACAGTGACTGTCAAAAGTAAATTTTCCATTCATTTTTCTTACAGAAAAATTCAAATATTAAGAGTTCAAATGCCATAACGCTGTTGTTTTAAACCCAAAACCACATATAAAATGCAAGATTCAGCAACATGGTTTAATAACATTTATAACATTTCAGAAACATATTTTGAATAAAATGATAGGTCTTGTGGTCTTGTGGATGATTAGCCTTGAGCAAACAGACTTAGACTTAGACAAACTTTATTGATCAACAAGGGAAATTGTTTTGGATTTGGAAACTTGCAAAGTTTTATTTATTTTTTATTTTTTCCGGAAAGTCTATGGGAAAAAAATAATGAGAAATTTACTTCTGGAACTGGGGGGTGGGCAGTCACTGCTGAGCTCCATTATCAGCTAGTATATTATCAGCTATAATTACAATTCTATATCATACTGCAGAACAAACGCCACTTTCTGACAACTCAAAACAGAATGAAATGAGATTGATTTTTCACCTCTCTATCTTGTCACACATTCTTAAGCCCCTTATAGAGCTGGCAATGTCATTTAGCACTTTTGCTGTGACTCAACACAACACAATCTATACAGAACTCTTAATTATGACTTACCTTGACAAACAGCAAACGACCAGAGCAACAGTAGTACAGTAGATTGTTGACAGTGTTGTGTATATATGTTGTATATATTTTCACAACTTGCTACGTCTATCAGCCAACACAAAAATAAAGGTATCTTGTCTGGCTAGTTTTTTTCAATGTATTTAAAGGGCCCATATTATGTTCATTTCTTTTTTTTTAATCTATGTTATAATGTTGTGTCCTCATCAAAAACATACCTGGAGTTTTGTTTTACTTCATTCATACTTATTTAACACACAAACCCTGCATATTTAGGCTGAGTTCTTCTCCCAAACAGAAAACACTCTGTTCCACCTTGTGATGTCATGCGAGAAAACAGGAAGTGCTCCACTGTGTTTTTAAACTTCATACACCTACACTAGAATCATTTGGATGAATTTCAGCCCTGGAATTGCCCATCTCTACTGAACTAAAGGCTGTTCAGTTGAAAACTACTGCTTTATGAGTATTTTGAGCTTTGGAGATGTAGTCAGTCTCATAATAAAGGATTACTCAAACATGTGTGAATGAAACAAAACACAACATTATAACATTCTCACAGTCAACTTTGCATAATACTATTTATTTATTTGTTTATTTGGAAGGGACGATGCATATTAATGAACACACAATTTGTATAAGATCAAACCGACGTAAATATGCCGGATTTAGCACAGTGCTAATTTCCATCCGCAGTCCCAGACATAAAGATATAGCATACAATAGATAATAATAATACAGGACCTTTAAAACATTGATTGACAAATTATGTAACCTGTGTATATGCACTGTAGAGCTACTTGTATAATCAGTCGCAGTATGAAGAATGACTGAAGTATGTATAGTTGTGCACTTATGCTAATTTAATACATAAAGTAACACCACAAATGACACCTCAATGCAGCGTTGGCACTGGCAACACCAGTAATATCTGAATCAAACATGAAAAGAACATTTATGTAAGGCACTCATTACATATGGATCATTTCTTTATGCTACAAATAACTTAGAATTAATCACTGCGCACTGAAGGAGCCAAGAAGGGGTGAGGAGGGGAGAGAGGAGAGAGAACATGAAATATCCCCCACTGTTCTTATGCTAATTGCATGTGTAGGTGGTCTCTTACCTTCGCCACACCAATTTGCTCCTTTCTAAATTTTTCCAAGGGAGTAATCAAAACATCATCTGCATTCTGGATCTGGTGAAAGAGAGAGAGACAGATGTCAGAACAACATGCGATTTGGAATAATTTCATTCGCGATTTTTACTTTTTAAAGATCAAGGTAAAACACAATATTAAATGTATTGCGAAAAAAAATGAAAATACATTAATTAGAAATCTGAGTAATTTTTCAAAATGACAGACCAGATACCAAAAGCAAAAAATTGACGAAAGGAATATATGTTTTTGGGAACGGGAAATCAAAGCTTCTGTCTTTTTGTTGTCTTAGATATTTTTCTCAAAATAAATGTATGTAATGCAATACTGTATTAATGTATAATATTCTTAAGGGCAAATTAACGTTTTTTTTACAATCTGAGCCTTCTTTCGGCAATAAAACAAGTAGTTTTACTCACCCATAGCATTTTTCTGTCAATTGGAGCAGTATCGCAGAACTTATGTTGAGCCATTCTGTTCTACTAATGACCCCGTATCCGTTAACATGGTGCTGTATCATTTGCTCGGGGCATTACTTTGCGGTGTCCAAATAACACAAACTTTAGCACTTTTCAAATCATAGAAGCCCGATGTCTTAATGAAAGATTTCGTTTGAAGCAAAAGTGGCCTGTAATCCGAGATTTAGCCATAGTTTCAAGTAGATGAGGACGCCAGTGCGCATGCGCGGACTGCTCCCGGGACCCAAACATGCAAAGCTGAAAACTATGGATAAATCTCGGATTACAGGCCACTTTTGCTTCAAACGAAATCTTACATTAAGACATCGGGCTTCTATGATTTGAAAAGTGCTAAAGTTTGTGTTATTTGGAGACCGCAAAGTAATGCCCCGAAAACAAATGCTAAGGGATACGCTACAACATAATTTTCTTCAAACAGCTCCAAATGACACGAACGTGATATGGGTGAGTCAAACGACTTGTTTTATTACCGAAAGAAGGCTCAGATTGTAAAATAACGTTACTTTTCCTTTAATTACAGTAATACCTTGGATTTAGACAGGGACATTCATGATAAAACAAAATACAAAAGTGCAAAAAGTGAATCAGCCTACACATCTGCCCTGGGGTAGCCTGGAATGGAAACCAGGCTGCCTATTTGCACTATCTAACCACTGAGCCACTGTGAATTTATATTTTTTTCTCAAAACAGTAAAGTCTACATTACATTATTGAGCTAATTTTAAATAAAATGCAAGCCAGCTAGATAGAAAACAAAATGACTTAATCTGTATAATTTGTGACGCACAGTGTTAATAGATACCATAATGGTTACCTGGATATTAACTACAGGGGGACATTATGAGTAAATATTAAATGGCCAAACATTTTATCTGAACCTGGCCATTAAATGTGACTTTAAAGTTTAGTACCTAAAATAGATCCTGGTTCTCGCCCATCAGCTGGCTCTAGGAGTACTTTATGGGAGCCAGAGTCACGAATGACACGGCTCTTAACGTGATTTAAGATGTTATTCTGAGCAGTGAGTGCACATGATAAACCCGACCTGGGTGCTATAACATCTATGAAAGGAGCGCTCATTTAAAGGTATCGCATCAAATGGACTATCCACTTTCTTGCTACACTTATCTGAACACTGACTTTGGTGCCGTTAATCACAATGCATTTTCTTCGTCCCAAAATAACCTTGTCACTTCCATCATCCAACCGGAGCGGGCGACTTCAAAAGGCTGCCACAATCTCTCCCGAGCTTGTAATGTGTTGTTTCTTTTATATGCAAGATATTACTCTGCTATGCAAATGTGTGCGGCTCTGTTGTCGTAATTGAATTAATCCATGGTCCTTCAGATGGAGACATGCATTTCACACTAGAAGTCATCATCTTTTTCAGCTTGTAGTGGTCGCATTTATCATTATATTCAAATTAAATGTATGTCCTGTCAACAACCATGCGCGGGAACACTGGTACAATAAGAGCCATGACAATTTCCAATTAGAACATTTATTTAACAATGTTCTGTGGAAGGTAATGCATGGAAAATGTCTTACTGCCAGACTTCAAACTTTTTTTTATAACTTGTACATGTACATTTATATAATTACACCCTATTGGACACTAGCCTCTTGTTATTTTGGCCACCTACTGAATCTGAATTGATTTATTACCTATTATATTTTGCTCTTGTGTGTGATATGTGAGCTGTGTCCACATAATTTCCCTTGTGGTTCAATAAAGCTTGTCTAAGTCTAAGAATGTGCACAAAATCAATAGAAAGAAGTAATTGTTTTAATTCTGTAGTAATGTTTTAAATCAAATTTCATATAGTAAAAAAAGACAATAAAATAAGTTGAATCCACTGAACTGTTTTAAGATATAGAACTTACACAACCGATGGCGGTTCACACTTCAAAACTGAGCTAATTTTAGTCCCGATATGAACTCGTTTTAGTCCTGTTTTAGTCCTTGTTTACTCCTGGTCTAGTCAATATTTAGTTTTGGGTTTAGTCCTTGTTAAATCGCACTTTTGATGCAGTGGATGTGAAGTGTACTCAAAACAATTCTTGGATGAGGGCCAAATATATTCAAGTTTAAACCGAATAGACCAGATGATTGATTTGGATTGAGGGCTTACAAAAAAAACAAAAAGCTCTAAATACTATAGTAGTTCAAATTGCTGCCTGTCTTCCTAAAACTTGTTATTTTTATTGACATTTAGGTCTATTCCAGCACTCAAGTTTTGGAAGCCTTTTGATACAGACAAAGACAAGTGCAGCTGATCAGCTATAGCAGCCTAGAATAATGAGTGAGTTATAATGATGGAAAGTATTAATTAGTACAAAATAATTACACACTGTCAGAATTTAATGACACGCGGCCTGACACTGTGTCAGCTGATGTGCTCCACTGTAGTATTTTCACAGGAGCTGAAATTGGGACTCAACCCCCTTTGGTATATCTTTCTATGGTTACAGCATACTTTTTGGGAAGATGATTAAAATGATTAAAATGTGTAGTATAATGTGTACCGTCTGTAGCAGTAAGATTAATACACACAAATGAACAGGATATGAACAAGATAGGAAGTATCACATGTTTTCATATTGACAAAAAAGTGAAAAACAGCAAATGGTGTGAGTGGCACCACAAATTGTTATTATAGGGGTCAAAAAATTTGTTTTAGTGGCATGTTCCCAGTCAGCACTGGTCTGTATCAACCAAAAGCCTGTCAAAAAATATGAAAACTAAACATTGAGCAGTTGACAGGTGGGTTGGAAAAGCTATCCTCTGTGGTTCAAACTGGCACAGCGCAAAATGTGAAAAAAGTTTCTGATAGATAGGTGTCCAAGATAGGTGAGTGAACTGCAGGATGTTGAATAAAAGGCAGATTGCATAAAAGGCAGCTAGTATATTATGTTTACATTGAAAAGCATAGGGACAGATGGGTTATACAGTGCCGTGAAAAAGTATTTGCCCCCTTCCTGATTTCTGTGTTTTTTGCATATTTATCACTCAAAACATTGTCAGATCATCAAACCAATTTTAATATCACACAGAAACAACCCAAGGAAAGACAAAATTCAGTTTTTGAATGATGATTCCATTTATTAGTGCACAAAAAAAATCTAAACCTATCTGGCCCTATGTGAAAAAGTAATTGCCCCCTTAATCTAATAGCCAGTTGAGCCTCCTTTGACAGCAATAACTGTAACCAAACGTTTGCGATAATTGGTGATGAGTCTTTCACACCGCTGGGGAGGGATTTTGGCCCACTCTTCTATGCAGAATTGTTTCAATTCTGCCATATTGGAGGGTTTTCTTGTATGAACTGCCCGTTTAAGGTCACACCACAGCATCTCAATCGGATTTAAATCCGGACTTTGACTTGGCCACTCCAAAACCTTAATTTTGTTTTCTTTGAGCCATTCAGAGGTGGACTTGCTGGTGTGTTTTGGATCATTGTCCTGTTGCATGATCCAAGAGCGCTTGAGTTTGAGGGCACGAACTGATGGCCGGACATTCTCCTTCAGGATCTTCTGGTAAACAGCAGAATTCATTTTTCCGTCAATCACAGCAAGTTGTCCTGGTCCTGAGGCAGCAAAGCAGGCCCAGACCATCACACTGCCACCACCATGCTTTACTGTGGGCACCATGTTCTTTTTATCAAATGCTGTGCCATTTTTACGCCAGATGAAACGGGCTGCAGACCTTCCAAAAAGTTCAATTTTAGACTCATCGGTCCACAAAATGTTTCTCCAAAAGTCTTGAGGGTCATCAAGGTGCTTTTTGGCAAAGGTGAGACGAGCCTTTGTGTTCTTTTGTGAAAGCAGTGGTTTTCTCCTGGGAACTCTTCCATGGATGCCATTTTTGGCCAGTGTTTTTCTAATGGTGGAGTCATGAACACTGACCTTAACTGAGGCCAACGAGGCCTGTAGTTCTTTCGATGTGCGTCTAGGTTCTTTTGTGACTTCCTGAATGAGCCGTCGTCGCACTCTTGGAGTAATCTTAGTTGGTCGACCACTCCTGGGAAGGGTTGCAACTGTTCCCAGTTTCCTCCATTTTTGAATAATGGCTCTGACAGTGGTTCGCTGGAGCCCCAGAGCTTTGGGAATGGCTTTGTAACCTTTTCCTGAATTATAGACTTCTATCACTTTTTTTCTCATTTGTTCTTGAATTTCTTTGGATCGTGGCATGATGTGTTTGTTCTTGAGATGTTGTAGCCAACTTCACTTTGTTTGACAGGAACTATTTAAGTGATTTCTTGATTCAACACAGGTGGTGACAATCAGGTGTGGGTGTGGCATGTAGAACTGAACTAAGTTTTCTCAAAACTGTGGTTAGTCACAGTTAGTTTGTGATTTAACAAGGGGGGGCAATTACTTTTTCACA
This sequence comes from Paratrypauchen microcephalus, assembly GCA_036785185.1. NCBI lineage: Eukaryota > Metazoa > Chordata > Actinopteri > Gobiiformes > Gobiidae > Paratrypauchen > Paratrypauchen microcephalus. The sequence continues at coordinate 5,238,924 of JAVJIX010000028.1, read as the reverse complement.
TAGGGCCAGATAGGTTTAGATTTTTTTTGTGCACTAATAAATGGAATCATCATTCAAAAACTGAATTTTGTCTTTCCTTGGGTTGTTTCTGTGTGATATTAAAATTGGTTTGATGATCTGACAATGTTTTGAGTGATAAATATGCAAAAAACACAGAAATCAGGAAGGGGGCAAATACTTTTTCACGGCACTGTAGGTCTAATAAACAGGCAATTATGTTAAAAGACCTTCAGAGTAGACGATAAAGAGTTATAATCCATATCTAGTCACCGTGTCATCTGCTATGTCAACAGCAGGACTCATGTTACTCCCTTTACCTTATCGTCTATGTCTAACTGTGCTAGCTGTTACTGTTCAGAGCACATTTTTAAGTCATGTAGGGTTATGCACTAGAAATGTAATTTTAATAAGACAACTTATCACACATGGATTAAGACAAGAGGTACGCATTCCTTAGTGAAATGCTCTGCGGGTAGTTTGAATTAAATATAGCTTTAATATAGCTTATATAAACTCATTTTAATTAGCAAATTTTTATGCTCAATTCAAGTCCTAACCTAATATCTGTCTCAAATACATGTAAGGTTTTTACACAGATTATTTAAAGGTCCTATATTATGCAAAATTGTGAACTCTAAGCCATGTTATAATGTTGAAACCTCCTTAAAAACCTGGAGTTAGGGTTAGTGTTTTGTTTTATTCACACATGTTTGAGTAATCCTTTATTATTCTGTCTACATTTCCAAAGCTCAATATTTTCTTTTTGACCTTGGGATGTCATGTAGTCGTACTTTTCAAGTTAACAGCTACCTTTTACCTTTTGTTCAGCAGAGATGGAGAACTCCAGGGCAGAAATGATCCAAATTATTCTAGTAAAGGTGTATGAATTACCACATAACATCACAAGGTAGAACAGATGAAACAAGATTCAAGGTTGTTTATTTGTCATATGCAGGATCAACACAAGGTCAACAATGCAATGAAATGCTTAGGATCAGAAGAACCTGTTGACTCGCTAAGATAGTCAAGAAGTACCAATAGCATGCAATAAAAATACAAGGCAAAAAAGTAAACAATATAATGAAAAATATGTAACAAAATATAATAAATTACAAAGGTATGGGTAGGATTAAATAAGGTGTAAGTAGAGTGTTTCACAGGTGGTAATACTGCTCAAATAAATATCGTATTGCACATAATATAGTATAGTATAAGTATTGCACGTAGATTTCGTATTGCACATAATTATTTCAATGTGAGAGAAGAACTCCTAAAATGCCTAAATATGTAGGGTTAATGTGTTAAAGATGTGTGAATGAAACAAAACAAAACTCCAGGAGTGTTTCTGATGAGGAAACATTACATCTGAAAATAGCGTAATATGGGACATTGAAGAACCTCTATCGACGTTAGATTATACCTCTTCAAGGTATTAACTACATGACTTTTTAATGGACCAAGGTGGATATTTATTTATTAGAAATAGGCCAACTTATTTGAGACTGGATGGATGGATTACTTTCAAACTGGCATTGTGCCAAATGCCCAGAGCAACAGCCTCTCTCAACAGGATTAAATCCATATGAGCGAGCACTGTGTGATGCTTGAAAGGATGCAATAGCGCTAAGCAATTTCATTACCAGATAGAGAGAGGAATGTCAATGTGCCCACACTTCCTCACTGCTGCTATATTTTTACCATCAAGCAGTATCAAGCAAATCCAAAATATTGTGTTAATAATTCACAAACACAGTGAGAGCAAAGCACGAGAAGTCATCACAAACACCTGTGATTTATGACAAAAATATTCAAAAGATTAACAGATGAATCATTTAAACCTTCTACTAAACAGTGGGACAATATGACTAAATAATTACATCAAAATTCCCCCTCCTCATATTGATCACTCACAGTTTTCTATTTCATTTTATTTTGTAATATCAACTTCAAGACCAGACAGCAAGACAGACTTTCAATAAAAATGAATTTCTTCCTACAAAGTCTTAAAATCCACTCCAAACCACATGCTTAGAGAGGGGGTTAGCTATAGACCCCTTGATTAAAAAAAACGCAAGCATATAATTGAAAATTACTTTTGACTGAAGATTTGATTATTTGCACCGTCTTACTTTGTTCCCATCTGGTTTATCCTCCTGAGACCCGGCCCATTCATTTGTGTCCTTTATAGTGGACATTGAGTTAACCACTCTATCTTTTAAGTGTTTTGAGATACACTCTAGTTTGTGGCTGCCCTATGATAAATAAACTAGGACTAAACCAGAACTGAACCAGGTCTAAACTAGGACTAAACCAGGACTAATTCAGGACTATACCAGGACTAAATCAGAACCAAATCAGGAATAAACCGAGACAAAATAGGACTAAACCAGGAGAAAATCAGGTCTAAACCGCGTCTAAACCATGACTAAACCAGGTCTAACCAGATTTATACCAGATCTAAACCAGGTCTACCAGAGCTAAACCAGGTCTAAAAGAGATCTAAACCATGACTAAAAGAGGTCTAAATTAGGTCTAAGCCAGGTCTAAACCACTTCTAAACCAGGACTAAACCAGGTCTTAACCAGATTTAAACCAGGTCTAAACCAGATCTAAACCAGGTCTAAACCAGCTCAATATAAATTGAAATACACTTTTTTTCTTCGGGTCCCAGGAGGTTAAATAAACAAGAGTGAACTACAATGGCTATGAACAGCATTGACAAAGTAACGCCACAATGGCAGCCTTTTAGCGAGGCACCCTTCCTGATGCAACCAGTTTCTTGCATCCAGTATTACGACTAGAATAGATCATGTGGATGAAACGTATTGCCCAAGGACACAACAACAGAACACAAAACACCTACAGTCTGCTCCTGTACAAGCAAAAACACAGTATTAGGTACTAGGTTGAAGAGACACTTTCTGCTATTCTTACCTAGACTAACAGTATAGTTTGTGTATCACATGGGGGACAATATGCAGGACCATAACCACAAATAAGTTTTATAAAGTTTCCTTGGATTTTTTGCTGGCACTGTCCTCACAAAATAAAAAGCAGCTCTAATGTACCAGCAGCATTTTACATTGGCAACAAATCAACAATATCTGTCTGTATATAAATGCACACAGCCCAATCTCCCATCTCCCAGCTCTGGAGGTGTCATAAAAGAATTCTCTGTCACTGTATTTCAAAGAAAAAGTAGAGTTTGTTTAGTTTAGTTTAGTACTTCCCTCTCACAATATCAAAGTCAACATAGCTCCAGGCACAGAAGAGATTTGAGGGAGAAGACAGTGCTTTGGAAACGCCTGAGTTCTTGTTATGTGTAGTCTGTAAAATAAAAATGGAAACTTAGATGGAACATTAATCTTGAGGAAAAAAATATCTCAGAAATATATAGATTCTGACACTTGATTCAGACTGGAGCTAAATTAGGTTCTCTGTATTTCATTTCACCCATTGAAAAAGGTCATTGTCTGTGTAAGGTCTGTCCAACCTTGTAGATGAGGAGAGGGCTGGGTGATTTAGTATGCAACGGTAATGTAACTATAACAGCGGTAGTAGATTGTTAGTAGCAGAAGTAAAGAACACTTTTTTCCCCATTACCACAAAATAATATTTTTGTGGAAAAACGCTTTCTTCTACTTAAATAATATTATTTGGAAATAGCTTCTTCGTTGTATTTGGATGAATGGTTGCAGCAGAGGAACAGTGACTAAAGCAAAAACTGAAGGTTTGATCACACCTCTGAATACGGCATACTTTCACTGTGTCAAACACTTCATCCAAATGCAATATGAATATGGTATGATTGTCACAGAGCACATATAGACATTGTTAGCTCAAACTTTAAAGCTAACATCTGTAATTACTGTATATAATGGCCGACCTGCCGCTGTTGTATTCTCACATATCACCAGACACTATCTACATTACTGCTGTCTGATGGTGTGCCACCTTTGGCTTGACAGAAGACCAGAGAGCCTGAACAAAGAGGAGAGAGGTTTCACACCTGCCATCTACAAATGGTGGTGAAAAAAAAATCAAATAAACTTGCAGATGGTAGCTTAAAGGAGAATTAACGTTTTTTTACAATCTGAGCCTTATTTTGGTAATAAAACAAGTTGTTTTACTCACCCATAGCACTTTGGTGTCATTTGGAGCATTTCCAGAGATGTTTTAGTTTAGCGATATCCGTAATGTGAGTTCTCGGGGCACATGTTTGCGGTCTCCAAATAACACAAACTTTAGCACTTTTCAAATCATAGAAGCTCGATGTCTTAGTCTACACTTTCGTTTGAGTCAAAAGTGGCCTGTAATCCGAGATTTAGCCATAATTTACAGCTTTGTGTTTCATGTTTGGGTCCCGAGAGCTGAGAGCGAAATGCACATGCGCACTGGCCTCCTCATCTACTCGAAACTATGGCTAAATCTCAGATTAGAGGCCAATTTTGACTCAAATGAAAGTGTAGACTAAGACATTGAGCTTCTATGATTTGAAAAGTGCTAAAGTTTGTGTTATTTGGAGACCGCAAACATTTGCCCCAAGAACTCACGTCACGGAGATTGCTAATCTAAAACATCTCCGGAAGTGCATCTCCGGAAGTGCTCTGAATGACACGTGTTATGAATGACAAGTGCTATGGGTGAGTAAAACAACTTGTTTGATTACCGAAATAAGGCTCAGATTGTAAAAAACGTTAATTCTCCTTTAATATTTTGGTTTGCTTCAGAAACTTTGCAGCAATAATAATTTAACAAATGCAAAAGTGTCTTCACAGTATCTACTGATAATTGCCAACTTGAGTGAAAAAATGTGTAAACGTTTATTGTCATGTGAGAGACAGATACAATTGTGTTAATGTATAAAGTGTGGATGCGTGAAAAGTCCCTCAGTCGTCCAGGTAGAATCCATGATAAAAGGAGAAGTCAAGAGAGAACCAAACTTTCTCCTGACCAAATCTGCCAACTCCTGGAAATTTGTCTAAATACCACCTATTTCCTTGCCTGGAAGAATCCATGACTCATCGCTGTACCAGCGAGTGAGTCTGGTAACGTTTGATCCACAGAATGCGCTGCGGTTGCGCGTAGACAGACAGCTAAGTGAACCAATCAGAGATTGCGCCATCTTGATTCAAAACTGAGGCGGAACTTCCGCTGCCTAAGAGTGACTTTGCGGGCAAAGGCGGGTGCACTGACGTCACCATCTTTGAACGAATCAGAATCGCGGAGTCGGTTTGGAACCGGAGGAGCGAGTGGATGGAGAGTGTCCAAATGGTATCGCGGTGTATAGGAAATACAGAGAGATATCATTTGGCTGGCCAGGTAACCTATTTCCAGTTCAGAGGGAACTTTTACAGGCAGATCCATGGCTGTGCAATGGGCTCACCGGTCTCCCCTATCATGGCTAATTTATACATGGAACAATTTGAACAGAGTGCCTTAGCTTCATATCCAGGCACTCCACCCACACACTGGTTTCGTTATGTTGATGATAATTTTACAAAAATCAAAATTCAAGATTTGGAACCTTTCACTGCACATATCAATTCTGTAGATCCGAACATCAAATTCACCCGTGAAGATGCCAATGATAACACATTGGCGTTCTTAGATTGTGCAGTAACGATAGGAGGAGACCGGAGACTCCAAGTAGAAGTCTTCAGGAAGCCCACACACACAGACCAATACCTGCTTTTTGATTAACACCACCCACTGCAGCACAAACTGGGTGTTATTCGGACATTACAACACAGGGCCCAAGTGGTTCCCACAAGCACAGAGGGTAAGGAGAAAGAAGAACAACATGTGCAGGAAGCCCTCTCGGTTTGTGGATATCCTAAATGGGCTGTGAACAAAACCAAGAGAGACAAGGGCAAGAAACAAGACAACAGAGAATCCGAACCCAGGAGGAAAGGGGTAGCGATTCCATACCTGGCCGGTGTTTCGGAAAAAACTACAAAGGATTTTCAGACAATATGAAATTCCAGTCTATTTCAAACCCACAAACACTTTAAGACAAAAACTCGTCCACCCAAAGGACAGAACACCGAGCCACAAACAAAGCAATGTGGTCTACTCCATTCAGTGTAGTGAAGACTGCAGTGAGCGCTATATTGGGGAAACCAAGCAGCCACTTCACAAGAGGATGTACCAACACAGACGGGCGTGCCAGAGTGGACCGTCATCTGCCGTTCATCTTCACCTAGAAGCCACGGGCCATTCATTTGAGGACAGTGAGGTTCAGATCTTAGCCAGGGAAAAGAACTGGTTTGAGAGGGGAGTTAAAGAGGCAATTTTTGTCAAAAAAAGAGAATCTGTCGTTAAACAGAAATGGGGGAGTTAGACATAACTTGTCTCCCATGTATAATTCGATTCTTAAAGGGACAGTGTGTAAGATTTTTACCCCTTAATTACCGAAATTGAAGATACCCATTCAAAAATACATTGTTTTTTAAGCCTTTTCACTTCCATCATGAAATCAAAGTATTCTTTTGGACTTAGATATAGTCACATAAAAGGGGGATCTTCCCCATATAGAGGCAGCCATTTTGAATACGAGAGCCGCAGAAGGACATTTGGGCTCCGCCTTCGCCTTCAGCAAGGCTCGTGGTAGCACCGGAGGCAAAGCAGGGGAGCGCGCAGGAGAGAAGGACAGAGGGAGAGAGGTGCGGGTGGGGTGGGGGGAGGCTCGTGGTTTTGGGTAAACAACAAGCATGCTGCTGTATCACACGTTGTAATGGATCTAACACATGTTTTGGACTAAATTGTTTTACTGGATTTTATTCGCTGGATCCTTACGGACAGATTTCAGACCAAGCTTATGGTGAAATGCTGAGTTTGACCTGGGCAGAGCCTTCAAAGGTAAGCTTTGTGCTTTTCCGTTTTGTGCTTTTCCGTATAAAAGCCCCATGTGCTCGGGGAGAGATTATTGTGCAGGGAAATGAATTGCATAGTCAAAAAGAGGAGACTGTAAGGTTTCATTTGATGTGTAGATTGTCATGAATCATGATCGGGAATGTGTGTTTTCATGCGAAAAGAAAAAAAAAAAAGTGAACGGGGGACCACGTTTTATGTATACAGCGGCGCGCGGTTTGTGCGCGGGTATGCGAGCTGTCGGCGCTACGGCGCGCCCGGGTGATCCTCGAGGTCTGCCGTAGCTAAAACAGGAAGTGCAATAGCACCATCCACCTAAGCGCCACGAATCCTACACACTGGGGCTTTAAACCAAGTCAAAACAGACAAAGAAACATTAGGGCAGACGATCCAGGGCAGAGGGGTGGAGAAGGTCGTTAGACGTTGAATAGGGGGTCGTAACTAGTCGCCAGAGTAATTTGAAAAACAAAGAGACAGATTAGGGGGGATCGTTTTCAGAGCTTTTTCAGTGTAGGGAGCGCCTCCCGGCAGCGAGATATAAGCAGTGTCTAACCAGCACAATAACCAGAGCTGACGAAGCCTCTTGGATGAGCGGCGAAACGTTTTCAACCAAACAAACTTTGTCCAGTTGACAAATTGAACTTCTCCTTTTATCATAAAGTGTGGATATTGACGCAGAGATGCTGAAATATTTAACTGCTTGAATTTTAATAAGAGAAGGGGAAGTATGTTGTCTTCAGTGCCAGTGTCCTACGTCAGCACCGCCTTTGTCTTGAGTGGTATTAAAGTTAATAATAGCCAGAGGCATCACTTCAGAGTGTCCACTACACTTGTACCACTATGTCCAATGACAACACTGGTCTACACATTTTTGGACTCGATCTGCTTCTGAGATAAAAGTGGCTAAATCTCAATTATATTGATAAGATGAACTGAAAATCAATTGATAACTGTGCTGGTTAGCTAATGTATTCAAGATATTTAATGATATATATATTTTTTTTACTTCAAAATTACATCTGTTTATACAATAGATTTAGGCATTTTTTGCTTAAAAATAATATTTATATTTTGAAAATATCTAACTTGCACTTCTTTATCCATCAAGAAATAAACAAGAAATATCAGGTGACATCAGGTGCACACAATTTCGAGCCATCTCTCTTATGTGAAATAAAAAAAATATTTTATGTTAAAACTCTAGACATATTAAAATGAATGCATTGGAATGTGCAGACAGGCTTTCAGATAGAACTGGTTGCTTGTAGACTCACTGTACCTTCTGATAAACTACTGTTTGTGCCTTATTTTGCATAAATTTCCTATTTTGACCCAATACTATATCTTGGAAACTATAGGCAATCAGCACTTCTGACTTACTTTTTCTTTATTAATGACCTAAATCAAGAAAAATTTCACTGCTTTTGTTCCAGAAGCATTTTGCTTGTAGATCAGTGTTATCAGACAGAATTGTCCCAACTCGTTAAAGAAGGTGTAAACAATAACAAACATCACTGTCCTCATTGCTTCATGTGATGCTATGATGTGACCAAATATTAAAAGTCCTGCTCCATCCCTGCAGCAGCACTTTTATGAACTAAGGAAACCAAAACAAGCATTACCAGAAAGACAAGGAGCGCTACTGAGCGACCATGACACATTTGCTCTGCGCATTAAAAACCGATCGTGCTAAGTACAGACATAAGGCAGGTGGCGCTGAGGTGCAGAGAGGCGCTGATTTGTAGATCCCCTGAGAGGTCTCCTTGTTTGTTCAGTACAGTTTGGTTAGTTGATACTGTATAGCCATTCTTTGGCACAAGTTTGAAAGTAGAATCAGCCTTTGTTAATTTGACTTTGTAAAAGAGCAAAATAGTTCACAATTTTGACCTTGGATTTTTTATACAACAACATTTTCAGCAACCAGCATGTAACTGTCAATCAAACAAATGAGGAAAAAATACTGTCACTGTGTCCTTGGGCAAAAGTAGTGAAGAATTAAGTAGTGACATAAAATATGAATGAAACATAATAGATTTTCGTCTCTCATTTCATTATGTCTTAATTAATTGCCCTGTGGAGACAGCACAAGAGTTTATCTGTTAGAAGCAGGAACACTAGCAACAATATAATGTTTTGACAAATGTTGAAATCACAAGGCTTATTCGACTGGGGTCAGAGCAAAGCTGGAGTAACTGTGGGTCTTTCTAGTCTGCAGTGGTGGTCAATGATGCAAAACAATTTCCCTTGTGGATCAATAAAGTTTGTCTAAGTGTAAGTTTAAGTCTAATGTGGTTTAATACAACTGATGAGCAACTGAATTTCAAACTGCAGCAGAACCTTGATAGAAAACAGTGTGCTATAGCGCTGGGTGATAAGACAAAATAATAAAGACTTTTTTTTTTCTTGTGCTGAGCGATCACAATAAACAATACAGTCTCTCAATAATTGCAATTTAATACCAGAAGTTGTCAGATTTCTTTCCCCAAAGTCTTAGCTCCAAAACCACAAATCATCATCAATTAGGAATAACTGAATCTTTGTAGTTTGTTCTTTCATCTAATCAAGTTGTTGTTTATGTTGCAAAAAGCAGTGAATATGAATTGTTCCCAGATAAAGCTGAAGTGAAGCTTGAGGACATCCTTCTGGAACATACTCTATTTACAGACGAAACAGTTTTCATCAAAAACACTATATTTACACATTTCCAGTGTCATTTGTATGTAACTCCTAATATGTCCAAATAATGTCATAAAACCTCTTCTCCCAGCTTGTGACATGTTTTGGAGCCTTTGTATAAAGCAGTAAATGATTATTCATTTACTAAATTAGTAGACAACCATTTCAATAATTGACTAGCTGTGATTAATCATTTAAATTATGTTAATGCATATGTTTTGAAAGGATCTGCCTTCTCCATGTACAATGTCACGGAAACAACAACACAGTATTTTAGGTGCTCCTGCCTCCACTTGTGTTGAAATATGTGACATGCACTAACTATCTAAATCTTCTCTATGCACTTCTTTCACCAAACAGCTGTCTCCAGGCTTACAGTTTGCATCATAAGAGCAGAAAAAGATTGCCATCACGACCTTGTGAGACTGAAGTGACACATAACAAGCACAAAGCTGCGCGGCAATGAGAATCGTGAGTGGGAGAAGAGCCAGTGGAGTACGACATAAATGGGTTTAAAGCAGAAACATTGATCAGCTCCTAAGAGATTTGTTCTGTTGGTTTATCAGTGCACAACAAGCCCCTGCAGAAAGATACCTGGCTTGCACAAGGGGAGACCAAAACAAAGAACACATCACCGACTTCATATTTTTGTGTTCTGTCAATTATGCCCAGGAGATCATGTTTCTGTAGCGTTGGTTTGTCAGTGGGATGATGTTTAGAAGTTTTTGTTGATGCTTTCAGAAATAAAAAGTCAAAGAAGAAAGTGGATTTCTGGGTTCAGCAACATTACAAAATGAAATAATTGCAATATATAAAAACACAGGGGAAGACACGCGCAAACATTTGTAAAGGGCATCTGGCATAAAATCAATCAATCAATATAACTATTGCGCAAAGTGATTTATCTGTGACAACCACACACATTTTTAAAGTAGACTAAATCCTTCTAACTCAGTTGAACAGAAAATGCAATACATTGCAAGCATGGGACAAAATGCTACAAGATGCAAATGTCTTAAGACATGTGGAGAATGAGCCATTTTTTTTCTTGATTTGCCACCACAGAGTCACCAGTACAAGTGACATTACATTTGACAGCTAAAGTTCAACAATGTTGCACATTATCTGTAAATATGTACATAGCACCGAGCCTATATTTTTCAGTGTATATTCTATAAAGATGGTTTCTATTTGATTATATATATTTTTTACATGCTTCTCTTTATCTTATTTATCTATTAAATTTTTTTTTTTGCATGCTCTTGGCATCCAGAGTGGGCAGCAAAGTAAGAATTTCATTGTACAGGGAAACGTGTTTCTTTACTGTGCATATGACAATATGCACAGTTTAATCTTGAATCTTGAATCATTATAATAATGATTTGTACAACCAATGCCTTTACAGAAACTAAATATTGTATGGAATGGGTATTTATAAAGTATTTGACAGGATAAACAATACATTTTACAAAGGTCAGTTTTGGTGTAAGCTATAGTGACTGAAGTTTCACTCTTTGGGGGGTGAGTTCACTTCACAGAGGTTTGATACTGTCAGACTTTCATTAAATGAGACACCACAAACTCTGGCCAGAACAATGGCTGCCTTCATTTCTCAGTGTTGTCTCAGGGTCAATGGGACATTCCTCAGTTCACAGGACAGCACACACCACTACTCTCTATTCAGCCATCATCCAGTCTACAGGGCAAATGTTAGATTAAATTTTACCTAAATTCAGAATTGTATTATCTTATTGGGCATATTATGAAATAGTCTTTTATGACCTTTTAACCATGTTGTATTAAAGAATACAAAGTTAAAATCATGCATTTCAGGTTTGACTGCTTAGAAAATGTCTTTTTTTTCACCTACCTCCTGTCTCCCTCCACTGCTCTGAACTTATTGCAATTATCCAAAACTCAGACTTGGTTATACGTAGGTTTAAAAAATGTCACAATGCCAGTTCAAAAATAACAAGACATAAATGAAAATCTGCTGTTTGCTACTGTGAAATGCCACTGTGAAGAGGCGAAGAGTTGAAGTTTTGAACATTAAGTTAATAAGTTAATACACCTGTTTCTGTTGTAGCACTGTTTGAGATTGCATTGTCTAATATGTGTACAAAAATTTTAAACTTCATTTTGATACTAAATATTGTTTCCAATGCCACATTGATAATAAAAACACTATATAGAACGTGATTTTCAACATTCAATTCAATTACCATGTGGTGTCATATTGCTTTTATGTAATCCTTCAGTCATCCGGGTATATTCGCTAGAGGTTCATGGGCGTATACTAGTCTCTGTGGTCTTACATTGATTCTGATACAGCTCAAGATAATTTTACAGCTATAACGGAAAAGTATATTTCTCTTTTTACTTTTTAACCACTGATATGTGCTCAAATGAGTGTAGTTTCAATACTAGTTTTAGTATCAATTAGTATCTGACTTCCGATACTTTTGATAAATGCTAGTTCTAGATCTATACTGCAGTGTACAGTCCACCAAATGTCAAATAAAGATCTACGTATATTATAGTTCAGTACTAAATCCCTGCTAAAATGTTTATATGTCTAACACTAACATACTTATAGGTGAAAATATGCAACCTTAAGTGAGTCATAGCAGCACTTAACACGTATATTATTCAGTGTGAGGCTTCTCACTCGCTGTGATGTGAACTGTGATGGCGTATGGCAGCCTATGTGTGCGATATGGACAGGTTTAGACTGGCCTGAGAAGTGGCTGCGATCACTCCACTCTCTCACATTACAGTTATTTTTAGTACAACTCATGGCTTGGCGTCGGATAATTACTTTGTCAATTATGAAGGCATCATTTTAGATACAGCCCCTATATGAAGTATTAAGCCCTCAAGCAGACTTTAGCCTGTATGGCTTTTATTTGTTCTTTAAGAAGAAATTGAGACACACAATCACATCCACCAACTGCAATATAATAACATAATCTTGAGAAAATGTATCTCTCTATAAGGGGTATATTTACTATTTACTATTGAGCTAATGCGCCCTGTGTAATGTTGGAATAGCAATAGAAGTTAAAATAAACATTAGTTCAATCTTTCTTGTAGATGTGAGAGGTCCAATATGTAGTGTGTGGTTTAAAGTCATTGTTTCTTTATGTGTCCGTGCGCTTTTATTGGGGTTTGTGGAAAACTGGATATTGCAGTCCGGATGTACTGTATCTCTCATACATTTTGCCATCATCTTATCAGCCAGGCCTCGTATAAAATATAAGCACTTAGGGGGCTCACATTGTGTCTGATGTGTGTCACTGCCTGACAAATGGAATTACAAGACATATTTTGCTGTTACTGCTAAAGGAAATGGATCCTAAATTACCACTATCAAACATAAAGGAAGTGAACAAATGTTTTGTTTTTCTGTTGTTAAAATATTCAAAAATGTGCTGTTACAAATACAAAAGCAGTGTTTCTTGGCCCATACCATTGTTTAGGCTAAACCATATACAGTGAACCCTCGTTTATCGCGGGGGTTAGGTTCCAGAAATAGCCCGCAATCAGTGAAATCCGCGAAGTAGGACAATTTTATATTTTACAATTATTCTACATGTTTTAAGGCTGAAAACGCTTCACCAGACACATTATACACCTTTCTGAGACTGGTATTAACATTTTCTCACATTTTTCTCTTGTTTAAACACTCAAACTTTTGTAGATTTTCATTAAAATATATTAATAGTGGGGGGGGGGGGCACGTGACACGCGGACACGTGCGCGCGGACACGTGTGTTTGTTTTGGTACCACATATCCATGCCATGTGCGAAAGTCGAGTGGAAAGCGACCTGGATATCATTTTGGGCAAGACTCAAGCCACTGCTAACAGTGCCGAACCGCTAACAGACGCCTCTGAGCACCACAAGACCAGGTAAGACCAACCTGCGCTCACAAGAGTTGGTTGCATTTCACCCCGGGTCCAAAATCAGACCGCTATCAATGCGTCGCCAATACTCCACAGCTCTCTAGGACGGGGTCGGGTTCGTCCTCTCGGCGTGACGGGGAAGAGCCACTGTCTCCTCTGTGCGCGCGAGTGTCCTCCCCCCGCTGCGGCTCCCTCGAATGCGGCTCCCCCGGCCCGTCCATGTTGATTCTTGGCTCTTCCATGGTCCGGCTCGCACTCTCTTCCATGGCTCGTGCAAGTAAACAAAGGCCACACCTCCTGTCACCCAGGCGCTCTCGTGAAGGACATCAGAGACTCTGTCCCTACCATCCCTGGTCTAGACCTGGTTTAGTCCTGGTCTAGACCTAGTTTAGTCCTGGTTTAGACCTGGTTTAGTCCTGGTTTAGACCTGCTTTAGACCTGGTTTAGTCCTGGTCTAGTCTCTTAGCTAATCAGGGCGCAGGACAGAATGTTACACTGTAAAAAAAAAAAGTTACACTATAAAAAAAATTGAAAAAAAAAAAAAAAAAATTGGAAAAAAAAATCCGCGAAACAGCGAGGCCGCGAACAGTGAACCACGATACAGCGAGGGTTCACTGTATTAAAAAAAACAAACAAACACATTTTTAATTTGTGTGAACCGTCTGAAGCTGACTTAAGAGCAAAGAGCAGCCATTTATCTGCAATGTCATTCAAATATTGTAAGACATCTCTTAAATCTAAATCAACACAAACTACACGCAGGATTACGTGGATTTTGGTAATCGGTAGTTTGTCATTTTGCAACGGTAAATATAGCAAAGAATGTCTTGAACTGGGATTCCATTGCACAAAGAAGATCTTAATAACCATAAGAAAGGTCTAAGTTTGGCTTATAGATTCTGACTGGCACAAAGAGGCAGACCTGGTGCCCTTCTTCTTTCAATCACAAAGGCCTCAACAATAAGAGGAAGACACTATCTGTTTTCCAGCCTGACGATAAAAGGCAGCCTCCTGGGGACACACAATCACCATTCCAAAAGCCACAACACCAGGGCACTGGCCTTCCCCTCCAAATGCCATCCGCGCTCGGCAGTGCTGAACCAGCTCAAACCATGCAGAACTTGAACCACATTGACTCTTCTTAAGCAGCTCAAAGGGCTCTCGGTTGGGGAATGATAGCAAGAAATCTTTTGAAGCAGAATTTGTGAATTATTTTATGGAAAAGCACACTAGGATGGATGATAGGAGAGCTAAAAGTGTAAGAGCTCCCCCCTGCAGAGTCAGTAAACAATAAAGTACTTCATGCCTGACAACAGCAGCATAAACTGGATTTTCTTAGCACAGAGGCTGGCTATGCACATGCAGTTTTCTTGCACCAAGTTGCTCTTCACATAAATTCTCTCCTGACGTGCCCTGAAATATTTGGGTTCAAGCTGATCAGCCTGCGTCCTATTTTTAGCTAAAAGATCCACTGCACAAGTGATTGAAAGTAAGGCGTTGCGTTGAGAAAAAGATAAGACTTTCTTTGTTGGGGTGTAGAGTAATCTAGGAGCAGTGTGTGGCTCTGAATGTCACATATGGTTCTTGTAACACATGAGCAGCTAACCTTAAAAATGGAAACACCATCTGGCACTGATTGTTGTCTAAGTATCTCTGAGACTCCAGTCAATACTGTGTTTGACAGTAGATTCTTTCAGAAGTCTTTTTCATCAGCAGCTGTGTACAAAGGCTACACAAGTAGAACTGTGCTCACTCCAGCATCACAGCAACAGGGTCTGAAGTACGTCATCAAGTTTAGGTTTTACTTTGGGTTTTGCTAATCATGATGTCATTTAACTAAATGGATACAGGTAGGGAAGCCCCTGAGTTACAATTTGGATAAAAATTAAAATTGAGTAACGGTCCAATGAGGTTAACTTGGTCTTCTGATAATTTATGTTGTTATTTGCAGACCAAGAGTATGTTTTCATACCTGGCAGTTTCGATTACTCACCATCAGTCTTCCTCTGAGTGGTCACGTGATGTTGCTGTGACGTGCCCGGTCAGCTGATTTATACAGATTTTGGGCTGTCTTCCTACCTGTGGAGGCAGGATGACAGCACCAACTGCAATCCGACTTCCTCAAGACAGTATCCCAGGTGTGTCCTCTTCTCCCAGTTTATAGTCCCGAAATACATTTCTGTATTTCGATTAAATCCAGCGACGATGTTTGTTGTCCTCTGTCCCAATAATGTTTGCTCTGTCCCAGTCTGTTATGTGGTTCTCTCTTTTACAGTGGTCAGAGATGGCCGATTTGAGTTATTCCTGTTCTGCTTTGTGTTTTGTTGCTCGTATGCATGCCTTCGCTGTTTCCTTCTCGCATTCTGTCCCATGTTCCTTTTTTTGTGTACAGTGAACCCTCGTTTATCGCGGGGGTTAGGTTCCAGAAATAGCCCGCAATGAGTGAAATCCGCGAAGTAGGACAATTTTATATTTTACAATTATTATACATGTTTTAAGGCTGAAAACGCTTCACCAGACACATTATACACCTTTCTGAGACTGGTATTAACATTTTCTCACATTTTTCTCTTGTTTAAACACTCAAACGTTTGTAGATTTTCATCAAAATATATTAATAGTGACACGGGGGGAGACACGTGACACGCGGACACGTGCACGCGGACACGTGCGCGCTGACACATGCGCGCGGACACGTGTGTTTGTTTTGGTACCACATATCCATGCCATGTGCGAAAGTCGAGTGGAAATCGACCTGGATATCATTTTGGGCAAGACTCAAGCCAATGCTAACAGTGCCAAACCGCTAACAGACGCCTCTGAGCACCAGTCCTCACCACAAGACCAGGTAAGGCTAACCTGTGCTCACAAGGGTAGGTTGCATTTCACCCCGGCTCCAAAATCAGACCGCCCCGGAGTTTGGGGCATGGCTATCAATGCGTCGCCAATACTCCACAGCTCTCTAGGACGGGGTCGGGTTTGTGACGGGGAAGACCCACTGTCTCCTCTCTGCGCGCGAGTGTCCTCGCCCCGCTGCCTCCCACGGCCGCGCAGCGTCCGGGCCAGGCCTGTCCGTGTTGATTCTTGGCTCTTCCATGGTCCGACTCGCACTCTCTTCCGTGGCTCGTGCAAGTAAACAAAGGCCACACCTCCTGTCACCCAGGCGCTCTCGTGAAGGACATCAGAGACTCTGTCCCTACCACCCTGCGTCACCATCCCTGGTCTAGACCTGGTTTAGTCCTGGTTTAGACCTGGTTTAGTCCTGGTTTAGTCCTGATTTAGACCTGGTTTAGTCCTGATTTAGACCTGGTTTAGTCCTGGTCTAGTCTCTTAGCCAATCAGGACGCAGGACACAATGTTACACTGTAAAAAAAAGTTACACTATTAAAAAAAAAAAAAAAAAAAAATTGGAAAAAAAAATTGGAAAAAAAAATCCGCGAAACAGCGAGGCCGCGAACAGTGAACCGCGATACAGCGAGGGTTCACTGTACTGAACGCCCTTCCTGTTTGCCTGATGTATGTTTTATTGCAGGACCTACAGGGTATTTCATATATGACATTACATTTATGCTCTGGTCCTAGTTTATCTTTTGGGTGGACCAGTAATTGCATGAGTTTTTTTATATTGTTTCACTTGTGTGTTGATATTGTGTTTTCTCATTGCCCTCTGCACTTTTTCTGTTATGCCGCTGATGTACGGAAATGTTACCATGCCTGTGTTCTTTTTTCTGGTTCTGTTTTTCTTTCTCTCTGCCCTGTTGTTTTCCTTTGTTTATTGTCCATTTTGGGTATTTGCAATGCTCCAGATTGTTATGAATGTGTCTGTTCTCCTCTTGCTTGTCTTGTTTACATGTTATAATGTTGGTTCTGTCAAATAAAGTTCTTACCACGGAGAGTTTGTGGGCTGTGGGATGTTCCGATGTCCATAAGAGGTATTGGTCAGTGTGGGTTGGGTTTCTATATATTTTTTATTTTGTTGCTGCCATCTTCACTGTGTGTAACGTTCATGTCCAGAAAATTTATTGTATTGTTTACTTCGTCTTCATGTGTGAATTGGATGTTTACAGTGCCGTCTATTGTGTTTAGGTGGTCTGTTAGCTCCTGTGTGTGTCCCTTTCTGATCTTTTCCAGTATGTCATCCACGTACCTTTTCCACATAGTGAGTCCACATTTTGTTGATGTTGTGTTGTGTTTTTCTCCTCCAGGTCCTCCATGAAGAACTCACTCATTATGTTCCCCCATGGCGAAACCTACTTTCTGCCTGTATATTTTTGAAGAAGCTGGGTTATGTCTTCAACTGTCTGAGGAAGACCGCCAGTGAGCAGTTGAAACTGTTACATACTTGGTCTGAAAAAAGAACCTAGTAACATTTTTGTAAATTTGTTTTTGCAAATTTTGCAAATTTTGTAAACATTGTAAACAACTCCAGGAGCATTCACATTTGAAAGAACACTGAAATATCAATTAAAAAAAACAATACAAGAATCCATTCTTTTCATTTGTACAATTTCATTGTAGGTGTTAAAACACCAGTCAAAACAGCTATTTAAAAAAACAATATAAATAAGCATATTTTGGTTTTTTTTTGCAGATCATTCTGTTATAGATAATTGCAGCTTTTGATTTGATAATTGTACCAGCTCAAATTGCCATTTAATTTTGTTTGCCATTTATTGTACAGCTCTAGATTCACATCACTGCAATTTGTGGCTTTTAGCATGATCTCCACCACAATCTTTACAGCAATGTAAAGATTGTGGTGGAGATCATGCTAAACAGTGCCACTGGCAGGAAAAGAATCCTTTATGTTCTTCTTATGTTCTTCTTATCTTATGTTGGCACTAAAGAGACCCACACCCATCCACACTTTTTTTTTTTTTTTTTTGGAGTACTTTTATTATCCCTGTAGGGAAACTATCCTCTGCATTTCAGTGGGTTGCACTTGGGGCGCCCGGGGACACATCTCCATCATCTTGTTGCTAGGCTTGGTCAGGACCTCAGCTAGAGGATTTTTTTAGGTCATATTCACACCAGGAAAGTCCGATAGTTCACTTGCTTTGGTCCGGACCAAATTTAAAATAAAAAAAAATATTTTGGTGCGGTTCGCTCTCACACTGCACCTTTTTTGTAAGTGGACCAACGTCTGTAAACAAAACCATGTGTGCTGAGGTCGCTCAGCCATTGGACAGAAATGAGCCGTGTCAAAGCGCTGTGTCCAAACACGGAAGGAGGAGAATCATGGCGTTATGTGCTGTTTTCAATCTAGCCTTAGCAATATGGTTTGCTCAGTTTTTACAGTTCTCACAAATGTTTGAGCAGCATCGTGAGGTTTACACTATTGTACAATCAATTTCCAAACGATGAAGACACAAGGCAAGACGGCTACGGAGAACAGCGTTCGTGCGCGCATCAAGTTGTGACTCTTGCTCTTCACGCAAAACGTAAGTAAACCTCGTTTAGTTTCATTTAGTTTCGTAAGCCTCGGTTTCCCATAATGCTCGACATACGACGGGAGCTCGTTAAGTACAAAAAGCCAACTTGTGTCGGATCGAGTCCGGTCTGCATCCTCCACACCAGGATTCGAATGGTACCGTGCCGAGACCGACCTTTTTAGGTGGTCTCGGTTCGCTTGTTTGCTCTGGATCGAGATTTTTGGTTTTTATTTACACCAGCCCAAAAGGTCCGAATCAAAGCAACAAACGAACCAAACAAGGCAGGTGTGAAAACCCCTTAATCTATGGAGCATGTTTTTGGTTTGATGGGGGAAACCGGAGAGCCCGGAGGAAACCCACCCAGACACAGGAAGAACATGCAAACTCCACCCAGAAAGGCCCTGCAACCCGGGGATCGAATCCGGAACCTTCTTGCTATGAGGCATGAGTGCTAGCCACTCAGCCATCCATGATGATTAGACGTGCTGAGCTATTGAGATATTTACATTTTTGAGTTGTCGTCACTTCTAATTGCACTAACATTACTACTAGCCCAGTAGTCAGACAGCAGTCAACTCTACACTCTCTCTGAGTCAACTCTGACTGTTTAAAGTCAACTAGCACAGACAAGGCCTAAGTTCAAATAAAAACAGCTACTGCCTGACTCTGTCTTATTCAGTCACTTCTGTTGTGTTCGCGCGGTGACGTCTCAACCTATGCTAAATGTCCAATATCAGGTGCTTTAACAAAATGCCATTTAGTCTTGACTCTTGACACATAACACGATGATAGACACATGAATATGCACATCTGACACCTGTGCCTGACAGTTACCCATACACATGCCACTGCGCTGTGCACTTTTTACCTGTCACTCCACACTTTATATCACTAGCACTCAAGATGCAGTGTACTCTTTGGAAATGTCATTCATTACATGGAATACAGAAGCTGCTGCCAGAAATGGAAATACAAAGCAGGCAGAAATCCAATGCCTTCAAAGTTTCTGGCAGTCACTTGGTTAAAAAGACTCTAAACCTACTTCAGGTCTTGCAAGAAAAGTTTCTCCTCCTTTTTCACATTCCTCTGTTGCTGACTTTGACTCTATCACAGCTAATGAATAGACTGGATGTGACTTGCTGTGCAGTCTAAGCGCATCTGAAGGAACGCAATCTCACTGCGTATTGTTGTTTCCTTTCTTTAAACAATACATTTCAAACCATTAGCACAATTTTTGGAATACTTATCAGTTAACAGCTGACACATTTTCAAATTATGCATTTAATAGTATAAAATATAGTAAAACTCTGCCTAAAATTTAAGGGTTTGTGTTAAACAAGTGTGAATTATACAAAACAACATTAGACAACATTATATCAGAAAATAGCGTAATGGGCCCTTTAATTAACAAATGGTTTATTAAAACTACTTAATTCAGTAGTTGAATAATTCTGTATAAACTATTTGTTCCATACATTTTTTTTGCTCAGGCTTTATTGAGGCTAAGTGAGGTGTGGTCATTTAAGTAGCATTAAATGACTGATTGGTGTCCAGGCACTAATGTGTACATACTAACAACAAACTGTTATGTATGTTATGTGTACTATTTTTCAACAGCAAGTCCCTGTTGGTCCATATTGTTTTTGCTATTAGATCTGAATCATTCTCTTAACCAGACTCCACGCATTTTAATGACTATGAATAAAACATGATCAGCTCACTGTAGCACTCCAGCAGCTTCCAGTGAAGAGGGTCTGATTAAAAGACAAACTGCTGCTCTTCTTTATCAGCTCCAAATGTGCTTAAATTGCTACAGGTTATAATGACTCGAGGCAATTCAGCCCCAGACTGTGAAGAATCGATTGTATCTTCAGAACAGAAAACACTGATATGAGAGACTGAATTTATATCGGACGTTTAGACCTGTTTCTAGACATATGAAAATTACAGTGCACTCCTGGGGTTAACAGTAAATGGGCAGGCCAAGTTTATTATTACCGTCTAACAGCATATAATAAAAGTCAATTAGAATATACAGGCTGTGCTGGAATATAAATTAAGTGGGTTGTTGTGTTTGTTTTGGTGTCACCGCCATAAAGCAGCAGCAATGAGAAAGAATATGGAAACAATGAGGTTGTTTCTTTACTGTAACAATAACTTCAAACATCTATAATACTATACCTACCTAGCAACCTAATTTTAAAATATTGTTTCAACCCATGCCTTCTTGCTGTCCTTTGAGGAGATTTAAATCCTCAGAAGTACTTTGTCATAATCATTTGACTGGCAAGATACATTTCCAAAACAATTGATGGTATATTGTGAAACGACAAATAAAACTATGCATAACTTGAAAAATGCACAGATTTCAATTGGGATAGCGAGATTCTTCAGTCAGACCGGGGCTTTGTGCTTTAAAGTGCGCTTGATTCTAAATGATATCTGATTTAAAGATGCACTGTGCATGTTGTCTGGTGGAGAATCTGTCACCTGCTTGTTTCCATGGAGATGATATTGCTTTGCCTGGGATGTTCCATGGTATGACATTAAACACATCTATCTAGCATTTATTAATTAAGGGCATTTCTATTGCTTAAAAATACAATAATGTGAATAAGGTTACAGATATGACTTGCAATGGAGCCTACAGTTGTCTCCCTTGAGATAGATAGGTTTAATCTATACCGTGGAACATTCTAGACCAGGCATGGGCAAACTACGGCCCGGGGGCCATATGCGGCCCGTTAAGCTTCTTAATCCGGCCCACCGAACTTGAAAAAATTATATT
Organism: Paratrypauchen microcephalus; assembly: GCA_036785185.1. Classification (NCBI taxonomy): domain Eukaryota; kingdom Metazoa; phylum Chordata; class Actinopteri; order Gobiiformes; family Gobiidae; genus Paratrypauchen; species Paratrypauchen microcephalus. The sequence goes on along the minus strand of JAVJIX010000028.1, from coordinate 5,217,250 downwards.
AATGAACCTTTGTTAATGTCTAATCGATTCTAATTTGGGGGGAAAAGGAGAACAAACTGTTTGATTAGCACTAGTCCTAGTCTAGTCCTGGTCTAGTCCTGGTCTAGTCCTGGTCTAGTCCAGGTTTAATCATGGTCTAGTACTGTTTTAGTCCTGTTTTAGTCCTGGTTTAGTCCCGGTTTACTGCACAGGTTAATGTTGACACAAGCCGCTGCTTTTACCTAATATCTCCATTTGATGCAGAAATAATATGATAATAACAAATTGAACTTCTCCTTTTATCATTTATGATAATAATATGAAACTGATCTGCATCTCCTTCTGTTTTTGAAAAAAAAACAGTCAGGAGGAGAGTGGTGATGATAAAAACCTGAAGGAGAACAGAACTTTCAGTGCTTTAAAATAGTAACTATTAGTATTTTTATTTAAATTTTTTTAAAGCTGTATTTTATTAATTTAATTTTCTGTGTTTTAAGAGTCATTTTAATAAATAGCTTAATAAATAACACTGTGGAACTTGAAAGATGGACATTGAAATAAAGCACATGTTTTCTACATATCCCATGTTATTTTTTAGTGTTTTTACCAAAACACTAAATCCACCTGCTCCTGGTCTGGCCCTTCTGTCAAATTTTAGAACCCTTTGTGGCCCACGAGTCAAAAAGTTTGCCCACCCCTGTTCTAGACAAAGCAATAACATCTCTATGTAGACAAGCAGCTGACAAACCCTTCATCGGAAAAGTTGCACAATGCACCTTTAAGTTAATCCAAAATGATAATGTTTGTTTCTAATATTTCTATTACTGTACTGATAAACTATGGCAGGATAGATAACCCTGAATTGATGCCAGTATTGCTGTGTAACTATGAATTCTGAGTTAAGTCCACTTGGCACACACGCATACAAAGAGGTCAGCGAGGGTTGGCTGTGGCGTTTATGCGCGCTCTCAAGCTGGCATTTCGCTGTGACTGTGTGAATAAGCAGGACAGTAAACAAATGTGACCAAATCATCTGATGGCTCTATGAATCTGGTAAATAACACTGCGGAAGGCACTGACTCACGCAGAGGCGGTGTGAAGTGGCGCTTGTTTTATTTTTCAAACATGGCTGTGTACAGAAAAATCTCACGTCCTCAAGTTTCTCACAAGAAAATAAAACAAGTGAAACATGCTTCAATCCAAAGTTAAAGTTAAGTGGGAAAGATGGACTGGTGTGGAGTTGTGTTTTAGTTTATGGTTTTCCTCAGTGACGCAGAAAAGACTGAAAAGAAAGATGATTAATATAGAAAAAGTAAACTTAACATACCAATACTAAAAAAAAGAAAAGGTGTCATTCAAGTACTGGTACCCAAAATTGAAAGCTATAGTAATGGAATAACTACAATACTGCAAACTGGGCCCATCTTACTACTACAGCTTCTACAACGACTACAAATATGAATTGTAATTTGTTAATTTAGATGATGATCAATACAAGAAAAAGTACAGTTTATATACCAGTACTAAAAAAACAGGTATCATTTAAGTACTGGTCCTCAAAATTGAAAGATATAGTAGTGGTATTATTATATACAGCAAAAAGGGCCCTTCTTACTTCTACTGCGTCCACCACTACTATTTTTATGACAGCCCCACTTACTGTGGAGCTACTATCAGATCACGATATTATATGTAATTACATGTGGGGCTGTCATATTTCTGTGACAGCCCCACTTACTGTGGAGCTGCTATCAGATCACAATATTACATGTAATTCAAGACATCAAGTTCTCAGCTTAAATACTGGCCCTTGAGACTCTCTCTCTGGACTTCTTGGAACAGCCTTATGAGTTATTTACTGCAACTCTAATAAAGTTCTAGAAAGGATGTGGAAGTTTAGAAGTATTTGTATTTCAAGCTTACCACATAGTACATGTAGTGGTTTGTGGCTAATTGGCTCCAAAAGTAATCGTCAGAGCTGACTCATCAACACTTCTGACTGATACAAGTCATTAGCAGTTAACAGCTTTCTTCCACAAACCATCTAAATATTTCTTATCAGCAGATTGGCTATATTAAGTCAAACTATGAACAAACCTGCAAATGTTTTAATTGGTGATAGCACTAACACTATCACTGGGAATCAAGACTGTGTTAGTCACAAACACCCCAGTCCAAATATATCTTTGTAATTCTTTCTACCTTAAAAAGTCTTTGATGTAAGGGACAGAGGTGGGGACTTGAAAGTCATGACCTGGACTCGAGTCAGACTCAAGTCATTTAAGGACTTGAGACCAAATGACCAAAGACTTGGGACTTGACTTGGAAAGTAAAGTCGCACGCACCTGTTTCTGTGATCCAAGCACCCGGACAGTAGCATGGATCCAGTCTGGTATGTTAGGTCTTGTGGCGACATCCTCTGTGCGCTGGTTCCGGACGGGGAAAGCCAGAGTGCGCAATGAACTGTAGGTCCGTCTGGGTGGGTCTGACATATTGTTAGCTGTCCTCCATGCTCAAGGGAGGACAGCTGGTTCCGAGGTGGAGCAAAGCATTTGGACAGAAACGTGGATCCAGTCTGGTTCTAGGCCTATTTTGTTCTGAGCGGCCCGTGCTCTCCACACTTGTTTTTTCAAGCGAAAGCGCCGCTCCTGCCGATGCACTTATAATGCCACTCCCTGCTGAAACTCATCTAAGTCTGGCTTGGATCTAGTCTGACTGTAGCATTTCTCACACTAGGGAGAGCATCTGACATACAGTGAGGGCATCTGACACACAGGGAGGACATCTGACACACGGGGAGGACATCTGACACACAGGGAGGACATCTGACACACGGGGAGGACATCTGACACACAGGGAGGACATCTGACACACAGTGAGGACATCTGACACACGGGGAGGACATCTGACACACAGGGAGGACATCTGACACACAGTGAGGACATCTGACACACGGGGAGGACATCTGACACACGGGGAGGACATCTGACACACGGGGAGGACATCTGACACACGGGGAGGACATCTGACACACGGGGAGGACATCTGACACACGGGGAGGACATCTGACACACAGGGAGGACATCTGACACACAGGGAGGACATCTGACACACGGGGAGGACATCTGACACACGGGGAGGACATCTGACACACAGGGAGGACATCTGACACACAGGGAGGACATCTGACACACAGGGAGGACAGCTGACACACTGTGAGGACATCTGACACACAGTGAGGACATCTGACACACAGTGAGGACATCTGACACACACTGAGGACATCTGACACACAGTGAGGACATCTGACACACTGTGAGGACATCTGACACACACTGAGGACATCTGACACACAGTGAGGACATCTGACACACTGTGAGGACATCTGACACACAGGGAGGACATCTGACACACACTGAGGACATCTGACACACAGGGAGAGCATCTGACACACAAGGAGGACATCTGACACACAAGGAGGACATCTGACACACAGGGAGGACATCTGACACACACTGAGGACATCTGACACACACTGAGGACATCTGACACACGGGGAGGACATCTGACACACAGTGAGGACATCTGACACACAGGGAGGACATCTGACACACAGGGAGGACATCTGACACACAGGGAGGACATCTGACACACAGGGAGAGCATCTGACACACAAGGAGGACATCTGACACACAAGGAGGACATCTGACACACAGGGAGGACATCTGACACACACTGAGGACATCTGACACACGGGGAGGACATCTGACACACAGGGAGGACATCTGACACACAGTGAGGACATCTGACACACGGGGAGGACATCTGACACACGGGGAGGACATCTGACACACGGGGAGGACATCTGACACACGGGGAGGACATCTGACACACGGGGAGGACATCTGACACACAGGGAGGACATCTGACACACGGGGAGGACATCTGACACACGGGGAGGACATCTGACACACAGGGAGGACATCTGACACACAGGGAGGACATCTGACACACAGGGAGGACAGCTGACACACTGTGAGGACATCTGACACACAGTGAGGACATCTGACACACAGTGAGGACATCTGACACACAGTGAGGACATCTGACACACAGTGAGGACATCTGACACACTGTGAGGACATCTGACACACAGGGAGGACATCTGACACACACTGAGGACATCTGACACACAGGGAGGACATCTGACACACAGGGAGGACATCTGACACACAGGGAGAGCATCTGACACACAAGGAGGACATCTGACACACAAGGAGGACATCTGACACACAGGGAGGACATCTGACACACACTGAGGACATCTGACACACACTGAGGACATCTGACACACGGGGAGGACATCTGACACACAGTGAGGACATCTGACACACAGGGAGGACATCTGACACACAGGGAGGACATCTGACACACAGGGAGGACATCTGACACACAGGGAGAGCATCTGACACACAAGGAGGACATCTGACACACAAGGAGGACATCTGACACACAGGGAGGACATCTGACACACACTGAGGACATCTGACACACACTGAGGACATCTGACACACGGGGAGGACATCTGACACACAGTGAGGACATCTGACACACAGGGAGGACATCTGACACACAGTGAGGACATCTGACACACAGTGAGGACATCTGACACACAGTGAGGACATCTGACACACAGGGAGGACATCTGACACACAGGGACAGCATGTGACACACAAGGAGGACATCTGACACACAGTGAGGACATCTGACACACAGGGAGGACATCTGACACACAAGGAGGACATCTGACATACAGGGAGGACATCTGACACACAGGGAGGACATCTGACACACGGCGAGGACATCTGACACACAGGGAGGACATCTGACACACGGGGAGGACATCTGACATACGGTGAGGACATCTGACACACAGTGAGGACATCTGACACACAGTGAGGACATCTGACACACAGGGAGACATCTGACACACAGTGAGGACATCTGACATACAGTGAGGACATCTGACATACAGTGAGGACATCTGACACACAGGGAGGACATCTGACATACGGTGAGGACATCTGACATACGGGGAGGACATCTGACACACAGTGAGGACATCTGACATACAGTGAGGACATCTGACACACAGGGAGGACATCTGACATACGGTGAGGACATCTGACACACAGGGAGGACATCTGACACATGGGGAGGACATCTGACACACAGGGAGGACATCTGACACAGGGAGGACATCTGACACACACTGAGGACATCTGACACACACTGAGGACATCTGACACACAGGGAGAATCTGAAATGTCCTGGTATGGCATTAAATGTATCCAGCGTGCATCTACTCAGTAACATGAGATTTTATTGACCAAAAAATGTTGCATTCTTACTGTGAGTGGGCTCAACTCTCCACAGACCTGACATGTAACTTGGCCCTGTGGTGTCATCTGCTAAATGATACATAAGTGTACAGTAATGCTGTACTGTGGAACATTCCAGGCAGGATCTCAAATCATTCTATTAAAAAACAACATTCTTGTATTGCTGAATTATTTTTTGCTTGAAGGGACATATTTCAGTGCACTGCTTAAGAGCGTGCGGTGAAGCAGCGGTGCTCAAAGTGCAGAGATCAGAGGAGCCTCCTGTGATGCTCTGAAACAAAAGGCGCCACAGACAAAAGAAAAGATGATGCAAAGACTCTGGGTTTGGAGAAAATTGAATGCGCATATGGATTCTACTACTGATAGCCTACAGCAGCCCTTATGCACAGTTTAATCCATAACAAAAACTATGAAGGTAAAAGTTCATTTTAACTTTGTAATAAGAAAGAACACATTTTTGAAAGTGTGAAATGCTCCAATGTGAGTCTATACTTGCTCCAAAATTAGTAATAATATTTCTTATAAAACCAAAAGACTTGTGAAATTATATATAGAGACAATTTTGAACTGAGTAAAATAAATCAAATACTTTCCACAGGAATCTAGATAGTAAAAAGTAGTAAAAGCATTCACATTTATATATATGTATCATATTTTTGAGTGTTTTTCAGATTTTAGAATGTGATGATGCCATAATCCCAGATGGGGGGCAAGAGACCATTTTCCCCTATGGATTACATGAAATATCCAAAAGGTGAATTCACAAATGTTGAACCTGATTTCTAAAGACTCAAGAACTTAATGCATTACAATAAAAAGGGGATCTATTAAATACTATTGGTCTATAGAATGTTGGAATGTTGAAACCCAACAAAAGGAAGACACATGGCGATTTAGAAACAAACCCAACGTTACTATAAGGGGCGCCCTGTTAATTTTACATGGTATGGCCCTACTATAATTTGTCAAACAAGGCCAAGATTATAAGATCAAAATGCGACAGCTGTTATGGGCTATGCATCATCAAGAGCAGTTAAACAATTTACAAGGGTCATGAGTTTGAAAGGGGAAAAAAAACAGTCAGGCAATTTGAATGTATTATCTGTGGTTTTATGCTTGTCAGAATGATTAGGATGACACGATATTCAATACACGACATCCATTGAGGTGACCCCCATCTACAGAGGGCACTTCTGCACATCATAAAACATGACAGCAATTTACTGAGATGAACCATAACTTGAGCTTTTACGTGAATATGTTAAACCATAGATAGAGCTGGTTTCACAGACAGCAGCACTGCCATTTCCATAGTCATCTTCCATTCACAATCGCATGCATTCACAGGCGGTAGTTACGATTCTACATTCACCCCATTCATTTACAGGAAAGGACCAGCAATAAGTGTTGACAGGCTTAACAAATAAATCCAACATGTTTTTGTCAAGAAGCCTATTTGTTAACCACTCTGCCACTGTCCACTCTAACATATGGAAAAGAGCAAATGCACACTTACATATTCTTTATCTATACAGGGAGTCCTCGGGTTACGACATAGATCCGTTCTTAAGTCGTAACCCGAATTTCGTCGTAAACCGGATTTTGCCTTTGATCTTCCAACCAAAGCACCAATAACCTTTCCATCTCAATAATTAGACCACTACGCTGCTTGGTTATCACTGCCGCTTTCATAGGAGCAGATCAGAGCCCACATCAGGTACTTCCGCCCACATTGGACATGCACATGAGGCTGTCTTCTTCTCCCTACAACCACAACAGAGCGTATTCTTGCGCCGTGTGCCGCGCGCCGTTCGTGTTTGTTTACATCTCTTACCACGCTAAACCGCGTAAGACGGAATGACGCGTAATATATACATATTTTTTTTAATGGGGGCGCGTTCGTAACCACGAAACGTCGTAACCCGAGACCGTCGTAACCCGAGGACCCCCTGTACTGGCTTGAACATCTTACACATTAGATAGACATTGTCTGAAATCAGGTTTTACAAACAATAATGCGATATGACATTTGCTATGCCTATATAATAAAATACAACCGAAAAATAATGAATAAGAAATAAGTGGATGAATCTCTGTCCACAAAGAGAAAAAGCAAACTTATACATGAATCCGTAGATTGCACTTGGTTAGTCAAACATGCAGCTCCAGTGCTTCAGGCAGATTGAGGTAATTCCACCCTCTGGCTCCTTATAATACCACCCTTCATAAAAACACACTTCTACCATTCTAATCAATGAGGAAATACTTCTAAACCCCAACAAACTAGAACTGTACAAAAGCTAAAAGAATGTCAGTGGAAAAGAGCTACTCAAAATGGCACTGGCATCTCTTTTTGATAGCCTTGGGCTGTTTGGTTTTAGTGGCTGAAAATCTAGTCAGGTACAATGGTTAGCTTTGTGAATACCGATAGAGCAGACGAGCATTCCTGTTACAGTCTGGAGTTGTAGGTTTCTATATTACCGCATACCACCCGGGGGCAATCCTCTAACATGCTAGGTGGGACATATGACCCTGGGCCCTCCCCCTTCATCGTTCTTGGCCTTTGCGTCATGCCTGGTTTGTCTCCAGACATGCGGCGTAGTTGGAGGTCTGTTTTCCGACCTTTAGACAGGGACAAAGCTGACACCTTTCTTCCAACATAAAAAAATATTGCATCCAGTCTTGATATTTGACTGGCCATGAGAATTCATCACAGTAAGACATTCTATTATAGTATCACTAAACTGTGAAAGAGCAACAACATTTTAAGAAACACAGATTAAAGGTGCACTATGTCACTTTTTAGTGACTGCTTGTCTCCACTGAGATGTTATTGCTTTGCCTGAAATGCCTGGAATGTTTCTCAGTGCGGCATTAAACATATGTATCTTGTATTTATTCACTTACAGATGTTTCAGTTGTTAAAAAAACATACCATGAGTAGGGTTGCCTCCCCACAGATTTGACCTGGAGATTCTACAGCGTGCTTGCTTCCATAAAGATAAGTTGATATTAGGGCTGGGCGATATACCGGTGCACACCGAATACCAGTGGGCTTTTTTTTTATGGTAAGAATTTTTCATTTACCGCAGTACCGGTGAGTGTGTCCGTACAGAACGTCGGGAACGCGGAACGTCGGGAACATGGAACGTCGCGCAGCGAGATATTGTTTGAGGGGGGCTGTTTCGCAGTGGTACCAAACAAACTGCATGTGGCTGCATGAGAGCGGTGAAAGCAGTGTGTGTTGAGCGTTGACCATGCATGTTACACAATCAGAGGACCTTGTACCGAAAAGAGGAGCCGTGTCCATTGTTTGGAGGTACTTCGGGTTTAAAATATCTGACGCCGATCAAACAACAATATTCTGTAAGAGTTGTCAGGCAAAAGTTGTAGCCGCAGGAGGCAACATAAGCAATTTGCTTCACCACCTCCATCACAATCATTTACTCGAATATGAAGAATGCATGAAACCAGGGCTCTCAAGTTTTTTTTTTTTTTTTCCACCATCCACCATCCACCATCCATGGTGGAAGGGCAGGGCAGAATTAGAAGGTACTTTGTTAATATGGAAATGCTTTTATAACTAAAAGTCCATCATTCATCATTCATTATCCATCATTCAATAATGCACAGGATAATATGTTATCACACACAGTCTTGGTTTAGTGTTGGTTTAGTCCTGGTTTAGTCCTGGTTTAGACCTGTTTTAGACCTGTTTTAGTCCTGGCTTAGTCTTGGTTTAGACCTGGTTTAGTTTTGGTTTAGTCCCGGTTTAGTCCTGGTTTAGACCCGGTTTTGATCTGGTTTAGTCTTGGCTTAGTCCTGGTTTAGACCTGGTTTAGTCCTAGTTTAGACCTGGTTTAGTCCTGGTTTAGTGCTGGTTTAGACCCGGTTTAGATCTGGTTTAGTCTTGGCTTAGACCTGGTTTAGACCTGGCTTAGTCTTGGTTTAGACCTGGTTTAGTTTTGGTTAAGTCCTGGTTTAGTCCTGGTTTAGTCCCGGTTTAGTCCTGGTTTAGACCCGGTTTAGATCTGGTTTAGTCTTGGCTTAGTCCTGGTTTAGACCTGGTTTAGTCCTGGTTTAGACCTGGTTTAGTCCTGGTTTAGTGCTGGGTTAGTCCCGGTTTAGTCCTGGTTTAGACCTGGTTTAGTCTTGGTTTAATCCTGGTTTAGTCTCAGTTGAATCCTGGTTTAGACCCGGTTTAGACCAGGGGGGATGGTGGAAGGGCAGGGCAGAATTAGAAGGTACTTTGTTAATATGGAAATGCTTTTATAACTAAAAGTCCATCATTCATCATTCATCATCCATCATTCAATAATGCACAGGATAATATGTTATCACACACAGTCTTGGTTTAGTGTTGGTTTAGTCCTGGTTTAGACCTATTTTAGACCTGTTTTAGTCCTGGCTTAGTCTTGGTTTAGACCTGGTTTAGTTTTGGTTTAGTCCTGGTTTAGACCTGGTTTAGTCCTAGTTTAGACCTGGTTTAGTCCTGGTTTAGTGCTGGTTTAGACCCGGTTTAGATCTGGTTTAGTCTTGGCTTAGACCTGGTTTAGTCCTGGCTTAGTCTTGGTTTAGACCTGGTTTAGTTTTGGTTAAGTCCTGGTTTAGTCCTGGTTTAGTCCCGGTTTAGTCCTGGTTTAGACCCGGTTTAGATCTGGTTTAGTCTTGGCTTAGTCCTGGTTTAGACCTGGTTTAGTCCTGGTTTAGACCTGGTTTAGTCCTGGTTTAGTGCCGGGTTAGTCCTGGTTTAGTCCTGGTTTAGACCTGGTTTAGTCTTGGTTTAATCCTGGTTTAGTCCCAGTTGAATCCTGGTTTAGACCCGGTTTAGACCTGGTTTAGTCTTGGTTTAGTCCTGGTTTAGTTCTGGTTTAGTCCTGGTTTAGTCCCAGTTGAATCCTGGTTTAGACTTGGTTTAGACCTGTTTTAGTCTTGGTTTAGTCCTGGTTTAGTTCTGGTTTAGTCCTGGTTTAGTTCTGGTTTAGTTCTGGCTAGGTCCTGGTTTAGTCCTGGTCTAGTCCTGGTTTAGTCCTGGTTTAGACCTGGTTTAGTCTTGGTTTAGTCCTGGTTTAGTTCTGGTTTAGTCCTGGTTTAGTTCTGGTTTAGTCCTGGTCTAGTCCTGGTTTAGTTCTGGTTTAGTCCTGGTTTAGACCTGGTTTAGTCTTGGTTTAGTCCTGGTTTAGTTCTGGTTTAGTTCTGGTTTAGTCCTGGTTTAGTTCTGGTTTAGTCCTGGTTTAGTCCTGGTTTAGTTCTGGTTTAGTTCTGGTTTAGTCCTGGTTTAGTTCTGGTTTTGTCCTGGTTTAGTTCTGGTTTAGTTCTGGTTTAGTCCAGGTTTAGTCCTGGTTTAGTTCTGGTTTAGTCCTGGTTTAGTCCTGGTTTAGTTCTTGTTTAGTCCAGGTTTAGTCCTGGTTTAGTTCTGGTTTAGTCCTGGTTTAGTCCTGGTTTAGTTCTGGTTTAGTCCTGGTTTAGTTCTGGATTAGTCCTGGTTTAGTCCTGGTTTAGTTCTGGTTTAGTGCCGAAATAGATGCAGAAATAATCGATATGACTCAGATGAGTGCGTGAGACTGTAATTTCCGAGTACAGTGCGCCCCTCTCAGCGCGCACTGCCCCTCTCAGTGCGCGCTGAGAGGGGCAGGGAGGAGGGACTGGGGCGGGGGGGAGCGGGACATTTTTAACGGATTCATGTAAGAGTCCGGGCCCGCGTCTCACCATGGGCAGTTCGGGTCTGGGCCGCGCGTATTCCGCGCGTAAGCCGTCGGGGGGGACACGTTACGCACAGACGGAGACACCGGGACCGGAGTCGGTGCGTCTCAGAGGAGACGTGGCACCGGGACTGAGGCTCAGGACGTGCCCGGGGGACGGCGCGTCTGCTCCGGCCTCCGTTCGGACCTTGCACCCGGAGCAGGGGGAGTTTTTTTCGCTGAAAATGAGCGGAGCCTGCATAAACTAAGCCACACAGACCGATTTTCTGGGCACAAAACAAAACAAAAAAATCAGCATGAGAAATGCCATGTGTGGCGTGTGAGCGTGTGAACACGTCGAATTGTGTGTGTCACACTCTCAATGCGTGAGACTTGAAAGCCCTGCATGAAACTAAGACCTGCTGCCTCTTCCACGTCTGCAGGTAGCATTAAAGTTGGCACTGCAGCACAAAACATGAATCAGCTGGCACTCAAAGATGCGTTTGCTAAGGGTAGCGCCTACGACAATAAAAGCAAATGGTGGATTGATATTACAAACGCTATTAGTGTTCACATAGCCAAAGACATGGTACCACTTAGTACTGTTGAGAAAAGTGGCTTCAAGCAGATGATTAAAGCTCTGGATCCCAGATATACGTTACCAAGTCGAAATTACTTCAGCCGAACAGTAATCCCTAACTTGTACCGAAAGCACAGAGCCAAGATAGAAGCAGACTTGGCTACCGTTTGCCACTTCTCAGCAACAACTGATTTATGGACTAGTCGCAGCATGGAGCCATACCTAAGCCTCACTGTTCACTTTATAAGTGACGACTGGATGTTACAAAGTCATTGTCTGCAAACAAGCTTTTTCCCTGATGATCACACTGGCGAGTTTCTAGCAGCAAGCTTGCAAGAGCCACTTGATTCCTAGGGGCTATCGGAGCACAGACTAGTGGCCATCACAACATATATATATATATATATATATATATATATATATATATATATATATATATATATATATATATATATATATAGCCATTTTTACAGAGAGAGCTATGAAAGATGACCGCCTATAACGTGCAGTTAGAGTCTGCAAAAAAATTGTGTCAGTCTTTTCATACTCATGGAAAAAAAGGAGGGACCTAGCCATGGTACAGGATGAACTGGGTCTTCCAAAGCACCAGCTCACAACTGAGACCCCCACTAGGTGGGGGATCACGTCAGATGATGATACAAAGAGTACTAGAGCAGGAGAGAGCCATCATGTTTATTGTTGCCTTAATGAAAGTTCAGTGGATAAAGAAGTCTTCACTTTGCAGTTACAAGGGTTTTGTTTACATTGTAGCCAACTTAAATATGTTTTAAAGTTGCAAAACTTGCACAATAAAGCTTTCCATATTTTGATTGCAACAGTCATGCAGTCTGATTTCTTCTCATTACAGTTATGAGTGCCACACTGTCACCTTTGTGAACAGCAGAATTTTGTGGGACCATTTAAAACTTGGGTTAATACTAGTCTGGTCATTCTAAGCCAATTTACTGCAGTAATTATTCTCTAAATTATTAGGAAATGGGGTTAACACCTAATCATGCATGAAAAAAAATACCGTCAAATACCGTGATACCGATAAAATGTTGAAAAATACCGTGATATGAATTTTTGGTCATACCGCCCAGCTCTAGTTGACATATGCAATAACATCTCCACGGAGACAAGCAGGTTACAGACAATAAAAGTTACACACTGTTCCTTTAAGATATTAAAACAGTTGGGTAAAAGTTTGAATTATTTTGTTTATTTCTGTGATGTTTCCTCAGTAGATGGAAATTAAAAGGTTATTAAACGGTATGTTTTAACATGTCTAAAAATGCATAGATTAAAGCTAATGAATTTGTCATTTTGCAGCACAAACATCCAAAAGTCACCATATAACATTTTGTAGTGGCAAGTTGTGAGATAAATTTTCATTTCTGTTTGGTTTTTGAAAAGGTCAGGAGCATTCTTACCAGACGACGACGTTCTTCTTCCACAGTGTTAAGAAGCTGGGCAAACTCTTTGAAAGACTGAGCTGAAAAACAAGAAAAATCCAACTTACAAAGGTTTTAGGACACAAATATATATTTTATCTTCAGTCAATAAATCTTTATAACCCGACATATGATGAAGTTGTACAACTGTGTCATAATTATGCAAATACACAGGTCCACATGTTGTCTCATAATAAAAAGGATATTTAAAAAGTGTAGCAGCTTGGCCGTTAAAGCTCGTATGTCGCTGGCACCCCTTGAGCTTTCTCACACATGGGGGGATGAAATGTTTTTCCCCCACACTCCCAATACCGTACATTTTAGAACCTAATAAAATCATGCAGCTGTCCCATTTAAGCTGGAGACGTGTAGTAAAAAACAATACTTCAACTGAATGGTGACTGCTGATTGTTTCCATTTTATTTTGTTCCCCTGCGTAGTCTTTAAATAAACTGACAGTGGGTATAGGAGAGAGAGTGAGATATTGTTTGTCCACTCCATCTGTGTTTTACTTATTACAGTCAACACAGGAGCCATTCAGCCATTCAGTGTACAGTACAGTGAAGCTTGTCTATGGGATTGTGCCTCTACACATCCATGGCTTCATTAAAGGACAGCTATAGGACAATTTTTTTATTTTTTATTTTTTTAGACAAGAGGCAAGCTGTTTTCTCCACTAATAGTTAACAGAAAGTGAAAGGCTGTGGAAATACAATTCAGATGTGGTAAATGTAATAAGGAAGGTCCCCATTGGCTTCTAGTGTATGTCTCTTATGTCTCTAAAACATGAAAAAGGTTGTTTACATTTTTGCTGGCAGCATTACACACTATTATTGTGTTCAGGGCACAATAGTGTTGGTTTAATGTTTATGGTGGTGATGACAGAGGCAGTATTCGTCATTCTGCCCCAGGGTACTCATAGTCTCTGGCGTTGTTTTTACAGTGTAGGGCTTGGCAATTTTGCCTGAAAATAACACTGGGATTTTTTTTCTCCCTTCTCCACTAAAAATGCCCAACAAACTACAGAAAATCATAAAACAAAAACAAAAAAAACATATATGATAGTGATGTAAATAGTAAGCTCCTTTTAGTTAAAATGTTATCATTACTAATATATTTGTTGTGAAAATATAGAAGCAGCTAAACATCTGATATTACTACAATATTGTGTGAGAAGAGATACTATTTAACCCATTTGTTATTGGAGGAAATATCTCCATTTTATGAATGAGACTAGTGCTAAACTCCTGCTTTTCTCTTCACTGAGGCTGAAACACAAAGAAAGAGCACATGACCTCTAAAACTCTTGCATTCTTTTGGATGTTCAACTCTTGCACTCTCTTGTTGTTCTTGCATTTCCAATGCAATTTCCAATGCAAAAAAATAGGAAACTAAAATAGATTTGCTTCCAAACAGCTGATTTGAACTTAAAATTCTATTCATCAATGTAATCAATTTGTTGCCACGCCATATTCCAGCGCCTGGTATAACACTGGTAATATCCAGCTCAGCTTTAAAGGCTTCACACTTGTATGTTCATTGTTGATGTTCATTGTTGGTTAGCCCCTGTGTCAGCCTATGTCCAGACATTAGCCAGAGCAGAGCCGCCGTCCTGCCTGCCAACACAGTGATATCATTATCAAGAGCAGGGCCTGGCATGGAGGCCATGAATCACCTCAGACACTTGGGTCCATTTACACACCAAAGCTTTTTAAAGAATCAGGAGCACCATGTGCGCGAGCTAAACATTTTAAAATTTATGGACGGACGGCGGACAAGAAACGCTAGTCTTTATCAGAAGATAGCGTTGAAGATGGAGCAGGCAGGGTGTGTTTGGACGCCTGAGCAAATCAAAATCAAATGGAAAAACGCCAGCCAAGAAGAACAACGGGAGAGCGGTCAAGACTGTACAACTTGCCCGCATTACGAGATACTGGAAGAGCACTTCCCGCATCCGACAGCTGTCCACCACCCCACAACCAGATGACTCAGGACAGCTTTCCTTCACGGCACCAACAAGTCCCATCTTCCACCATTTCGGGACTATGAACATAACGCACAGGGTAATTCCAGAAAAGAAGAAATTTACCGCACACTCGCTTCACTGTACTCTTATTCCTTTACTGGGCTTAGAGCAACAACGCGTTTCGCCTCTACAGCGTCACCAGGTAGAATCGGTAGAAAGCCCAATAAAGGAATTAGAGTATGCGGTAAATTTCGTCTTTTCTGGAATTATTCAATGTTCCTGTTGTTACCAGCACCTGGCAGCTGTGCATGGAGTTTTGAACTTTCAAAATAACACACAGGGCACTTTTACATTTACAACATTTTGAGTTATCTATTGTGACCTTATAGTATCAGAAGAGAGTGTGTTTTTTTAAACTGTTGTATAACTTGTAAATATTAAAAATCAGTGTGGAAATTTACTTAAGTTGTTCACACAGACAGGACAAAACAGAGTGGAAGAGACTACAGAATTTAAGCTAAGCATTACAAAGACATACAAAATGAAAGTGTGGTTGTGTAATTTCACTACCCCAGACCTTACATAAATGCACGATAAACCCATAGCTACAAATTTAATGCCTTTATTTGTGGCACAAAAGATGCAAGCAACAAAAAAACAAAAAGGCAGAACATGATTAAAACAATGGTGTTCGGTATAGGAGCCCGAAAGGTCCCAATCCTCGTATTTTTCGTTGTCCTCGATTGCTGTAATAGCAAACGCCAACAGCCAAATTCTGCAAAATGCACACCACGTACACCAATGCCGCTCCACCAAACTCCTCGCACTCGTGTTGTGTTTTTATATTGAGCAGTCATCACCCGGAAGTAGTTGGACTACAGCGCCACATAGCGTTGCGGAGCGGACCAGGTCGCTGACCATGCATGTGCACTCAGATTAAGATAAGATAAGATAAGATAAGCTTGGAGGACAGACCACCCGCAGACCACCCGCCGAGTAACGGGAGAAATCCAAACCAATCCTAATCCAATCCTACCATGTGCACGCAGTCAATGACTTTATGCCGTAATGCAGCAGGCAGACGAGCCCTCCTATTAACACCTTTGGCTGCTTTATCAACAGAAGCCACCTCTCAGGGGGTAAAGGCCACAGCAGGAGCCACTGATGGGACAGGATTAGACTGCGAGCAGAGGAAATAGTGACTGCGTGCACATGGGAAACTCCAAACCGATTGGTTTGGTTTTTTCACACTTGCTCGGCGGGTGGTCTGTCGTCCAATCCGTGTGCACATGCATGTCGCGCAATCAGATTCAGGTCAGTGACCTGACCGCCCCCGCAACGCTATGTGACGCTGTAGTCCAACTACTTCCGGGTGATGGCTACTCAAATAAAAAAACAACACAGCTATCTGGCAGTATACTGCGATGGCTCTTCGAGGAGTTTGACAGAGCGGCAGTAGCGTACTTGTGCATTCTGCAGAGTTGGGTTGTTCGTATGAACGACAAAACAGCGTTTTTGGTTTCTTTAATACGACACGAACTGTGTCATCGGCGTTTGATATTACAAGCAATCGAGGACAACGAAAACTACAGGATCGGGAGCTATACCGCACATGTTTTAATCATGTTCTGCCTTGTTTTTTGTTGCGTGCATCTTTTGTGCCACAAATAAAGGCATAACATTTGTAGCTATGGGTTTATCGTTCATTTATGTAAGGTCTGGGGAAAATTACACAACCACACTTTAATTTTGTATGTCTTTGTAATGCTTAGTTTATATTCTGTTGTCTCTTCCACTCTCTGTTTTGTCCTGTCTGAGTGAACAACTTAAGTAAATTTCCACACTGATTTTAATATTTACGTTTTTAATATTTAAGTTATACAACAATAAAAAAAAACACACACACACTCTTCTGATACTATGAGACCACAATAGATAACTCAAAATGTTTGTAAAAGTACCCTGGGTGTTATTTCAAAAGCTTAAAACTCCGTGCAAAGCTTCCAGGTGCTGGTAACAACAGGAACATTGAATAATCCCAGAAAAAGAGGAAAGTTTCCGCATACTCTTATTCCTTTATCGGGTTTTGAGCAAACAACGCGTTTCGATTCTACGTTATGTCCATAGTCCCGAAATGGTGGAAGATGGGACTTGTTGGTTCCGTGAAGAACGCTGTCGTAATGCGGGGAAGCTGTACGGTCTTGACGCTCTCCCGTTGTTCTTTCTTGCCGTGGCACACGCCGCCCTGGCGTTTTTCCACTTGATTTTGATTTGCTCCGAGGTCCGAGCAAACCCTGCCTCGGTCCTCGGTCGGTTTGGAGTTTCCCATGTGCACGCAGTCATTAAATAATTCCAGAAAAGACGAAATTTACCGCACACGCACACACACACACTTTATTGTGCTAAGAGCAAACAACGCGTTTCGATTTTACCTGGCGAAACGCGTTGTTCGTGCTAAGCCCAATAAAGGAATAAGTAAAGTCAAGCGAGTGTGCGGTAAACTCCTTTTCTGGAATTGCCCTGTGCGTTACGTTCATAGTCCAGATATGGTGGAAGATGGGGCTTGTTGGTGCCATGCAGGACCGCTGTCCTGAGTCATTGTAATGCACTCTCCCGGTGTTCTTCTTGGCTGTGGCGTGCGCTGCCCTGGGGTTTTTCCATTTGATTTTGATTTGCTCAGGCGTCCGAACAAAACCTGCCTGCTCCATCTTCAACGCTATCTTCTGATAAAGACTAGCGTTTCTTGTGCGCCGTCTGTCCATAAAGTTTTAAATGTTTATCTCTCGCACCTGGTGCAGCATGAACCCAGTTTCTTAGTCTGTCCAGTAGTGCGTGCTTGTTGATTTCTTCACAGCCATGTTTTCTTCTGAAACAACAATTGGTACTTGGTACTGACTTGGTACTACCACTCTTACAACTTCCGGGTGACATTCCTGAAATTCTGGCGCGCCCATGCGCAGTATGTTAATCCAATCCAAAATCGTTCACATGACGACTCCAAGTGGTTTGCAAACGGCCCAGGCCAGCGGTTTCTGGGGGATGGGGCAGACCAATCCCAATCCAAACCAATCCCTGTGCACATGGGGCCATTACGACCCCAATCAGTTTGCAAATGGTTTGGAGTTTACCATGTGCACGCAGTCAGTGTCAAAGGGAGGTTAGCTTTATCATGCCATTCACTTGCAAATGATAAAGCCAATATAGACCAGATGAATAAAATGTTAGAAGTAAAGTGTGCTTATTGTAGAGGTGTTATTTTTCCAAAGGGACTCCTGGGCTTTAATGCAGCATACATTTTTAATATTCTTCTGGGCAGCCTTTTCAGTAGTCAACATTTCCTAGTTACGTTTAAAAAGAAAAATGTAGTCAGAAGGATTTTGTAATGGTATTTTCTAGCCCTTCATTGGTAAATTACACAAACAATAGAATAATTTAACCTGGTATTTTCCTGAGAACCTAAGAAGGCTAGGTGCAACACTGATTGAGACCAGAGGGGAGAGAAGGTATTTTTGGTCTAAATAATAAATATATATATTTTTACTTTAGAGGAAATTACAAAATATACTGTTTCCAGTGTTGAGACTATAAAGGTCTCATTTCTTTTGGTCACCTCTGGCTATATAGAAGTGCTTAAAGCCAGTGTATAATAGGACTGTCAAGATATAAAACATTCTTTCAGTCATTTAATGATTTTGCTCCGGTAAATTTAACATTTCTGTCAGGTCTCGCCTCTTTTAAACCTGTAATTTCCTCTTTTTTCATCTATGACAAGCAGCCCATACAGAAATACCTTAGCTCTGAGCTTACAGACTATTCTTTTGCTGCATTTTGTGCTGTATTTTTGAGCTTATCATACTTGTCTCAGTACATTGATGTCCCTTGGAGACTTGACCTTCAGTGAGAGAAGCATGTAACTTTTCTGAAAATTCAAATTTCTGAGGCCACATCAATCTTTTGCCCCCATTGATTCCTAGATAACTGGCGTAGAATGTGAATGTCACTGCAGGAAGTAGTAGAGTAAAATCAATAAAAGGTCAGGTGAGCGAGGAGCGGGCACATATAATCTCCCGTGTTGTTCGTGGAAGTTAGCTGGCATCAAAGCGAGCACACAGATTCTGGCTCAGACTCTCAGCTTTGGCATTCACAGAGGTGTAGTTGTGTCAGTGAGACAGCGTGGGGACATTGATGAGGTGATTGATTTCAAAACACATTTCATATTTTCCAAGGCGTGATCATGGCCTTTGCGTTAGCCTGGCCAACCAAGCACAATGGAGAAGCACAGGGAATTTCAACAAACGGGAAATAGGAAACATTTATTATGAGCCAAATTTGGTCTATGAAGTATGAGCTAAACAAGAGAACCACAATAAGGCCATTTAAAAGACATTACAGTATTTTCCCCCTGCTGTCCCGCCTGGTGTAATATCAAAAATCTCTCAACTATTATTTCAAACGCACAAGCTAATCTACTTCTCCTGATTTTATAGGCCTAATAGACCACTGCACCCTTTTTTCCGCACTAAAATTTTGTAATGATATTCAGTATTTCATTTTGCATTTGCTTTAATACAGCATCTTACTGTAACTTCACTGATCCTTACTGCCTCCCGGGCGCCTGAAAGGATGGGTCAAATGCAGAGAAATCATTTCCCTACAGGGATAAATAAAGGATATTAAAATAAAAAAATAAAATAAAATCATACCAAATGCTAGAGGTGCATGATTTAAAAAATGTCTTCTATTCGGACAGGATTAGTTTTACAGGGGGATGTAGAGTAATGTTGGTTAATCACAGGACCTCTGTAATATAAATGACCCCATTCACACAGGACAAGAAATGTCCGTAATATTTATTTGACATGGGAGGAGTTTGTTTACGCTCTGCCGTCACGTATTCGTCGCCGTGCTGACTCAGCTAAAGATAGAGAAGTCATGATGAGCGAACTATGCAAAATTATTGCCCATAATCAGGACTAATAGAGCATACATTACCTAAAACAAGCAGAAGTTTCATGCCTCTGATGACTGATTTATACCTCTTTTTCATTGGTCGATGTGTGGGTTTGTTTGAGAGTACTGGTAGATCATTTTGTTTTCCGACAAAACAAAGCGCTTCAAGCTCCTCCGTGTTTGAAAATCGCAGTAAATTATTTCTTTAAATGGATGTGACAAAATATTACATACATCTTTACAGAGGGTCGCATTTACACGGGATTAATATTACTGTACCTATGGTAATTCCTCCAGACCGTTTTACAGAAGGTGAAACTCGCTGTAAATTTTACAGACATACTCCGTTATGTTTACAGACATGGCGCGTTCAGACAGGACTAAATTCCCTGGTAATTATTACTTCACCCCATGTCACCCCATAAAACTAATCCCGTCCGAATAGGGCTTTTGTCTGACAAACACTGCGATTGTAAATACACATTTAAACATTTCAAGGTGAATTGACAAAAAGACTAAAATATGACTAATATAACAAATAATAAACTAATATAAGAATCACATGTACACTCAACAAAAATATAAACGCAACACTTTTGTTTTTGCTCCCATTTTTCCTGAGATGGACCCAAAGATCCAAAATTCACTCCAGATACACAACACTACCATTTCTCTCAAACATTGTTCACAAATCTGTCCAAATGTGTGACAGTGAGCACCTCTGCCCCGCCGAGACAATCCACCCCACCTCACAGGTGCGCCACATCAAGATGCCGATCCGACATCATGACCAGTGCACAGGTGCGCCCCAGACTGCCCACAATAAAAGGCCACCCCAAAATGTGCATTTTTTTTTTTGCTTTATTGGGGGTCTGGGGACTCAGAACCAGTCAGTATCTGGTGTGACCACCATTTGCCTCATGCAGTGCAACACATCTTCTTCGCGAGTTTATCAGATTGTCAGTTGTGGCCTGTGGAATGTTGGTCCACTCCTCCTCAAAGGCTGTTATGGACGAAGAACACAGGTGCATTTTATTGATGGCATTTTGAATGCACAGAGATACCGTGATGAGATCCTGAGGCCCATTGTTGTGCCATACATCCATGAACATCACCTCATGTTTCAGCAAGATAATGCACGGCCCCATGTATCAAGGATCTGTACACAATTCTTGGAAGCTGAGAATGTCCCAGTTCTTGCATGGCCAGCATACTCACCGGACATGTCACCCATTGAGCATGTTTGGGATGTGCTTGACCGGCGTATACGACAGCGTGTACCAGCTCCCACTAATATCCAGCAACTTCGCACAGCCATTGAAGAGGAGTGGACCAACATTCCACAGGCCACAATTGACAATCTGATAAACTCTATGCGAAGAAGATGTGTTGCACTGCATGCACACCATATACTGACTGGTTCTGAGTCCCCAGACCCCCAATAAAGCAAAAAAATGCCCATTTCGGGGTGGCCTTTTTATCATGATGTCGGATCGGCATCTTGATGTGGCGCACCTGTGAGGTGGGGTGGATTGTCTCGGCGGGGCAGAGGTGCTCGCTGTCACACATTTGGACAGATTTGTGAACAATGTTTGAGAGAAATGGTAGTGTTGTGTATCTGGAGTGAATTTTGGATCTTTGGGTCCATCTCATGAAAAATGGGAGCAAAAACAAAAGTGTTGCGTTTATATTTTTGTTGAGTATATTTCAGAATCTGTGTACAGATCTAAACAACAGGGTTAGAAGTTTTCACGAGCAATAAGACAGGATATTTGGTTAAGGCATCCCCTGATCCAACCTTTTCTGTTCCGAAACTGAGGTTGATACTATGGCTTTCAGTATCTGCCGAAACCTGATGTCAACTGATACTATGACAGAGACTGGAAATATAATTTATTTCCTTTCAACACAAATGGCCGATGCAAGTGTGTTTTGTAACTGTTATTTATGATTTAAAGGGACAGTGTGTAAGATTTTTACCTGTTAATTACATAAATTGAAGATACCCATTCAAAAATACATTGTTTTCCAAGCCTTTTCACTTCCATCATGAAATCAAAGTATTCTTTTGGACTTAGATATAGTCACATAAAAGGGGGATCTTCCCCATATAGAGGCAGCCATTTTGAATACGAGAGCCGCAGAAGGACATTTGGGCTCATCCTTCGCCTCGGCTCCTGCTAACAGCTGCTTAGCCGCGCTGCATTTGGGAGCGGAGGAGCGAAGGAGAGAAGGGGAAGGGGAGGGGGGGACGGGGGAGCCTCGTGTAAAGAAGCATGCTGCTGTATCACACTTGTAATGGATCTAAGACGTATTTTGGACTAAATTGTTTTACTGGATTTTATTCGCTGGATCCTTATGGACAGATTGAGGCCAAGTTTATGGTGAAATACAGAGTTTGACCTGTGCAGAGCCTTCAAAGGTAAGCTAACCTCGTTTTGTGCTTTTCTGTATAAAAGCCCAATGTGCTCGGGGAGTGATTGTTTTGCAGGGAAATGAATTGCATAGTCAAAAAGAGGAGACTGTAAGGTTTCATTTGATGTGTAGATTGTCATGAATCATGATCGGGATTGTGTGTTTTCATGCGAAAAGAAAAAAAAAAAGTGAACGGGGAACCGTATATACGTGTATACAGCGGCGCGTGATTCGTGCGCGGGCACGCGAGCTTTCGGCGCTACAACGCGCCCGGGTGACCCTCGAGGTCTGCCGTAGCCAAAAGAGGAAGTGCATGGTACCTACACCACCTATGCGCCACGAATCCTACACACTGTCCCTTTAAAGTAACTACAGAATAATTTTGAAAAATATTACAAATTTTGGGCTAACATTGTCCTGTAAATCGTATTTATTTACACAAATTTATGACCAAAATGGGATATTGACTAAACTGATATCTTGGAATCGATATCTGATCCATCAAAAATTGGCACTAATATCCGATATCAGTATCATATTGGTGCATCCCTAATTTTGTTGGTGGAAGGAATAATGGTACTTCAAAATTGCAACCTTTATTTGCTAATTGTGTCAATTCAAATTGTGATTTTGATTTGACTGGGAATAATCACGCAGCCCCACCAAATACAACTATGAAGTCTACAGAATTTTTTTTCATTCAACTTCACTTTATGGTATAAAGGTATTTTTCTCTTCAACTCTAAAACCAGTCTTCTATAAATGGACACTACATCATCTGAGCCCTCTGCAGTGTCCTGGATGCTCTTTGTAAACATTGGACTCATCCCCACTAGCAGACAAAATGCCTATTATTTGCTACACATAGGACCAACATGAGTGCGAATGGAAACGCAGGCATAATAGACATTTCCTCAAACAAGCACATGTTTGACTCTAACTATCCCTGGATTTGGGTGTGGATTTGTCCAATATGCATAATTGCTTTTCTGCTCTCCTGCCCATCATGCTACAGCAGCTACTTTGAGAGAGAAGAAGAGGAAAAGGCACTCTTCATTAGGCATTCAGATGAACATTACGGTCCCGTGTCGGAGGGGTCGATATCCAGTCTAGCCCTCACAGATGGACAGTAATTCGGCAGGCTCTAGCTCCACAAAGCTCAGGGCTCAAGCTGGAGATAATGAGCACAGCAGAAAAAGTAGAGAGAGGAGGAAGCAGGCAGACTGTGAGAGGGGCCCATTAGTGGTGTAGGGCCCTCTGTGCCGCTGCTTTTATATTCCTTATGGTGGATACGGCACCTCCATTAATCTCTGACACTGATCACAATTAGTCCCTTTGATCGGCCATAGGCTTAAGAAGAAACAGGGGAAACATCATAAGCAAATCAATAGCATTAATTATACATGCATCGTAGACAACTTCCAAGATCCATACAGAAAAAAAAAAACATTGCATGGATGTGCTAGCATCCTGAGAATCGTGTAATAAGTATTTGCGTTCTTGTTTTTTTCATATTTTTTGTATCGAATGCTTTATTCTGTATGAGTAGGATAATCATGACAGAAGATACTGCTGTCACTTGGCTTCACTGAAAGGTCAGGTATAGTTTGAGGCTTGAATAAATAGGAGGACTCATTGAATTTAAATTAGACTCCAGGGATAGATTGAACTTACCAATGTTCACCTCATCGTCAGTCTCGGCGTCACCTATGCACTCAAACTGAAACTCCAGCAGGGACTGGGAGAACTTCTGGACAGCGGCTGAAAGACCTGCAAGATTAAAATGAGGTCAAATGAGCGAGAGTCCATTTGTACAAGCTCTGGTAAAATATGTAGAAATGCTCTATCAGCTTTTCACAGTGGACCACAACTCGCATATACTATATCTTCCATCATAGAAGTTTGATAAAGGGTAACAAACTTATATTAATCTTCTATGAATAAATGCAGTTGTATTCCAGTACAGTATGCAGATGCAGATTTATAGGGAATCAATGATGCCCATATTGTGGTCCACTGTGTCCAAAAAGTTACACAGATAAGGCATATAGGCAAAAACATAAAACCCAGATATCAATAATGAAATGTTTTCCCTGAGATTTACAACGTGTGTCTTCTGTGCACAATGTGTGCAAGAAAATTGGCTATAGGGGGAATATTTGCAATCGCTTCATAAAACATGATACATGTAAGGTGTGCATTTACTTTAAATGTCTGCAATTTTTTAGCTGGCACATACCAATAATAATGCAGCTATGGTATTTCCCTCATTATTGGTGTGCGCTGCATTTAGTCTTAGATATCGAGTCAATTCTATATGTATATATAGCAACAAAAAACATGGGACATTCATTTAATCATCCTTCTATTCTTCTATACAAACTGCTCAAAAGTTGCATTTGGATAGTGTCTGACTACCAAATAAATAAATAAATAATTCTAATCTTTTAAAAAAATATTTTTATTTGCTTTTATTTGCTAACATCCTCTTTAAAACAACATAAAAGAGCCTAACGATGAGACTTCTGGCCAAAGCTCTCAAAGAATCATCTCAATCTATTTCAATCTATCTGTACATCTGTACAGGAAAAATAAACCCCCCAAAACTACTGCAAAAACAAATATGCCAAATTCCACAAGGTATTTTTTTTATTGAAACAAAAATAAAAATGTAACTGTAAAATAAAGAAAGAAATAATACATATTGCCTAATTTTTATTCAAAAATAAAACAACTCAACTCAAACTCATCTTTGCATTAACTCTGTTAACAATACAATAACCATAACCATGAGCTCCTTTAACATAGGAAGCTCAGGAAGTTCCTTATTTTAATAGATCCATGTTCCTAAACAGCGGAGGAGGAGCTATGATGTATCCTACAAGCCACTGTGCAGATCAAATCAAACGTTTCCAAATACTGTTGTACAAGTTATACACTGCAGCAGATTATTAATTAAAATCTTCTGCATAAATAAACTTTACATTACTAAACTTTACAACATATAAACTATAACTACTACTACTGGTAATGTGTTTAATACAGCTTTGTGCACATTTGTTTATGTTTTACAGAAACGAAACTTGAACACCACATGGCTCATTTGCATAAACTATAAAAGCCGGAAAAAAACAGCTCTGTCCCTGATGCGGTCAGATCCTGTCGGACTAAGGGATGTGACTTAGTGCAATATGTGTGTTCTGTCCGTGACAGAGGATGTGCTGCTGACGGTATGGCTGTAAATGGTGGAAAAGGTTCCTTTCGGCATTCACGGCAGTAGACATCTGTCTGCTGTTCATCCGACACCTTAAAACTGAAGTATCTCCATAAGGAGCCAGTTGTCCTTTTTTTTTTTTTGAGAGGAGTTCTGTATCTTCTGGGTTGGTTGTGGGCACCACCATGTTAAATGAGACAATGTGCAAGGGAAGGGGTCACAAAAACAAGCACAGAGAAGGCAAGCAAGTGAAGAGATGAAATCAGAATTAAATTTAAACATTATATCGATATATACAATATGTCAGAATCCATTTCGTGTTTAAAGGTCCCATGGCATGAAATTTTCACTTTCTGAGGTTTTTCAACGTTAATGTGAGCTCCCCTACCCTGTTTACCCCCCCCCCCCCCCCCAATGTTTACACATTGCGAAATGTGTAAACTGAGCATTTGCAGTCCTTTTATGCGTTTGAAAAAAAGACAGCTCAAACGGGCGATTCTGAACAAGGAAACTATGTGACGTCACATTGAAGAAAAAATGCAAATGCAGTTCCACCCCCCGTCTGGATATCTAACCACCGTCACGGCCAGAGTTTGGACCGCAAACGAGCTACGGCAATGCGAAATGCGTTTTTTTTATTTGCCTGGAGGCACGTGAGAATGTTCCCAGAGTTTCAGAGGTCGAGAGGCTCAGATAAAGGACATCCGAGCCTCTCGACCTCTGAAACAGCAGTGGTTTAATTTTATTTTCTGTGAAAATGTGTTTTTTTCATTGAAACGCCTCTCCTTTCTTCCTTCGCACGTAAAACGCGGAAGTGGAGCCAGCGCACAGCTAAAACAAGGAAAGAGCAAAGAGTCTGCCCCCCCCCCCCCCCCCCCCCCCCCCCGCTGCTCTGGCCTATCTCTGTCCTTCTCATTTGCATTCAAGCAACAACGCCCATAATGAGGTGTTCAGAGACATATTTTTTGACCCTACCTGTGTTCATGGGTCTTTCTCATGCACTTGAGTCTTGATGACAATGAGTCTTGATTTTGAAGAAGGATTCATTTACAGTATTAGGGAACCATTAAGGCGCCATATAAAAGCATCAAGAAGTACCATGTCATGGGATCTTTAAAAAATATCTCAATATTTTTCAAATATCGAGATATCGCCCACCCCTATTTGATTGTGCTCTCTATTTGAGTCTCTGGTCTCTGGTTCTCGATCTGTGGAATCTGGACTTGGGTCTCTAGATTCTGGATCAGGACCTCTGGTGTCAGCCAGTGCATAAGGATCTCTAGTTCTTCTACGTCCACCTGGATATATTGCAGGCCCACTGGCTTTACTATGTCAGCGTAGTCCACCTGGAGAGATGAGATGACCTGCATTTTGTTGGTCTCAATTTGGGCCAGGATTTCAACTTGTCCAATCTCCACTTCATAAGGGGTCTCCTTTGCACTAAATACCCCAGTTTCAGTGAAGTCATTTAGTCTAAAAGTATCCAAGATCATTTCTGCTTCACAGATTTCTGTCTTCATCATCACCTGTGTTTCTGACACAGACTTCGATTCTTCATTATGTTGAGAGTCCCAGGCAGGAGCGTTCTCATACTGGGTCACCTCTCTGGCTCCATGCTAGTCTCATTTGACATGACATTTGAATCATCACTGTCATCCTTTTCATCCTTTCCCTTTTCCTGGGCTGATTCAGGATGTGACTCTGGGATAGTCAGCGAAGATAGCACCTCTAAAGCCAGCAGCATTAAGGCCTTTTGGTCCAATTGGCAGTTTTGGACATCCTGGGACTCAAAGGCTTTAGTTGGATCATTTCATTGATCCTTGGCTGGATGAGTTTTGGGGACAGTTACATCCTGTATCACCCCAAATGCAGTCAGAACAGGTAGAGCTCCAGGAGGTTTTATCTCTTCAACCTCCATGTCCTGCTTGTTAACCTGAGATGGACAGGCATGCTGCTGTTTCAAAAGCGGGTTGTATTGAAGAGGGGCCACCCCCAGTAGCTCCAGTATTTTGGCATTCTTTGCTGCATTCTTGGTGGTCCCTGTCTTGACTGTGTAGACGTTTCCCAGAGTGACCCACATAGTGAACAGGCTGTAGGTATTTGTTCCTACATGCCTGCGCCAGCTCTGACAGGCAAAAGCAGGGGTGCGTGTCCTTTTTAAATAGGATCACTCATCCCTGTTCCATGGAAGAGGGTATTTACACCATCAGTGCAGTTGGCTTTCTTTTTCTGAGATTTAGTCTGATAGTTTTGAGGCAGAGGCAAGTTCTTTAAGTGCTTCAGAACGTATATCGCAGCCGGGACCCCAAACATTGAGGTGGCCCACCTGTACTGTCACAAAAAAGGTCCTAATCTGTACGTCCATTGGGTACTTGTGAAATATAACGCTCAGTTTGTGCTTCCTTGCAAGCTCGTACATCTGGGTTAGATCATTCTTGTACATGCCCTTTGTGGCAGCCATGTTGTTGCTGGAGTTGTTTCCTTCACTAAGTAGACTGTAGTGGAGATCTGTAGTTTGTTCAGTAAATTGGAGAATCTGTGGGTATGTGTTTCTTCTTGGAAAGACAAAACAGAACTTAAGTAGAACTGAACGTGCGTGCATTTTGTCACCAGCATGCACATTTTATAATTTCAAGGGCTTCAAAGGACTGTTGTACAATTACCATGGTGACAAGTTTTAAAATGGTTTGGAAAAAAACAACAACAAACACCATAGCTTGAAACATTAAATATTTCTGCCCACTACTACCATTAAGTATATAACATGTTAATTTCATTATATTTACATGGTATACATAGTTGCTACAACTTGATCAAATGGAGAGCTGATGCTACCTGAAGTTACGTCAATTCAAACATGCCATCATATACAAATGAGCTGTAACTCACTGAACCAAATGAACTAAAACACTTCACATATAGAATATGTTATAGAAGTTGTGCTGTAGTGTATTTAAATGTGATGCTTCATTAATATCATATTGTTTAAGTGTTTATATTATGCTCATGAGCAGAGAAAATTACATATGAATTTTTTCCTGCATTTTCTGCATATCAAAATCAAACCGATATTGTGACCCATGAATTGAGATACAGTATGTATCGAATAATGGGAACAGTGTATTGTTGCATCTATAAATGCTGTATAGTTAGAGGCAACTGGTGAGATATTGATATCCCCCCATAAAGGAATGTTATACTCTAGTGCAGGCAGAGGAGAAAAGGTGAAGAGGCAGATAACCAGTCTAGCCCTCACACAGTCTCAGCACAATTGATAGTCGTCTTAAATTTGTCAAGCTTATGAAATTACTGCTTGCTTTTGTTTATTCCAAAAGCACAATTTAATTCTGCTTTTCAAATAAACACAAGAAACAGATGTAGGAAGTGAATGTGTCAATGTCTACTATTGTGCAGTGTACATACGGGGTCCAATTTTTTACTTAAATATAATGCAGTTTTCTTGGAAACCACATACAAAACCATTATACTGTAGATGTAGGGATCACAATTCCTCTACACTTTTATAATGGCTATAGAAGGCAACTAAAGCATTTTTTTCTTACTTCACTGTAACTGGTCAAATTAACCTTTCACTCAATGGAACCTTGAAGGAAGCCGGCTTACTGCAATAGTGGATTGGAAAGCGTATGTTTTTTGACATAGACATTGAATCTGAAATATGACAACTATAAGAATCAGATCATTTTTATCAACATATCGCTGATAAGGTTGGGTACCGAAACTCGGTATAGGTATGGCACCGGGGCAAACATCAACGGTAGTAACCAGACCGAAATGTAACGTGTTTTTCGGTGCCTCGTTTCGGTACTCGGCCTACGTCATAAATCCATCTGTTGTGGACATGCGCCCTTTGCATGCAATTAACGGCAGCACGAACACGACAAGCAACAGGGCAGACAGGATCATCATGCTCTATTTCACTCGCAAAGATGCTGATTCGTCTGTGTGCAACAAGCGCCAGAAAATATTTGCGTGCAAAGGCGGAAATACGTAGAATTTATTTAAGCACCTGGCAACACACGGTGTGTATCTTAAAGCAGAAGCGTGCACCGTCTTCCAAAGTCTCCCGTGTGTCAACAACGCAAAGCACATCCGGCACGGATAAAACAGACGAGATGGATAAAACTTCTGAGACAGCAGTGGAGGTACTGGATGACGAGTAGCAGCGTTTATTCTTACGGTGAGTAATTTTAATACCGACCGAGTTGCGGTCTTATGGTTTGTGTGGAAATGCGTTTGTTGGGCAGACAATTTAGATGTGCAAGTAAATGTTAAACTGTTAAACTGCATGCCCGGTTTTATGTGAAATGGGCTAGCATTGATGGTTAGGCTACTGTGGGAACCATGACGCGACTGACCACAGAACAGTAGCTGAGCGAGCAGTCAAAAAAAAAAAAGTCCGGAGTTTTTTCAATGTGTCGTAACGTTGCCGAAAGACATGTTGGTAAATAAAGGCAGCCAGTGTGAACTGTATTACAAATTTCTTAACAATACTCCATGGCAAAATAAATATTTTCCAAAGAACATGTGGTTAAAATGTGGGCTCTCTAGGTTCAGCTGCTGCTGTGACACCTTTCACCTTGGCAAAGAGGGCCAAGTTACCCAGGGAGAAGGTGGAATCCATCCAAAGTTCAAGTTCAAGTTCAAAGTCAGCTTTATTGTCAATTCTGCCATATGTGTTCAACATACAGTGAATCGAAATTTTGTTTCTCTCTGGCCAGGTAGTGCAAAAAGACAGTGTACAAAATACAATATGAAGACAAAACACAACAAAAAACTATCTAAGACAGAGATCTAAAGTTAAAACTAAAGTCTACGATCTAAAATCTTAAAACAGTGCAACATAATAAATAAACTATACTATATACAGATTTCCAAAGTGTGCAGTGTGCATCAAAAATGTGCAATGGAAGATACAGCAGTGACTTGGTCATGTGCAGTAGAATGTGCATAGGAGTTAAGATAAAATAAAAATAAATGTGCAACAGTAGTAATTCTAGTGCAGTAACAGGAGTAAACAACAGTACTAAAATTCCAGTAGTAAATGTGCAATAACAGTAGTAAACAACAGTGCAACGGGGAAAAAATTCAATAACAGGAGTAAACAACAGTACTAAAAATTCCAGTAGTAAATGTAAGTGTGCAATAACAGTAGTAAACAACAGTGCAACAGGAGTAAAATCCAGTAGTAAATGTAAATGTGCAACAGTGCAACAGTCGTCCTTAGCAGCAGTTTTTTTTAAAAGTGTCTAGAGTGATAGGTCTTTTTATGGAATACAGGTTATGCCACAGGGCAGTAACAAAATTTACCATTCAAATCTACCATTCAACATGGTAGAGTCTCCATGGTTCAGGTGAAACATTATTTGTATGAAAATAATTATATGTCTGTGAGTTAAGACAGTCCCCTGGAAATTTGCTCGTCTTACTAAATGTGCTCATGTGGTTTGAATTCTGGAGAGAGATGGCATTGGCTCTAAATGAGCGCTACAAACCACCTTCCAGGGATGATATTTGTTTTTGTTTGATTTTGATTTAGTTTCCCTGTGTGCGTGTGTGTTGTTTTCTTTTTAAAGTACCGATTTCGGTACCGTTTAGGTACCGGAACCGTTTTGAAAGTATCGAATTGGTATCGGTATCGAATGAAACCCTTTCGATACCCATCCCTAATCGCTGAGCTCTATACAGAACATATAGTTAATCTGTGAGAAAAAAAGATGATATGTTCTATTGGCCAATATGTTTTGAGTTTTTACTAAAAGCACAGCAGTAGTTTCAGTCTTTCACTATTACTTAACACCTAGTCAGAATCAGACCGTGCTCCACTGCTCTTTGTAGTGACAGGCCTGCCTCAGTTGCTTGTACATTCAGGCTTTATTGATTCATGTGCAGCAGCCTGTCCTTAAACTGCAGTCTAAACAAAGTTTGTTGATCTGATGAAAAGTGACATAATCAATTTGAAAATGTCTGACATGAGCACACGTTTGAAAATACTTTAACTCTGATATAATGATACTGCTAATAATATTACTACAGTGGTCCCTCGTTTATCGCGGGGGTTACGTTCTAAAAATAACCCACGATAAGCGAAATCCGCAAAGTAGATATTTTACAATTTTGATACATGTTTTCAGGCTGTAAACGTCTCACCACACACATTATACACTTTTCTCAGACTGGAATTAACGTTTTCACACATTTCTCTCTTGTTTAAACACTCAAACTTTAGTACATTTTCAATAAAAAATGTATTAACCGTGACGCGTGTATTTCACA
This sequence comes from Paratrypauchen microcephalus, assembly GCA_036785185.1. NCBI lineage: Eukaryota > Metazoa > Chordata > Actinopteri > Gobiiformes > Gobiidae > Paratrypauchen > Paratrypauchen microcephalus. The sequence continues at coordinate 5,185,312 of JAVJIX010000028.1, read as the reverse complement.
GTTCCTCTGATCATGCCTCTTCGTCCTGGCGCCGCTCCGCCTTGGTGCAGGCGTCTTTTACTGAGTGCGCTCTTTTTTTCTTTTGGACGAGAAGATTCTTATAAACATGCCACCAGTGACGGACTGAGCAGTCTGGCATTTGGGCACATGCCACACACCTTGGGCTGCGATTACAAGACCGTACAGAGTCTGCACCGAATACCTAGCAGGTGGGCCGCGGCAATGCAGCCCACCCGCTAGGTATTCGGTCATTAGCCGTGGACGCGGTCTCGAGAAGAAACACGGTCCGGACACTGCCGGCCTCAGTCTTGTACTCGCGGCCCCAGGTGAGACACACGGCTTTGCGCCAGTCATTGTGGGTTTTGTCAGGGAGAAAACTTGCAAACATACAGCACTCCAGAGTCACACTGCGAGCGATCAAACATCTGTATAAATCTGGCAAACTGAACACATTCTGTACTGTACAGGAGACACGGCACGGAGAAGAAGGACTGACAAATCGGCAAAGGTCTACAGTCCCTTAGCCAATCAGGATGCAGAACACAATGTTGATACACTATAAAAAAAATTTAAATAAAAATCTGCGAAACAGCGAGGCCACGAAAAATGAACCACGATATAGCGAGGGACGACTGTACTACTAATACACAGTGATTTAAGAAGAACTAAATATGTAAATGTGAATTTTCACAACAAAAAGACTAAAATATGAACTGACAAACTAATCAGACCCTCCAGGAATTCGCGATGTTGCTATTTGCAACTTCAACGCAACTTCAGCCAATCCCCGCGAATTCAGGGCGGTGTTGCAATTTTGACCAATCACCGCAACTTTCCCGCAATTTTTACTAATTTTGACCAATCATCGGCGACGTATTGAATGCCGACCAACTTCCTTCTGTGTAGACATAACTGAGATGAGGTGCACGGTGCGTTTGTGTGTGTGTGTGCGGCAGAGGCGGTGGGTCACGTGAGTGTGAGTGTGTGCACGTACGGAAGTGTGTGCGTGTAAAAGCGCGCGCTCACCTGTCACACAGAGGAGAGAGTCAGGGTTGGGGTGTAGCCGTATTTTTTGTTGAACGCAAACCATTCATTCATCTTTCACGTTAATCTGTTCATCCTGCTGGTTTTCATGAGTTCCATTTCATCCTGCTGCGCTGTCATAGCTGTGTGCGCTCTTTTTGTGCAATGCACAAATGCACAAAACATCTGGATCTCAGCGTATCTGTCACCATAGCCTCCTCTTTTCGCGTCACAAATCTGCGAGCCATAGGATCCAACCTCATATTCTCGGCGGCTAAAAGGTTTGAGTTTGGAAGCCGCAACATTCTGCTTTACTTCCGTGTGACGAAACAAAACTGCGGCCGTGTCCCAGTTCCCAGAGCGCACAGCTCGGAGCGCGGCCCGAAGGGGGCTCAGACTGCAGTCAAGGCGGTGCACACTTGCTCAGCCCCGACTGCAGTCCGCGTACCGCTTAACGACTGCGGTCTTCGGACCGCGTGTTAACTGCGCATGGGACAAAAAAGAAGTGGGACAGCAGTCGTCGCGCCGGTGTACTGTCGAAATGTGTGACACACATGCCCTTCGGGCCACGCTCCAAGCCGCGCACTCTGGGAATTGAGACACGGCTTCTAATGGCAAAGAAACATGTCTGCGGCGCCATTTGCCCACAAAAATAAAGGCACCGCAACTTTCATCGCAACTTTTTGGAAAAGCTCCCGCAAATTCAGGCATTTTAGCCCACAACAATCACAAAAAATGCCCGCGAAATCCTGGGGGGTCTGACTAATACAAGAAAAGTTATATTTGCCTATCACTCACTCAGAGCATGTTGGTGATTGATCAACAAGAGTGAGCAAGTAAAAGTGTGTTTAAGCAATGAGCATAGAGCTGCATTAGAGAAGCAACAGAGAAGCACTGAATCACAAAAGGACAATATAACCAAAAAAGCATATCACCGCCAGGAATAGAATGGAGCATCAGCATTAGATTTTTCTTATCACATTTCCCAGTCCTTTCAATGTAATTATTTACTAAGAATGATCAGGATGCAAGAAGGCCTGTCATGAAAATTACTATATTGACTTGTTCAATACATCACGGATGGAAAAATAATTTTGGGTGGGGAGTCAATATTTATCATTTCTTTGCACTACTGGGAAATTCTTGGTTATTTTTCTGCACTATGATGAGATTTGAGCTGTAGAAGGTTAAAATATGAACTTCTATGATTTAACTTATAACTTCTATAATCACAAATTATAGACACAAACTACTTATGTGTTGCATTTTGTTCTGTTTATTTATTTATTTATTGGATTTTTATTTATTTATTTATTTTACATTTTTTTAGAATACTTTTTAGAGTATAATTAATTCTCAATTCAAAATCTGTTATCAAGACAGGCCTAGGCAAGAGAAAAACAACTTGCTAATACCTAAAATAAGACATGATTACCTTTAACACCTCAGGGGGTTCAAATGCTGTGATCAAATGCATGTACTCTCCTAATTGTACTAATTTTATGATTAAACAACTGATTACACTTCCTCTGTCTGATATCTGAGTTACATAAAAGTTTCTATGTGGGTCCACTGAACTAACTCTGGGTCAGAGCAACCTGTGTTTGCAATGCTATGGAGAGTGGGAGGTTTTACATTTTAGATGAATTTATAATTGCAACTAAAGCAAATTTAGGCTGCTACAATGATCTGACATTTTCAATAACAGCCCACACAGTTTGAGATGTGCATATTTTTCTCATTCTCCCTGTTGACAATGACTCATTAACTGCTCTGCCTTTCTTCTGCCTTTACTTCAAGCAAATATGAAAAGAAAGGATTCAAAGAGCAATCATAACAACATACAGGCCAAATTATATGCAGGAATCCTCATTTAAACAGCTGTGCTAATTGCTATGTGCATTTGCAAAGTATATGTCTAATAGTTGTGTTGTAGAAATTGTCATAATATTATTAGCTTGCAGGGAAATTAAGCATGGTCTGAAAACATAGTGCTGTTTTTAGTGCACCATCACTGCAGAAGCAGAGCTATCAGCCTCTTCAGCCTTTCCCTGTCTTAGGTTTTTAATCATCACAGTGTCAGGATGTGTACAGGAAGCACTCATTACTCCATATACATATTATATGGTATACTTCATATATTAGTAAAAAAAAGACGATTGAAAAAGATTGTTCACTGTATATTTTAACTCAATTCAAATGTCAAGGAAGCAGAATGTACAGAATAAGTGGTGTGACTTAATATGTTTATGGTTTTTGAACATGTATTTATTTGTATGTTGTATGTGTGGTGAATATACAATATTGGTTTTCTATAGGTGCCATATGTCATAGATCCCCATATGTCTGAGGAAACGATCCCCTGCATCATTTGTCTGCATTGTCTTGACATTTTTACCTATATTTTATATACATGTGTGAAATAAACACACTGAAACACCAAATGTGCTTGTAAAACGTAAATAAAGTAGTTGTTAGGATTAAAGACAAATATATTTGTCAACAAATTCATTTGTGCATTAATTTGTCTTTTTTATAGTATGACTTTTTGACTTGATGATATACAGGCTTTTATCAACGCAGCCTACACTGTAAAAGTGCGGGTTTGAGATCAATAGTGTGTTGCGGTTGTCTGGAGAGCTTGCAGAGGCATCAATAATAGATGATCTTTTAGCTCTGGCTTACAGACAGGTCCAAACCCTCAAAACAAAAACCCTGTGCTTCAACCAATACTGTCAACTCACTCAATACATTCTTAAAAAACAACTGTCACTCAAACTTTGCACATGTGAAACCCAGGGAGATTCTCATATTTTTTTTACTAATGTGTGTTCTCATAGCATCAACCACTGACTGAGAAGTGAAGCTTAGGGCCATTTGTAGCACCTACAATCAGTGCATGCCATACATAATAGTAGTATACAGCTAACTGCAGGTGTGAGCATGTCTTTAGAAGATTCAAACAGGGCAACAGTGAATATTTTAACAGATTTGAATGCAGATGATTCATATTCTGTGTTGTTTTGAGTGGTAATAAGAATGCACACCCTCTGCCAAAGTCACAATATTAGTCCAAAAATTATCTTGGTTATGCACTGAATCCAAACAACAGCGCAGGGAAATCACAGCCTTGCAATACTGGAATACAAGGGCTTTGAAAGTAAAATACATTTTACTTTCATTTATTTTTATTTTGTATTATAATTATTTAAGTCAATACAGTTTAATTTTAGGAAGTAACGACTTTAACAACAACAAGTAACAACTCACAATTCATTAGTTATTTATGACAATACCATGGCCATTTCTTAATTAACTTTCATACCAATTATTAAAAAAAAAACACACACACACACACTTGGCATCTGGGTTCATTTTTGGTGTGTGGATTGAAATAAAATGACTAGTTCTGCTTTTAAAATGTTCACAATTTATATTTGTTTAGTTCTTCCAAATGCATTGTGAATAATTATGATTACAGATTAACAGAATGATCGTATTACTAATATTTAGTAATAGTAATAATACTAGTGGTAACTTTATATATTTAAGTATGATGGGAAAATGCGTTTATACACATGGCTAGGTACAAAAATCATGACAGAACAGTCTTCACTGAAGACAAGCCAAAGAAAATACAGGAAAACACAGTAAAAGTGCTACAAAGTGCTTGGGAGTATGAGTTACCTTATGATACTATGGCTCCCTTGATGTTACACCCAGTTCTTTTTACATCAGTGACAGAACCGAGATTTCAAAAACTTTCAAACATGCCATGCAGAGTCCCACTGTGGCTTTCAGGAGAACAGTATATGGCACAAAACATTAAGTGTAAGTCTAAAATATGAACTGCAGACACTGGAGACATATTGTACTTTTGGGTAGAGAATAAGAATAAATGTGTATTGTATCTTCAAAGTATAAAAAGTAAGCAAATTAACATCTGTGCAGAGCTTCATTGTAAAACTTGGGGCTGCAGAACAATCTTTGGAATTGTTTCCCCAACACAAACAAAGTCAAAAGGAGGAGTATTGAGATTAGATTTGCAATTTGTGTTTAAAAAGTAGGATTCTGTTCAGAGTACACAACTCATTGTACAAGCATTACAGAGTGAAAGAGTGAAATATGAACCACCAAACCAACACAAGAATTCTATGTACTTCAAAACAAGTTTGTAAAGATCTAAACTACAGATAAAACATGAATATTTTATTTTCTGCAGAGAACATTCTTTTATATAAATTATTTCAGCTTTTGCTCTGTGATAATTCAGTTGAATTCAGTTGTGATTGTGATTGCGATTTTGCTTGGTTTCAGATGACATCACAACATTCTACTAATATTAAATACAGATGGGGGACAGCTAAAATGAATATTGTTAAACCTTCATTCATTACATTCATTACTCATTACCTTCTTGCATTTCTTGCTTTAATGCAAGAAGGTAATGAGTCTAGTCACTATAAGAAATCATTAGGTTAAACATTAGTGAATTTACCAATTAGATATTATATTTTATGGCAAAGTCCAATGTTATCAATAGGAAAAACTTGGTATTGTCCCCATCTGGGATCATGACATTATCACATTCGAGAATCTGAAAACAACCAATACTGTATATACTGTCTTGAAAAAAGTCAAGGAATGTATTAGAGCCATATGTTACCAACTGTAGTTTGAGGTTCCATTACATTCCAAGTATTTAACTATGGCCGAAAACACAAAAATCTATTAAAAATAAAAAAAAATTCAAAACTGCACTAAGACTTTGATCACACCCTGCGTGAAACTTGTGTGGCATGGTGTGTGACCTTCTGTAATGATGGTTTCCCAGAGTGTAGCTTGTACTGTGGAGAGAGGCGTGCAGAACAAACAGCCGTGGTGCTGGATCATTCTGTGCACAGGTTGTAATTAAGGTGAAGCCCTGACCACACACAGTATCTCCCTCTCTCTCGCTCTATGGCTGTCACTCACCGCACGCTGCAAGGCCTCATGGGTACCCTTTATCTCTGTCTCCAGGGCAACCACATAAGACCAAATTCCATCTGCTGACAACACCTGACAAAACACAGACAACACTGCAGGGAAGCCTCTGCTGTGCCTTCAAACTGATAGAGCCAACATTTTACAGCCACTATCGGGTAGAAATGTCTATTTACGTAAGGGGGCAAACCAGGTAATAATACTGTCCACATTTTTACATGTGCTAGTGATAGTCTAGCAGAGCCAAATAGTCATGGTTAAAGATCCCATGACATGGTACTTCTTGATGCTTTTATATGGCTCCTTAATGGTTCCCTAATACTGTAAATGAATCCTTCTTCAAAATCAACACTCAACTCTGTTTCTCACAGCGCATGAGAAACAGAGATAAGATGAGAAAGAGTCATAAATATCTCTCTCAAACACTTTATTCTGGGCGTTGTTGCTTGAATGCAAATGAGGAGAAAAGAGCTGGCCTATAGTAGAGGGTGGGGGCGTGGCCAAACTCTCCGCTCTCCGCTCTAGCTCTCAGCTGATCCATTTCCGTGTTTTTGCACGGGGGGAGAGATTTGAAGCGTTCCACTGAAAAATAAACACATTTCCACAGAAAGTAAAATTAAACCACTGCTGTTCAAAGGTCCAGAGGCTCAGATAAAGGACTTCCGAGCCTAGAAACACTCGGACGTGCCTCCAGGCAAATTAAAAAACGCATTTCGCATTGCCTAGCGCATTCGCAGTCTAAACTCTCTGGGCGTGATTTACAGAGACGCGGAGTACAGACAGACGGGGGTGGAACTGCATTTGCATTTCTTTTTTCGATCTGACGTCAATAAGGTGCCTTTTTCAAAATCGCCCGTTTGAGCTCCGATTTTTTGTAACGCAGAAAAGGATCGCAAATGCTCAGTTTAGACATTTCGCAACTTTTAACCATGGGGGGGGGGGGGGGGGGGGGCGTAAAAGGGTAGGGGAGCTCACATTAACGTTCAAAAACCTCAGAAAGTGAAAATTTCATGCCATGGGACCTTTAAGAATTTGGAATAGTTGTGATAATATATAAATGCAGGGTTGAATGACATCTCTGGCTGTAGGGACACATAATATGCTGTAACTGAATCAAAATCGTTAGGGATCCACCGTTACCGACACGGTTATCGAATACTGGCCCAATACTGAAAGATTTGCTGGAAAGGGTATCGTTCCGTGATATCGGTTCAGTCGATATCCAGGCTGGGCTTTTATTTGGATATAATAAGATTCTTTACAGGCTGGTTTTGGCCTGGAATGTCTCATTGTTTGAACTTTTATTCTTACAAAAATGTGACTAGTTATTTGAAAGAGAGATAAGAGTTACACTACTGGATCTCATGTGTAATAAGTTAACTGTGTTTTAAGGAAATAAGTGTCATTTTTCGTCCCTACACTGGTATTAGCTAATATGGGGTATCGGCAGATATTTAAAGTCAAAGTATCGATGTCAGTATCAGAACTGTAAAAGGTGGATCAGTGCATTCCTAAAAAATCGTTCTTTAAGTTGGTGCAATTATCAACTTGCAAAGGCTGTATTATTTAGATAATACTCTAACAAGAACCAAATACCCTGTATTTTTATAGAAAAATCTTCTTAGACTTTATAAAGAAAATACTGAGAGACATCAATCTGGACTTGCCAGGCAAAATGTGTATGTTCCTGGAGTTGTTTACAATATGCACTCGGAACAGACTCCTAAGGATCTTTATCTGACAACTTCTATAAAACACAGTCATAAGTAGACCATAATATTGTACCAGAGACTTACAGAAACTATGGATGAAACTTTGAATCTATGCGACTTTTATGTGCTAAGTATCATTATAAATATTAATCAGTATGAAAACATGAATCACTCCTGAATTTGTACTGTATATTTAGCCTGGTGAATCATAATATTTTGTCATTTTCTGTGTATATTAATTGGCTGACTACCAAAAACCTATTTTAGAAGAGAAATAAACATTATTTTCATATTCAATTTTGTCCGTTTGGTTAAATGAATGGAATAGAAAAGGAAAGAAAATCAATGGAACTCATAGCATATGGAGGAATATTGATTAGCTACCTCAGCAGTGTCCAAACACAGACCATGGCCACAGGCAAGATGTATACACTACCTGCACTATCTGCCAGGTCAAATGGTCCAAAATCCAGATGGTTTTCATTTGCTTTTCTGTCAAATATATATACCATTTACACATGGTACTAAATCAGCTGCTGCACCAAATATATTACTCTATTCTTGTAAATTATAACAAAGTATTTGAGAAATGTCCATTGACAGGGCACACGCAGAGACATGTTGTGAACCACTGACTGACATACTCCACACAGGCCTAATTACAAACAGCAGCCGTGTGTTTGGCTCTCACCTCTCTAATGCTCCTGCAGCTTTTAATCTAGTACTTAGATGAGCTTTTAGCCACCAAAAGTCACGTGCATTAATATTTTCTATTAAATACCAACAAACACTGACTGAAGGTTTTTTCTTGTGTGGGAATTACTGGTCTAAAAGGGAGCCTAGAATTAGCAGAACCTCCACTATCTAACCATGTATTTACCCTAAAGTGGCAAGACAAGAAAATAACTAATCAACCACATATTTGTATCTAAAAAGGCAACATAAATTCACAGTTCATTCACAAATTTCCGGCTAACTCAATTCATGCTTTCCCATTTCTGCTGTGATCCATACAAATCCATATAATCTTAATTGAATAAATAGTCGACTAATAAAAAGGTTGGTTGACTGAAATGCCATTGATTAGTTAATCTGTTAAACAACTAAAGCCTTAAAGCTCTATACGCTCTATAAATGTTGTTGACATGTAATCTGCTAGCTCAGTTTATATGTTTCTTTTTTTTTATCAGACCTAACAAGCATAAACAAAGGGATTATGTGGAAAGGCACTTGGTTTGAAGAGGCAGTGAGTGCAGTGTTTTTGTACGTCAGCCTGTAGCTAGAAAACACCGGAGCAGCTTCTTTAGCCTGTCAGCAAGACACCGCTGATTCGAGATGAGAGGGTCTTCAAAGGGGAGCATTGCGAGCACCATCTTAACGAGAGCCAGTAGATCACTTTGATGCAACAGTGGGGTGCACTGTGCCACTTTGATTCCATTTGGAGGGAGTGTAGGAAGGACTGGTTCACCTGAGCACCACTGTTTCTCTCTGTCAAAGGCCCAGCAGGCATGAGTCCCACAGCACCCACCCACCGCCTTAGTCTGACAGCTGCTGCCTCCAACAAGCACCAAGATCACCAAGGCACACTTTAGCTTGGCCCTGTGTTTTGAATATACAGTACTAAAGCATACACATTTCAACGGACAACATATCGATGAACTAGTCCAGTGCCATTGAAATTATACTTCTATGATGATAATCTATAAATCACAATGTCAATGTCAAAGTGTACTTTATTGTCAATTCACTATGTAACAGACATTACACAGAGGACTGAAATTACGTTTTACCAGAAACCAAATGTGCAATCTAACTAAAAATGCACACACACACACACACATGCACACACACACACACGCGCACACACAGCTACACTCATGGACATGAAAGGTCCCATGGCATGAAATTTTCACTTTCTGAGGTTTTTGAACGTTAATGTGAGCTCCTCTACCCTGTTTAGGCCCCCTCCCCATGGCTAAAACAGGGTTCTCGAGTTTTGAAGTTTGGTAGGAGTGAGATTTATATTGGGGGAGTGGGGTGGTGCGTGTGACTGCGTTTTTTCCCGAGGAGCGGGAGGAGTGAACAGTGGCTACAGTTTTGAATTGCTTTACAAAATTTCAGCGTGTGTCACACTCTCAAAGCGTGAGACTTAAGAGCGCTGCTAAAAGTTGCGAAATGTGTAAACTGACCATTTGCGATTCTTTTCCATCCATCCATCCATCCATCCATTTTCTTCCGCTTATAAATCCAGGGCCGGGTGGCGGGGGCAACAGTCTAAGCAGGGACGCCCAGACCTCCTTCACCCCGGACACTTCCTCCAGCTCCTCCGGGGGGACCCCAAGGCGTTCCCAGGCCAGCCGGGACACATAGTCCCGCCAGCGCGTCCTGGGTCTTCCCCGGGGCCTCCTCCCGGTGGGACATGCCCGGAACACCTCCCGAGAGAGGTCAGCGTCCAGGAGGCATCCGAAACAGATGCCCGAGCCACCTCAGCTGGCTCCTCTCGACGTGGAGAAGCAGCGGCTCTACTCCGAGCTCCTCCCGCGTGACTGAGCTCCTCACCCTATCTCTAAGGGTGCGCCCAGCCACTCTACAGAGGAAACTCATTTCGGCCGCTTGTATCCGTGATCTCGTCCTTTCGGTCATTACCCAGAGCTCATGACCATAGGTGAGGGTAGGAACGTAGATTGACCGGTAAATTGAGAGCTTCGCCTTTCGGCTCAGCTCCCTCTTCACCACAACGGTCCGGTGCAGCGACCGCGTCACTGCCGACGCTGCACCGATCTGCCTGTCAATCTCACGCTCCATCCTCCCCTCACTCGTGAACAAGACCCCAAGATACTTGAACTCCTCCACTTGAGGCAAGGACTCCCCACCCACCCAGAGAGGGCAAACCACCTTTTTCCGGTCGAGAACCATGGCCTCGGATTTGGAAGAGCTGATCCCCATCCCAGCCGCTTCACACTCGGCTGCAAACCGCCCCAGTGCACATTGGAGGTCCCGGTTCGATGAAGCCATCAGGACAACATCATCTGCAAACAGCAGAGATGAGATCCTGTGGTTCCCAAACCGGATCCCCTCTGGCCCCTGACTGCGCCTAGAAATTCTGTCCATAAATATAATGAACAGAACCGGTGACAAAGAGCAGCCCTGGCGGAGTCCAACATGCACCGGAAACAGGTCCGACTTACTACCGGCAATGCAAACACAGCTCCTGCTTCGGTCATACAGGGGCCGAACAGCCCTTAGCAAAGGGCCCCGAACCCCGTACTCCCAGAGCACTCTCCACAGGACCCCACGAGGTACACGGTCGAATGCCTTCTCTAGATCCACAAAGCACATGTGGACTGGTTGGGCAAACTCCCATGCACCCTCGAGCACCCGATGGAGAGTATAGAGCTGGTCCAGTGTTCCCCGGCCGGGACGAAAACCACACTGCTCCTCCTGAATCCGAGGTTCGACTATCAGTCAAATTCTCCTCTCCAGCACCCTGGAATAGACCTTACCGGGAAGGCTGAGGAGTGTGATTCCCCGATAGTTGGAACACACCCTCCGGTCCCCCTTCTTGAACAGAGGGACCACCAGACCGGGGTGGTCTGCCAATCCAGAGGTACTGTCCCCGACCGCCACGCGATGTTGCAGAGACGTGTCAGCCAAGACAGCCCTACAACATCCAGCGACCTGAGATACTCAGGACGGATCTTATCCACCCCCAGGGCCTTGCCACCGAGGAGCTTTCCAACTACCTCAGTGACTTCGGCCAGGGTGATAAACGAGTCCGCCTCCAAGTCTCCAGCCTCTGCTTCCTCCTCGGAAGACGTGACGGTGGGATTGAGGAGATCCTCAAAGTATTCCTTCCACCGTCCGACAACATCCCCAGTCGAGGTCAACAGCTCCCCACCTCCACCGTAAACAGTGTTGATGAAGCACTGCTTCCCCCTCCTGAGGCGCCGAACGGTTTGCCAGAATTTCTTTGAGGCCGTCCGATAGTCCTCCTCCATGGCCTCTCCAAACTCCTCCCAAACCCGAGTTTTTGCCTCTGCGACCACCCGGGCTGCAGCACGCTTGGCCCGCCGGTACCCGTCGGCTGCCTCCGGAGTCCCATGAGCCAACAAGGCCCGATAGGACTCCTTCTTCAGCCTGACGGCATCCCTTACTTCCGGTGTCCACCACCGGGTTCGGGGATTGCCGCCGCGACAGGCACCACAGACCTTACGACCACAGCTACGGGCGGCCGCATCGACAATAGAGGCCGAGAACAAAGCCCATTCGGACTCTATGTCCCCAGCCTCCCCCGGAATCCGGGAGAAGCTCTCCCGGAGGTGTGAGTTGAAGGTGCCCCTGACAGAGGGCTCTGCCAGACGTTCCCAACAGACCTTCACGATACGCTTGGGCCTGCCAGGTCTTTCCGGCTTCCTCCCCCGCCAGCGGACCCAACTCACAACCAGGTGATGATCAGTTGACAGCTCTGCCCCTCTCTTCACCCGAGTGTCCAAGACACGCGGCCGGAGGTCAAATGACACGACAACAAAGTCGATCATCGACCTCCGTCCTAGGGTGTCCTGGTGCCACGTGCACTGATGGACACCCTTGTGCTCGAACATGGTGTTCGTTATGGACAAACTGTGGCTAGCACAGAAGTCCAATAACAGAACACCGCTCGGGTTCAGATCAGGGAGGCCGTTCCTCCCAATCACCCCTCTCCAGGTGTCACTGTCGTTGCCCACATGGGCGTTGAAGTCCCCCCAGGAGAACAACGGATCCTTTTCCACGTTTGAAAAAAAGACAGCCCAAACGGGCGATTCTGAACAAGGGAACTTTCTGACATCACACTCGCGGAAAGGTTTCCACCCCCCTCTGGATGTCTACCCACCATCTCTGGAAATCACGCTCAGAGAGTTTTGACCACAAATGAGCTACGAAATGCGAGATGCGGTTTTCATTTGCCTGGAAACACATGAGAGTGTTTCCAGGCTCGGATGTCCTTTATCCGAGCCTCCAAACCTCTGAAACAGCAGTGGTTTAATTGTATTTTCTGTGGAAATGTGTTTTTTTTATGGAAAGCATCTCATATCTTCCTCCGCTCTTAAAACATGGAAGTGGGTGACAGCACACAGCGCACCGCTAATCCAGGAAAAAGTGGAGCATTTGGCCACAACCCACCCACTGCACTGGCCTGTCTCTGTCCTCCTCATTTGCATTCAAGCAATAACGCCCAGAATAAAGCGTTTTAGAGACATATTTAGCCTCATGAAGACAGTCAGAGTCATATCTCATGCATTGAGGCTTGATTTTGAAGAAGGATTCATTTACAGTATTAGGGAACCATTAAGGTGCCATATAAAAGCATCAAGAAGTACCATGTCATGGGATCTTGAAGTGTATACAGACATCAACAATAAATAGACATAAGACAAACAGGTAAACATATACTCTTCCAACAAGAAGGAAAATTCGAGGTAGAATGAAATGTGCAATATGTAAGGTGCAAAAATGAAGGTGCAATTTGTAAAGTGTAAAGCTGCATGGACATCAGTGTGCGTAAGATTATTTTTTTGGATGTCATTGTATAACCGATGCATAAAAATATCAAGTTTATTTTATATATTTTTAGGTAAAACTATATGTTGTAGTCAATATTTTTCAAATAAGGACACATTTTTGTCAGTTACATTTTAGAGTGGGGCATCCCTGCCAGGTTGTTTGCATAGTAATCTGTTCATTTTGCAAATAGCTGGGAAAACGCTCAAACAAGAAAATGTAATCTCGATTAAAACCAGCCCCATAATCAGGGATTACAGGGTGGTTCTGTGTTTACTTGTTCACTCTGTGTCTAAATTTCGTGATTAAAATAAAACTTCATTAACACCACTGACAAAGCCAATAAAATGGTAAACAGACATGCAACAGATCCGAGAACAATTCACAGAAATAAATGCGTAAAAGCATCTGTGTAATCATCGTGTGAAGAAAAAGAGGAATCTTTTCACACCTTCACCGTGGATATCTTGGATCAGACTGCTGTCTTATTTATGAGTTTAGCATCTGCTTTTGAACATCACAGGTTTTGGCATTACCATCTGATTGTGATAACAGGTAAAATATTACACTTCCTGAAAATACTGACTTTTTAAAAAGAAGAAACATTAGCACCATGGAGAGATGTAATTTGTGGATACATGTAACGCACAGAGGGCCCTGGACACTGGACAAACAGTATCAATTATGCATAAGCAAATATATGTTGCACTGAGGAGGGTCTTCTTTTAATGTTGCTGGGAAAAATGCATTCCGTTTTGTCCCCCTTAGAGTTAGGAAAATTTATGTCTAAATAATTTATAACTAAACTGAGATGGTAGTTGTTCAGGGGTTAGGCTAACTAGATTGTACAATGAGATGAAATACTTTTTTTGAACAAATAAACACAGTGACTGAAGGCTTCTAGATAGATAATATTGAAGAGGAAGTGCTTCTATAGCATATTAACTGCTAATATATAACATATTTAAATCATTACCGTTACCGTTTATTATTTTGAAAATGCCATATTCACTGAAAACAACATGTTGACTTTTTTTTTTATAAGTTTCACTTTCCTTTTTTGACGCTCTGAGGCTCCCCTTCCTTTCCTTCCCCTTCAGAGCGCTATCACAACACAATTAGCATGCATCCTGTTAATCAAACTGCACATCACTTTGTCCAGTTGTTGTGTATAGTTTTGGATCATGCTTTTGTCTATTTATGGAATTGTCATGTGGGAGCATGGATGACGTAGGCTTGTGGCCTGAGCATTGCACAGAATCTTACAAGGAGGGTTAGAATAGGGTCCGAGAGAGATTGCTAAATTACTGAAACATGCATGGATGAGATCTAAAATCTCTTCAGGCATGTTTTTGATGAGGGAACAACATTATCAACTTTGCATAATATCCCCTCTTTAATGAATAAAGTGTATTAATGATGAAAATCTGAAATTGTTTATTATTTTTGACATTTTGATTTAATATTTAAGATTTAATATATTTAATGGCAAGTCGACATAGTATTTAGGCCGCTTACAATAATTACTATATCGACTTTCAATATACAATATATGGGAAAAGGATAAATAAAATTTGTCAACTAGAAAAAGTTTATTTGGTCGAATACTTTTCACAGCTCATCCAAGTTACTTCTTCAGTTCTGAACTGAAGAAGACAAATTGAATTTCTCCTTTTGCCATGGATTCTACCTGGACGACTGAGGGATTCTTCACACAATATATAATATAGGACAATTTTTTTTTTCAGGCTTGCATGTTGCTAATTGTCGCAAGTGCTTTTTTTAAATTACTTTTTTGTAGTATCAAAGGTGCACTGTATAACTTTTCTAGTGGAGGGTCCATCACCTACTTGTTTTTATGGAGATGTCATTCCGCTGCCTGGAATGTGCCGCTGTATGACATTAAACAGCTCTACCTTACATTTCCTCAGTTACAGGTGGTTTTATAGGTTATACGGTTGCCTCTCAGCTGTAGCTTGGTCTGGTTTGGTCTCCATGATGATAGAAAAGTTTAATGCCATACTATGAAACATTCCAGTCAAACCAGTAACATCTCCATGGAAAAATCCATTTGATGGCCCCTCTACCAGAAAAGCACCTTTAAGCCTCTATGATAAGATTTGAGTCGTAGTTGGTTGAATAATTTATATATAATTTATAGGGCTGTCAGTTTAACGTGTTAATTAGATTAATTAATTACACTGCAAATTAACGCATTATAAAAATTAACACAATTTATTATGAGTGGCAATTCAATGCGCACAAATTTTAAATTTGGCGTGTGGCAATCAAATCGCTGCCATGGCCTTTGAACGGCAAGTTTATTTATAAAAAGAATGAAAATGGGACGATCAACAAGAGCGCAGTGATTTGTAGCTTGTGTCAAAAATAATTTTCTGATCACCGAAGCTGCTCCAGCCTGATGGATCATTTGAACGATAAATATGTCTGGACAAGTTCCATCGTTACCGGTGATAGTGTGAGCGTGAGCGCACTTCAAGATTCAAGATTCAAGATTCAAGATTGTTTATTTGTCATATGCAGAATCAACACAAGGTCAACAATGCAATGAAATGCTTAGGATCAGAAGAACTGCTGACTCGCTAAGATAGTCAGAAGTACTAATAACATGCAATAATAGTACATGGTAAAAAAGTGTTGCAAAAGTGCAGGGGAAGAAGTAAACAATATAGTAAACAATATAATAAACAATATAATAAAATATGTAATAAAATGTAATAAAAAATACAGGGTACAATGTACAAGGTGCAGGTAGGATTAAATCAAAGATCAAATAAGGTGTAAGTATTTCACAGATTCACTTCAACAAACCACCAAACCGCCAAACCACCCTCGCAGAATTTGGGAAACGAATGAGCAAAGCGACAAATTCAATCGCAAAGTGGGTTGCCTCTCTCTCTCTCTCTTTCTCTCTCAATCTCTCTATCACTCTCTCTCTCCCCCTCTCTCTCTCTTTCTCAATCTCCCTCACTCTCTCTCTCTCAATCTCTCTCACTCTCTCTCTCAATCTCTCTCTCTCACTCTCTCTCTCAATCTCCCTCACTCTCTCTCTCAATCTCTCTCTCACTCTCTCTCTCAATCTCCCTCTCTCTCTCTCTCAATCTCCCTCACTCTCTCTCTCAATCTCCCTCACTCTCTCTCAATCTCCCTCACTCTCTCTCTCTCTCACTCTCTCTCTCCCCCCTCTCTCTCTCTCTCAATCTCCCTCACTCTCTCTCTCAATCTCCCTCACTCTCTCTCTCTCAATCCCTCTCACTCTCTCTCTCAATCTCTCTCTCTCAATCTCTCTCTCTCTCTCTCAATCTCCCTCACTCTCTCTCTCAATCTCCCTCACTCTCTCTCTCAATCACTCTCTCACTCTCTCTCTCTCTCCCTCTATCTCTCTCTCTCTCTCTCTCAATCTCCCTCACTCTCTCTCTCAACCTCCCTAACTCTCTCTCTCAATCTCTCTCACTCTCTCTCTCAATCTCTCTCTCTCAATCTCTCTCTCTCTCTCCCTCTCTCTCTTTCTCAATCTCCCTCACTCTCTCTCAATCTCTCACTCTCTTTCTCTCTCAATCTCTCTCTCTCTCTCTCAATCTCTCTCAATCTCTCTCACTCTCTCTCTCTCAATCTCGCTCTCTCTCAATCTCCCTCTCTCAATCTCTTTCTCTCTCTCTCTCTCCCTCTCTCTCTTTCTCATTCTCCCTCACTTTCTCTCAATCTCTCTCTCTCTCTCAATCTCTCTCACTCTCTCTCACTCACTCTCTCTCTCTCAATCTCGCTCTCTCTCAATCTCCCTCTCTCTCAAGATTAAAATGTGATTAATTAGATTAATAAATTACAAATCCTGTAATTAATTAGATTATTTTTTTTAATCGCCTGACAGCACTAATAATTTATATACTTTAACTACTACAGTGTTTAACTGTGCCAGTAATTTATTGCTGGCCATATGCTTTAGACTTATTGTGTCAGTGTTATTACGTAGTTTCAATATTATCATTTATTGGAATATTTTTCTGTCTCAATATATCATAGTTTTGAAGGCCTAATTATGATGATTTTAGCAGTTGACAAGTCACAATTATTCCAATTAATTGTTGCAGCTCCTAGCTCCTAGCCTAGATAGAAGACTTTACAGGGTACTTCTTACTAAAAGGAAAACACTTTGTGGGAGCATTCTCTGTGGCAATTACCCTGACTGACAGGGCAAAATCAGCACAACAAACTCCGGCACTGAGACCTAGACATTTCTGTGCCCCGTGTGAGAGGGGGAGAAGCTTTTAGAAATACAATGCCCAATAGTTTTATCCAAATCTGCCCACCAAAACACTCCGACCAAACCACATGTACTGCTGTGCTCTATTGCCGAACAAACCACATAATATATTCATGCATTTCATTTTCATTACACAAGTTGGAATTCAGCAAAATGGTCAACGCAGCGGTCACAGTGGTACACACTCTCCAGTGCACAAACAGCTGAGCAGAAGGACACGGAGCCAACTGCTATCTGTGGGAGGATGGGGGTGGTTATACAAGCATGTTTACCGGACATTTCCTGTTGCCGAGCCTTGAGAGCATCATCAGTCCCCCAGACAAACAAACACTCACATCCCAATACTCTGGTGTGAAATGTCATCTGACGAAGTGCCCATAAAGTGTGAATTGTCAAAAAGTAAAAAAAAAAAAATCACTCATAAATATTATCTTATTAACTTATGCTCCAGAACTTATCCAGTATCCAGTGTATGGTAGCTTTCAGTCTGACTCATGGCTGCACAATACGTCACAGCTGAATTAAAATAGGTACAATTATTAGATCGCAGGGCTTCAATAGACTGCCTAGTCTTTTTATAGAACAATCTTGGTGTACCTGCAGTTAGTCCTCTACAAATATGTTCACTCATCTCTTAAATGTTAATGCTTTTGGAGTTGTTTACAATGCGCACTCTAAACAACTCTCAACAATCACAATAAATACTATACTTATCTTTCAATATATGAAAGCTGGAACAATACTGTATTTTGAGGCTCAATATTTACCATGTGTACATTTTCTTTGCAATAATGGAAAGATTTTTGTCATTTTAGTTGTAATACAATAAGATTTGAGCTGTATAAGGTAGAATAATTAACTTCTATGATTGATTATAGGCTAATTCTGAGCAATTCATACTGTCTATTCTAAAATGTGTTTACTGAGATTATCCTGTTTTGTGTCAATGGAATGAAGTAGTTTCAATATTATCTTTTATCGCAAAATTTCTCTGTAGCAATATATCGTGCTTCAACATTTGTTATCGTGACAAGCCTAGCATGTACTACTCCGTCTCTGTAGGGATTCACAGCCTCCTCCCGTCTACTGCACGTGAAAGCACCTCATTTCTGCCAGCACCAGATTCTCCCAGAGGACGCAGAGAAGTTTTCACCTCAGAGAAAGTTGTGGCTGATCTTTTTCATGTTCTGAGCAGCATAAATAATTTAAGGCATTTAGAGCCTCATTCGGAAGGTAAATATTTACCTGAGTTTAACACACTATGGCAACATCGATTACATTAGTCATTCATTAACATGGCATTGTTATTCTGCATTGCTCAAATACTTTTAAACATTCATTTACAAAAAGAAGATATGAGAAAGCGTCACATTATACCTGAGATCGGAAAGGATTTTTTTTGTGCAACAAACATCAAAGAAATATTTGTTCAGCCTATGTGCATGAGCAATGAAAGAAGAAGAGTATTACAGTATTATATTCAGTGTTTCCCACAGCAAATTGGTTAGTCGGGGGGTGGGTGTTACAGGTGCTTTGATCGGCAGCCTGGTTCAGGTGTCCTTCCCACGAAAGCTATGCTATCCAGCTATCCAGACTAGCTTCTCTCCCGATAAAAAAAGAAAATAAAAATCATGTTGGCTGCGTATGCATCTGTTGGTTACAATTTTTTTTTTTTTTTTTTGGAGGGATCGTAGTCAAGGCGGGGGGCAATTGTTGTGAAAACGGCGGCCGTAACTATAAAACACTGCAGGAAACACTGATACTGATCATTTAGTTAGGAAAGGTTCACATTGTCTTAAATCATATTCTCATGAATACTACACAATTTCATTTGCACACATTGTTGAAACTGCTGTTTCAGCGCTCAGCCAAGCCATTACATTTGATGTATTAATATGAAAGTCAACCTTGGTTCAATTGCCTTGTTCTAATGCACACCACATGTTATAACTAAGAATTATGGTTTACAGTGCCGTTTTGAAACAGAAGAGGATTACTATTTAAAAAGGTCTTTTAAAGGTCTGTCTGCAATGTCGCCACTGATGGCAGGTCATAAAGGGTCATAAACCTTAGAGGGGTCCTAAGTTAAGTGGCATCAATAATTTACTGTGTCTGTGCTTTGTGCATTCTTAGTGCCACAGAAGGACTCCCAGTGGTCGCATGACTCAGACTCAGTTTGACCATGGTCTAAGATGTAACATTTCTCATTGAAAATATGTACTACTATCGTTTTACACTCTTTGCCACATTCTCCGAAATGTCCTTGCACTAATAAAATACTGCATTCTAAATCTAAACTGTTATGATGTGCATATGAAAACAGGCCAATGACTGTCTTACTGGTTTGTATGGGCCTTTTCCATATCTCCTTTGCCATGATAAACCATTGAGTTTTACAGCCCACCTGAGGTGCTTGCCACTGACGGGGCAGTTTTCAAGAAGAAAGGCCTCTGAAATGGGTTTGGCCTTCAGGTGGCCTTTGGAATGGCAGATTCTTTTAAATACAGTGATAAAACATTTCAATCCTAACGCCTGCTGCTCACTTCCCAGAGCTCCTCTTGAAATGAAATTACCCACAGTAACGACACAGTGAACTGTAGCTGAACGCCTGAATGTCAATGACAAAGGGTGCAGTGTGTGGAGGGGCGTCATACAGGAGAACACTGCACAGACAGGAGCAAGTCAAATACATCTGTACTGTCAATGCACATCCACAGCTTTGTTTAGTAGCCTTACAGACAGTTTAGCATCTACATGAGCTTGTGGGAGCAAAACTAACAGTCATATAAATAGTATATAAAGCACCTACTACAGTCTAGACCTGTTACAATAACATGATAATAAATGATAATACTGAAAGTACTTTATGCCACGGACATAATAACCCTAAAGCCACTTGATTATCCCAGCGAACCTAAAAAAAATGACCTGCAATAAAGAAAAAGCCAAATGAAACACTTAGCTAAGTTATAATTAGCCACAGAAAGTACTTTTTCACTCCTTTCAACCCTTTACAGTTCAAATCTTATAATACAACAAAAAATAATAAAGAATATATTGTTCCGGATATAATGTATTGAATGTTGTTAGATTAATTATCATAACAGGCCTACAGTAGAATATCTAATGTACTGAAGGACTAGAGGTTTACTATTCTAACCTGGGTGTTGCAGTGGCACTTGTGTTGTCAGAGCAGGAAGTACTTTAATCAGTGCCAGGCTGCCTTGAGATTCACTCTGGAGAGAGGTGACATGACTGACACTGACTGTGATTTAAAACAGTCTCTCACAACTTTAAATTAATCATCTTTCTGTCCCGGTGCTCATCAAGTGTAAAACAACATGCTGTAAATCTGTGTATAATGTTGCATAAGTCCAGCTAATATATTACAATATTGCCAACATTGTCTGTGCAGTTTGTGAAAGTGCATGCCTATAGACATGTGCATTCAAAGATTTAAAAAGTGGCTTAATGTGATAGTTGTAATATGTTTTTTTGTTTTTTTTTTACATAAGGGTCATTCCAGAATTGGAGGACATTTTAAGTCCCACCCATCAAATATTAAATAATCCACATACAAAATACTAAAACATACAGTTTCTGAGTGAATATTCTTGTCCTGAGACCAAATCTAAAAAAAAGAGAAAAGAATGCTTGAAAATAGTTTTTAAAATACCAAATAAGTCTGGAGTACCCCCCAAAATGCCATTTTCCTCTAATGACCAAATTGAATGTCAAATAAAACAAATAAAATTAAATTTAAATTCATTTTTTTTATTATTTGTTCCATTGCCATCACTTGTAACTGTAGGAACATTTGTTTTAATAGACATAATATTTCAAATAATTATTATTATTCATGGAACATGTGTCCCACAACATGCACGCAACCCTGTTACCATAACATTTTTTTAATTTAAGCATTTTTTAATCCAATCAGAAGAAGAAAGCAGAACCACATGATCCCCTGGACTTGACATCATCAAACAGTTTTCTAAAAGAATGGGCAGAGCAAAGGTTTATCTTCTCTTCTATTTTTCATATTTTTTATAACATCGTTAGCCTTGACTGAATGTCTCACTCTACCTCATGCAACTCTGTTATGCATATGATCAGAATAAGACAATTTTTTTTTCATTTACTTATTTGCATAAATAAGTTTTTCCTCTTGATTAGCAGTAACAGCTAAACAGCTTCTCCTCCTGAGATAAAGCGAACATTAGTGCGGATTTGCAACCCTGTTACCTGCAACCCTGTTACCTGCAACCCTGTTACCTGCAACCCTGTTACTGTGATTAGAGTAAATAAATTATGTAATAAACATTGTACCGTTGATCCGTACGCTAAGATAATCAAGCATTTGATAGTTTATTACCTATTATTGATGAATATGTAGCAGAAAATCAGAAAATGTAAGGTTTATTTTCCAAGAATTTTAAAGCCAATTCTGGAATGACCCATACTTTAATGTAATTCTTGTCTCTGTTGGAATAAAATGAATATGTTAATATGTAAAGTAGTGAATAATTGACCTCCAGTAGTGTGCAGTTGTGTACAGGCTACAAAACCTACTGAACAATTTCACCTCGTGGGTAAACCCTGGGGCCACTTTAAGCAAGAGCCATGAGTAGCCAATTACAACCGCCCCTTGGTCAGCGCAGCCAAGAAACACAAACGGAGATAAAAGCGCTGGAAACACACCAACATATCTCTGTCTCACCCACGGACATCGTTTAGTGCTTTCCATCAGCATTACAGTGTTTTTATTTCACATAAGACAGCAGATTTGGCCAGTCGAGCTGAGCAGGGACTGTGTGGGCATCGCACCTACAGAAGAAGACATCCCCTAATTACGCGTCAATTGCGCAGTGGATAATTGTCGATATACGCACGCACACACGTAAAATCCCTGTTTTACTTACTTTTCAGCGCGGTGATGAGCATGTTGCCATCTTTGATAAGATCTTTGATGAATTTATTGGTGCGCTCTAACTCTATTTCGTGGCACTTGAGTCTTTCTCTGAAGTCCGGGCTGTCCAAAAACGAGTCGCTAAACTCGAGCGTAGGGAGTCCCATTGTCACTGCGCGCAAAAATAAAGGCGTTTCAAAGCGAACTCGATATAAACGGGTTTCTTTCTCCTCACTCAGGAGTACGCTGGTCTCTCCGTCCCTAAAAAGTTTTGTTGCTCCGCTCTCATCACTTCCGCCTCAACTTTCCGTGCGCACCCCGGACCTCTGAGACGGGCGGCGGTGGTCTTCTGACTCCTGCTGGATACTTGAAGCAAACTTTACAATGCTGTGTGGTGGAGAGCTGACTGCATGTGACTGATCATCAGACATGGGACCAAGTCACACATGTGCAAGTCTCAAGTAAGTCTCAAGTCTTCACCTTCAAGTCACAAGTAAGTCCCAAGTATTTTTTTCTTGGGCAAGTCAAGTCAAGTCAAGTCACAGGCTATGTCAAGTCAAGTCAAGTCAAGTCCTGTAATAGGTCAAGTCAAGTCCAAGTCAAGTCACCTTTGGCGTATTGTTGTAATTTTAGCTGCAGAATCTGATCTTAATAAAGTGAAAGGCAATATATAAGAAAGTGTAAGTAATCATCACTGGCTAATGTGCCCAACCTGTTATAAAATATTTGTATTGTAAATACTCATGTTCAGTAAAATACATCATAGACTCAAACAAAACAGTGATCATGTAATTATTGGTTATTTATTGGTAAAAGTGATCGGTACATCGAAAACCAAACTGTTTCACATGTTTCCAACATTGTTTCAGCACTGAGCTGAAACCAGTAACAGCTAAAACAAACTTGTATTAAACTTTGTTACACTCCCTAACTCTCTCCTAACTGTGTGTGTGTGTGTGTCCACACACACACACACACACACACACACACACACACACACACACACACGCGCGCGCGCGCGCACACACACACACACACACACACACACACACACACAGAATATCCACAAGTAGCTATCCGTTTACAAAGTACCAATAACAGCTAAAACAAATACTAACTTACAATAAATTAAACTGTCACATTTCTTTGCACATTTCTCTCTCACGCTTTCTGTCACTCACACTCACACAGTATATCCAGAAGTCATTCCCCTTTTGTGAGGAAACAAATAATAGCTAAAACAAATAGCTTATTAATATTAAACTTTGTTACATTTCTCCTCTCACTCACACACACACACACACCACTCCTCGCGTGCGTAATGGGTCAGGCGCGCTCCTCGAGAGCTCGTGTATTTAGACTGACTAAGAGTAAAAAGTGATGAGAGTTTTGTTTATTATTATTATTTGAACGTAGACCCTCGGTCAAGTGATCTCCTGCATTCCACAAAACCAAGCCAACAACTGATCTGAGCAACGCCAAGAGACAGTACATTAACACCAGCCCTCCACCACAAGCGCAAACACAGCGCAACTCTCACATCTGAGGGGACTAAACCAGGCCTGGACCAGGTCTAGACCTGGACTAAACCGGGATTAAACCACCACGGGCCACTCTTTGCTGATTTCGTGCAGCTGGTTTGTGGCTGGGGCTGAGAGTATGCGGTCCGGGCGCCGCGGATCGTTTTCGTGCTCGCAGCCCCGGTGCACGCGCGGCCTTGTGCCGGTGGTGGTGCACGTGGTGCACGCGTTTCGTCCCAGGACATGGCAGTGCCGCTGAATGAGCACGAAAACATTATGTGACCACGCAAGTCATTCAAGTCATCGTGTCTCAAGTCAAGTCAAGTCCCGAGTCCTGGACCTCCAAGTCCGAGTCAAGTCTCAAGTATTTCATTTTTTGTCGAGTCAAGTCACAAGTCATAAAAACAGCGACTCGAGTCGACTCGAGTCCAAGTCACTAAGTCTCAAGTCCCCATGTCTGCTGATCATTGTCATTTCTCTCCACAAACTCTCCACAAACTATGAAACACGATCACTAAAAATATCAATCAATCAAACAATATTTATAAAGCGCTTTTCATACAAAATTGTAGCACAAAGCGGCTTACAGTGGTTAAGGATTAAGAGATTGACTTTTATTGATCAAGCACAGAAGTTGTTTCTATATTTGACCCGGGGACCAACCATTGTATTACTTAGGCTTGGTCAGGCCCTAAGCTGGAGGATTTTACCTATGGTGCATGTTTTGGGTTGATGGGGGAAACCGGAGTGCCCGGAGGAAACCCACCCAGACACGGGCAGAACATGCAAACTTCACACAGAAAGGCCCAGGCGACCCGAACCTTCTTGCTGTGAAGCATGAGTGCTAGCCACTCAGCCGCCGTGCTGCCAGAGGGGGGAAAAAAACAACGGACAAACAAACAAACAGACAAACAGATGAACAAACAAACGGACAAACAAGCAGACGAACAGACAAACAGACGAACAAACAAACAGACGAACAGACAAACAAACAGATGAACAAACAAACAGATGAACAAACAAACGGACAAACAAACAAACAGACGAACAGACAAACAAACAGATGAACAAACAAACAGATGAACAAACAAACGGACAAACAAACAAACAGACGAACAGACAAACAAACAGATGAACAAACAAACAGATGAACAAACAGACGAACAAACAAACAGACGAACAAACAATCAGACAAACAAACAAACAAACAAACAGAAGAACAAACGAAAAACAAGTAAACATACGACCGAAATATAGACTTACTAGGTTACTGTTGTTAGTTAAACCATCCATTAGTAGCCTGAAAGATGCAATTATCTTAATATAGTCCCAAAAAGGTGCAAATAGTTGGCTTATTAGTTTTGATGTAGTAGAAATAGTTGGAATAGCCTGAAGTAGAAGTAGAGACCACTCGTTTTTTTTCTGAAATCAGCATAGATGCTGTAATATGGCTGTAATACATGTAGAGATCTCTACATGTATTACAGCCATTCCATTCCAGTGTCTGTTGAATTCCAACACAAACACAAAGCTGAGCTACTTCAGTTCTTGCACCAGGAGTGGAATAAAGTCACCCAAGAACAATTCAAGATTCAAGATTGTTTATTTGTCATATGCAGGAGCAACACAAGGTCAACAATGCAATGAAATGGATCAGAAGAACCGTTGACTCGCTAAGATAGTCAAAAAGTACTAATAGCATGCAGTAATAGTACATGGTAAAAAAGTGTTGCAAAAAGTGCAGGGGAAAGGTAAACAATATAATAAAAAAACATATGTCATAAAATATAATAAAATACAAAGGTACAGGTAGGATTAAATAAGGTGTAAGTAGAGTATTTCACAGATTGCACAGAATATAGTACGTATAGTATACGTATTGGACAAGTTATTGCACAGGTAACAGTAGCATTTACAGTGACGTATTAACAAACATGATACTTTCATATAGAGCAGCAGCAGTAAACATATTATGCATAACGAAAAGTAGGTTAGTGCAGTATTATTGAGAGTTCAGAACAGAAAAGAACAATGTGAAAGACTTGTGGAGAGCATGCCAAGACGCATGAAAGCTGTGATTAAAAATAAGGGTTATTGCACCAAATATTGTTTTCTGAACTCTTCTTAAGTGTAAACTTTAGTATTATGTTGTTTCAAAATGAATTTGATCTTGTTTATTTGCATTGTTTGAGGTCTGAAAACATGTATGTTTTTCGTTATTTTCACCATTTGTCATTTTCTGCAAATAAATGCTCTAAACGATAATATTTTATTTGGAATTTGAGCGAAATGTTGTCAGTAGTTTATAGACTCAAAACAAAAATGTTTCTTTTGCCCAAACACAT
Source organism: Paratrypauchen microcephalus (assembly GCA_036785185.1). Classification (NCBI taxonomy): domain Eukaryota; kingdom Metazoa; phylum Chordata; class Actinopteri; order Gobiiformes; family Gobiidae; genus Paratrypauchen; species Paratrypauchen microcephalus. Next base: position 5,159,000 of record JAVJIX010000028.1, on the reverse strand, counting down.
ACCTGATCATTTTATATTTTTTCCAGAGCTGTAAGTAGGCTATATTTATAAGGCCTACAACAATAAACTAGCCCAAAATGTAATGCAATAGGCTAAAGTCTAGACAGGCCTCTGCTAAAATGGTTTCACTGTTAATACAGCAGAGATGTGTTGTCTATCTAGGTCTATTTACTCTGCATAAAATGTGTTAAAAGTGGATAACGCTAATATAAAAGCTAAGGCAAAAAAATAAACGGTCTGGTGTGACTGGTGCTGCTATGTCACCTGTTTTAGTTTTATCACTGTTGGTCCCAGTTGAGCATTTATTGTATTTATGCAAGACACCCCACTCGCCCTTGCCTCCCTTTGCATCAATACATTTATGAACAAATAATGCATTATTATAGAGCTACCACTGGTCTGTAGCGTACTGCTAAGCTGATTATTGGCTCATTTTAGTAAACTACAGTATAGGCTATTTCACTAAAGATGCATTTTCAGGTCACAAACGTTAGAAATATGAATGATGTCTTATGATTACCAGTCTCAGCTGTGGGATTTCAACTAATACTTTGACAAATTGAGGTAATTAAGCTTTTGATTAAGAGTCAAAGGAATTTATCATAGTCTTCTTGCAGTAGAAAGATTTGGATAATGATGTCACTGTTCAAACGGGTATTATGACACCTGGGCTGTTCCCTTGTCACTACAGTGGCACTAAGCCTGGATGATTTTTTCATACACTGTATCAGGACCATTACTTAAGCCTAGATGTGTTTCTGCCTTGGCCACAGACAAATTAAAATGCATAAATAATTTACTACTTCACTATCAAGTGCAGACCAGACCATGTAGAGTGAAAGTAGTCTTTTCTCAATGTCATTTGGAAGGCAGCCCTGTGCACCTCTTCCTTGATAACTAGCACACAACCTTTACTAATAAGAGCCTGGTTTGACTGGAGGACGCAGGAAGATAAATCATGTGCGACAGATAACCTTCCTCTGTAGCACCATGCAGCCACTGCTTCAGTTGTTACTGTGCTAATGCTATGTTCCTGTAGCAGCCCCAAGTGAACCCAGTATTCCAAATATCAATTATACATAACATATTATGCTATATACTATGTTAAACATACTTTTTTACTTCATATGTTTCTCAGTACTTCAGTGGCTATTCAAACTCAAGTTTAGAGACAGTGCGATCAAAAGCTTTTGTCAATGTGTACTATTAAAACATATACTTAACTGTTATGCCCATCACTACCCCTGTTTTATTTGGTTAGTATTTTGCAGCACATAAACAGAATAATAAGATACCCCAGGAAGGACACCTGCTCAGAAGTGGAGCAGGCTCTAGCTGCACCTGCAGGACATAGCACCTGTATCTGCTCTCACACATTTGCATCAGAGGTGATGAAATTTAAAGCCTGGCAGTGAAACCAAATATGAGCCCTGAGCAAATGATTGGGAGGTATAACACCCTCATTGGGGATACCACTAAAATGATATTAAACATTCACAAGGCAGAATCAGCCATGGAGGGTTAGGGTGCCCAGTTTGCTGGGGGATATGTAATTACTGCTGTCATTATGCCTTTGCAGGCCTCATCCATTCGCAGGATTCGGGGAAGTGTAATGGTTGGCTGCATAGGTATCTCACTAAGAATATAGCTAAATATACACAATACAGCTGTGTGTCATTGTGTGCTGTGTGAAAAACACAACACTGTGGTGTGGTCTGAAGCGTGGCTAATTGCAAACCTAAATAGCTGCCTGTGGAGTCACTGAGAGAAATATGCTTTAATTAACATGAAACTTAACAGAGATGTGTGACACATCACTGGATATTGCACATTTATGTTTTTCATATAAATATTGGTCCAGGCATATGATGGGACCAGAGCTGAGTGAGACTTATAGTAAAGTCCATTCTGATGGGTGTGTGGATGCAATCAAGTGTGTGGGTCACTCTGAGAGGTCTGCTCTCATTCTTGTTGTGCAGGGCTGTGGGTCCATCATGGCCATGTCAGCCCTTAGTCTGTGGTCCTCAGGGCCATTTTGTTACGCTGACACAAGCAGAGAAATGTGATATATTAGTGGGAACCCTGTTGCTCTGACTTAATTGTGGTGTGCTCTCTTCAGAGCTAAACTGTGTTATTGGGTGAAACACAACAACTGTAAAGCAGATTAAAATAGGCCTTTGCTTCGCTCTCATTTCCTGAAAGTGCAGCCATACAAACTTTAACATGTCTCACATGACGTGTTTATTACCGGCCTGGTCATTGCCAAAGGAAACTTCAGTCCCTCCAGCCCTTGCAGAACCACAGTTGTCAGTGCATTGGAAGGTGTCACAGTGGTGTAATTATAGGATTTACACAAACGAATGTGCTGTAAAATGTTGACTAGTCTTGTGAAGGCAATTATGTAATGTATTATGGACTGCATTCCCTAATTAACAATTGACACCACTGTGCATTCTCTTAATCTAAATCAGGTATTATGGTAATTGCATAATTTCTGGGTGGCACTTTACTTAGCTCCAGAGGACAGCTTTGAGCCTTTTAGCACAAGGCCTGTCATTGTTTCCCAGCTGATGATTAATGACCCTAATTTAAGCATTTTTTTAATCCAATCAGACTCTGACATTTCCTATCAGATGAGCCCTCCCTCATTCTTCCTGTTGTTTACGACAGAACAATCTGCTCAGGGCCAAGTGCCCGCCTCTCATCTCTGACTGCATGTGCATGACGTGTGAGCCGCTGTGTGCGATTACCTGCTCTTACACAAAGGGGCATCTCTGAAGCCCAGCACTGTCCACTGGGACTGTATTTATATTGCTTCTGACTGCACGCTAGAAATTGGGCCGCTAACCTTTTTTAGCTCCAAATGCCACTGCCGCATACAATCTACACTGGTGTCAGGTAAAGGACACTTCGTCTGGAAAATGTTGATGCCAGAGAGTAAATGCAATAGAGCACACATGAAAGCCTCAGTAGTGAGTCACTTTTGACTTACAAATCTTCACTAAAAAGGCTTGTTCACACAGGCAAAGCAGTGTGATTTTTTGCCTCATTGACCTTCACAGGGATAACTGTCCAGGAAGACCCCGGGCATATATTTACTCTGAACTGATGAATTCCTAAAGCCACTCCTGCAGATTTGCAAGTATTCCTTCTCTCACAACTTTGGCTTTAATTTGAAGATGCAGAACTTCCACACAATGCAGCACATGGTTATTTACCACTATGAACTCACTGAAATGTACTCTCTGAGCCTTTGAGTGCTGGCCCCCACTGTGCCTCACTCACTCTGAATGGGAAACAGTAGCGGGTACTTAGGAGATTTGACATCACTAGAGAGAAACTTTTGTTCTTATTTTTAAAATCGGATCCAAGATGGCAGAAGAAAGCTGTTTTTTGATTTCATCCGAACGTTGCAAAGTCTTTGATTCCATTTTAGCTCAAAGTTTCACATCAGATAGCCCACGTCTTGTATCTTTACAAGTCATTCATTTGAATAACTATTATTATTATTATTATTATTATTATTATTATTATTATTATTATTATTAGTATTATTATATAGAAACAACAATTCATGTCACTGAATAAATGCAATGTCACACTGCAAAGGATCCAAGGCAAAGTGAAAATATCTTCATGCAGTCATGCAGGTAGAAGAACCCTCACAAAAAAGTTACACATTGCACCTTTAACTGAAAGCTCCACATTTCAGAGAGTACAGAAAAAAAAAAAAAGCATTTCTTTTCTTGGTGCAATCCCTAAGCAACAGCTTGCTTATAAAACTGGACCATTTTCTTTTGCTTCTTATTCCATCTGGACCAATGCTTTTATGACTGTCATTTCATTGGGAAGTTATTGTTCCTTTCAAAGTACTGAGGAAATTTTGTGCACAGAATAAACAGATGGTTGGGAAAAAGTACATGCAAAAAGGTATTGAGTATTGCATCTTACTGACTATGTACAATCTGTGCTAAAGCATTTTCATTTATCATGCATATTACAATGTATGAGCTGAGAGGAACAATGACTTTTAAATACTAGTTGCTCTTGTAGCCTATAAGAGTACAGTTTTATATTCTCCGTATAGATTGAATATTCTTGTTCAATGATATAACAGACTGATAACATAGTGCTGACCTTGCAATCACCATGACAGAACACTGGCTACAAGAATAAGATAAAAATGTGAAATCAGAAGACAGGCTTTAATCTATTTGAAAGTACACTTTAAGTTGCACTATATAACTTTTTCTTTTAGAGGGTGCACTTCCTGCTGCCTAAAATGTTCCACAGTATGACATTAAACTTAGCACTGTAGAGACAAGCAGGATTGCCAGGCTAGATCTGTGGAGAAGTGACACAACCACAGACTATAGAGAAGTTGACTAAGGGAGTGTGACGTTTTGGCTCCAGTCAAATAGCTAAATAAAATACCAGGATCATGTAGAGCAGGTTGATAAGAATACAGTCCCAACACACAGTTAGCATGACTTTTAAATTATCTCTGAGCAATAATAACGCCAGTAATTAACAACGTGCCAAGCAGATTACTACCGTACTGTGGGAATTCTAGTCGAAGCAAGCAGATAGCGGACCTCTCAGCAAAAATGTTACAAAGTGCACCTTTATTACATACTCAACTTAAAAACACAATATGTTAAATTTTATCTTGTAAGGCTTTATTGACATTAAATTGTATCTGGTAGGAATAACTTTCAATAATAAGAGTAGAACAGGATTTTAACAGGCAAATATTCATCTTAGTTTCTGCGGTTCCACTCAGGAGTGTGGATAATGAAATATAAGGGGGCTGCAGACTGTGCTGTTTGCTATTGCCATGGCAGTGCTGGGGTGTGCGCAGAACAAGCCTTCTCATTGACTCTTTTATTAGTATTCGTGGAGCGGAGCAGCACAGGCAGTTGAGACGCTCTTGATCAGATAAATCAGCATTAAGGTTTTCATCAGAGACAGAATTACACAGGTCCTGGCGCCTCAGTCCCATCCTCGAGGACTTACAACTTAAAGATTCTTCACAAAGTTTTCCAATCATCTTTCCTTTCTTATGTTTAAATTTTAAGCACATTAGTTTTACACCAGAGAAAGTTTCTATAATATTTTTCTCTTACTCACTGGAAGAAAGAATCACAGGGGTACAAAGAAAATTTGAGAACATGGCCTTGTTTTGCCATGTCTCAGTTTTGTTTAAAGGTCCCATGGCATGAAATTTTCACTTTCTGAGGTTTTTGAACGTTAATGTGAGCTCCCCTATCCTGTTTAGGGCCCCCCTTCCCATGGCTAAAAGTTGCGAAATGTATAAACTGAGCATTTGCGATCCTTTTCCACGTTTGAAAAAAAGACAGCCCAGACGGGCGATTCTGAACAAGGGAACTTTCTGACGTCATACTCGCGGAAAGGTTTCCACCCCCCGTCTGGATGTCTACCCACCGTCTCTGGAAATCACGGCCAGAGAGTTTGGACCGCAAACAAGCTACACAATGCGTTTTTTTATTTGCGTGGAGGCACGTGAGAGTGTTTCCATGCTCGGATGTCCTTTATCCGAGCCTCCGAACCTCTGAAACAGTAGTGGTTTAATTGTATTTTCTGTGGAAATGTGTTTTTTTAATGGAAAACTTCTCATATCTTCCTCCTTAAAACATGGAAGTGGGGCTAATCCAGGAAAACAGCGGCGTATTTAGCCACACCCCCACCCGCTGCACTGGCCTGTCTCTGTCCTCCTCACAGACCTCTCAAGTTTTGGAAGTTTGGTAGGAGTGAGATTTATATTGGGGGAGCGAGTGACTTTTTTTTCGCTGAAAATGCGCGGTGCCTGCATTAACTCACCGATTCTCTGGGCACAGAAGCGCTGTGAACGATGGCTACAGTTTTGAATTGCTTAACAAAATTTCAGCGTGAGAAATACCATGTGTGGCGTGTGAGCGTGTGAACATGTCGAATTGCGTGTGTCACACTTGAGAGCCCTGTCCTCATTTGCATTCAAGCAATAACGCCCAGAATAAAGCGTTTCAGAGACATATTTAGCCTCATGAAGACAGTCAGAGTCATATCTCATGCACTGAGGCTTGATTTTGAAGAAGGATTCATTTACAGTATTAGGGAACCATTAAGGTGCCATATAAAAGCATCAAGAAGTACCATGTCATGAGATCTTTAAATATTATATATACTTACCCTTCTATTTTTTTGGTAAAAGGAGAAATTCAATTTGTCAACTGGACAAAGTTTATTTGGTCGAAAACGTTTCGCAGCTCATCTGCGCTGCCTCGTCAGTTCTGGTTAGAGTGCTGATAGACATTGCTTATATCTAGCTGCAGGGAGGAGCTAACTATACAGAAATTATTCTGAAACTATCCCACCTCTTTGTTTTCAGCTTTCTGTCTTTTATTTTTCCAGTTTCTCTCTGGCGTCTAGTTTAGCATACCCATTCAAACCCTAATTGCTGTTTTCACACCTCTGGACCTGACCTGGCTAGCCCCCTTGTTTCCTTTGTTTGTTCTGATTTAGGTTTGAGAATGGAATTATATATGGGAGACAAATTATGTCTGACTCCCCCATTCCTGTTTAAAGAAGGATTCCCTTTTTTGACAAAAATAGCCTCTTTAACTCCCCTCTCAAACAATTTTTTTCCCCCCTGGAGAAACAAAACAGCCACTTCACAAGAGGATGTATCAACACAGACGGGCGTGCCAGAGTGGACCATCATCTGCTGTACATCTCCACCTCGGGCCACTCTTTTGAGGACAGTGAGGTTCAGATCGTAGCCAGGATGTGCTGCGAAACGTTTTCGACCAAATAAACTTTGTCCAGTTGACAAATTGAATCTCTCCTTTTACCATGGATTCTACCTGGACGACTGAGGGATTCTTCACACATCTTCTATTTTTTTGGCAATTATAAACATTAATACTGCCATATACTACAATCATTACAATTGCATGTTCTGCTATGCTACTACTTTTGGACTGTCTCAGCTAGTGCAGTGTAAAGGCACTGTATGTGAGTCTTAAAAGCTTTCTTTCTTTTTTTTTTTTTTAAATCCTTTATTTATCCCTGTAAGGAAATTATTTCTCTGCATTTGACCCATCCTTCCGGAGCAGTGGGCAGCTCATCTTCAAATCGTTCAGGCGCCCGGGGACCCATCTCCATGATCTTATTGCTCGGCTTTGCTCAGGACCTCAGCTGGAGGATTTTACCTATGGAGCATGTTTTTGTGTTGATGGGGGAAACTGGAGTGCTCGGAGGAAACCCACCCAGACACAGGAAGAACATGCAAACTCTATACAGAAAGCCCCGGGGATTGAACCCAGAACCTTCTTGCTGTGCCGTACCACCTCAATAGATAATTTTAACAACAGTTTGTAGTGGTCCAAAGTTATTCCTCACTTATCTTAGGTATCCTAATTATTCACCGCGTCTCACAATTCTAAAGACCAGAGCTGTGTTTTGCTGTGACGTTAAACCTAACAACAACTAGCATGCTAAAGCTCACTTCTGGATTATTGGAAAAACTAATAAGATAGCAGACTTATTTTAATCTCAAAGCCGTTTATACGATATATCTTGTTGTGGGTTCTTACTGAAGAAAAAGATATGATGATATGGTGTAGTCAAAAATAGTGTGGGTGATTTTATTCCCAGAAGTGCTCGAAAAAGTAAAAAAAATGAAGAATAGATAGTCTGTAGCAGCCCCTGGATAGTGTAAGAGCTGGTGCTTGCAATGCAAACAGCATTTTATAGTAGTGTTTTATAGGCTCCTCCTTGAGCAGTTAGCTCCACTGACCCACAGGTTGGCAGTATGATTTCCAGCTCCCACAGATAAATGCTACTGTTGTGTCCTTGGGCAAGACACTTAACCCCACTCACTCCCAGTGTCGGCGCACACTGGTAGAGAGCCCCCATGTTAAGAGAGTTACATCAAGTCAAGCGACATGGAGCCGTCCTCCCGTGAACCCACCACCCGCAGGAGGATCCATGGGGAATCCATGGGGGCTGGTGCGTTGAGATCTGGGCGGCAGATCTGCTTAGGCTACATCCACATGGCAACGCAACGCAGGATTTTTTCTTACCGGGTAAAAAAAATCTTGTCCACACTGGGAACAGATCAGTAAAATATCACATGGCAATGGAACGCTTGCTGAAAACGACGCAATATACATGCCACGCTTCTATGTGCGCTGTAAGCCCGTCCCACCGGATACTCCAGAACAATAGAAGAAGTAAGGCACAAGCCCCTCTGCCTCAGGTTCTGTGAAGGGCAGCTTGATATATTTCGGACCAAGGTGGAGAGCGATGGCTTTGAACATCTGCCTCACGACGATGAAGACAGCCTGCCGTCAGTTAGCCGTCTTCTTCAGCCTTCCCTCGTCGCTCAGGGTGTACAGCGTAAGAGCAACCTTCGTTAACGGCCCAATTGCTTCTCTCATGTTGGTTGTCGTGCCTTCAATATGAGGACGAAGGCCACAAGCGAAGCTCTTGACATTCGAAAGTTCTCTCTCCATACTGCATCCACGACAACGGCATTCACAAAGTTGTCCAACCAGCTACTTGTTCTTCCAGGTCTCACCCAAAATCTCTTTCTTTTGGCACATCTAGTAACACGCCGTGGCAGGTTTAAAAGAATCTGGCACATGTTGTGCTGTAAGCGTCTCTGCTGCTCGCCTAGTTGGTATAACGGCAGTGCATTTTCTTTCAATAACGCAAGTAAACTTAGCAGTGACTGCAGCACTGCTACTACTGCTACTCTGGTGTCCGCCATGGTCGCTGTCTTGTTACAAATGAATGTTGCGCGTGAGGCTGCTATTTGTTCTGGCCATGTGGTTGTGACGTACCAGCCATGTGGTTGTGACGTAGGCGTAAACAAATCCGTTCTACTCATCCAGACAACTCTGCAACAGTAACGTTGCCAGAGTTTTCCACTCTGGAACACGTTACCATAAATATCGTTTTGGGGTACCCAGAATGCTGGTGCCATGTGGACGCGAGACCGAAACGATAAAAAACTTTATCGGATTCACTCCACAACACTGCCGTGTAGACAGGGCCCCCGTGACCCGAATACCGGCGGAAGAAAATGAATGAATTATTATTATTATTAATACTATTACTACTACTACTACTAATAATAATAATAATTTTATTGTTCTATGGACGCAACAAAATGCAAATGTCCATGATGCTCAGGTTGGCTGACTGTCACACACGGAGGAGACAGCAGACGTGGAGGAAAGTTTGGAAATGGAACAATGGCTATGGCAAGAAGAATGTTTGAGCAGCAATCAAGTGTGTGATGGTTATGTGAGGACAAAATCAGTCTGAATAAACTATTTGTTCATTATGAAGTCTTTGTTCATACTTTGTTAAGATTAATGAAGGTGTATTTCTAATATTGCTGCCTCCTCTGCAATATTATTGCATTTCTCACTTCACCTCACCACAAGGTCAAATATTTGCATCCAGAAAAGCAATCTTTATTTTTGTATATTTTTTGTGTGACTGTAAAAAGAGATACCCTTTTTTTTTTTAACAATGTGACAGGATGGCAGATGTTGGCTGTCCTGCATCCTAACTAAATGCTTTGCTGCCTAGACTGAATAACAGTTTCTGAATCAATGTCTTTTAGGAAAATATATCAGTCTATTGAAGGAAAGGTCCCACAAACGCAATCTACAGTTTTGCCGGCTGATACATTCACTTTGAAGTGAGTTTAGCTTTCAATTTTAAAGACACACAAGAACAGAGGGTCCACTGGAGAATGAGTGATCACAGCTTTGTTTACTTTTTGTGGATCCCTGTAGCCTTAAGCCAGGTAATTGAAAAGAAGCTGGTCATAGCTATGGCCCTACACAATTAAACGTAGTGTGAAGTAAGAGTCTATCAAAATCTATTGCTGCACAGTGTTAACATTCATGAAATTAAGTTTATAATGAATTCAAACAAACTAAAGTTCTTGCTAGCTATCTGCAGTGACTGTGACCTGACAGGTATCAAAACCAAACCAGATCAAAACAGTTTAGCAAACAATAATAATTTAATGTATAGGAGGTTGTCATGTAAAAGTAGTAGGTTTAAGTATTTTTCTCTCAATATATTAATCTTCTGCTCTTTAATAATCCCTAAAATAATGGTTCAAATAATATTATTACTAAAAAATGCTAAAGGGATGTTGTGAAAATGATAGATGAGGAGCAGGATACTCTATCATGAGGAACACAATGTTGATGAATATGCCTTGTTCTAGTTATGAATAGTTTTTTTTTAACAATTTTAATCCTAGTTTGAATCTTACAAAAAATATATGTGTAATTTTCTTAGACAAATGTGTTTTTTTGTTTTTGTTTTGTTAGGATTCTGTGTCACTGTGAGCTACAATATACTATCTGTCCAACAGCAGTCACATGGGGTTAGTTAAAAGATTTTGCATGCCTTACATGTTTACCATTGTACTGCTGCAACAATATAGGTTAAGCCCGGCAACATATAGAGGTGGGTCCCCGGGCTTGACACTGTGATGCCCACTGCTTCTGTTGACGTGTGCCAGTGTCAAATTGCCCTGTGGGGACAATAAAGTGTACTTTAACCTTACCTTAACTGTTAAAAGTCCTATATTGCACAAAATTAAGCCATGTTAGAATGTTACCTCTTGTAAAACATACCTGGAGTTGTGTTTTGTTTCATTCACACATGTTTGAGTAACTCTTTATTATTAGTCTGTCTACATCTCCAAAGCTCAAAATGCTCTGAGATGTGATTCATGTAGTGGTACTTATCAAATGAACAGCTTCTAACACCTTTAGTTCAGTCAAGGTAGGCCATTCCAGGGCTGAAATTATCCAAATTATTCTAGTTAAGGTGTGTGGAGTTTACAACACAGTGGGGTGCTTCCTGTATTACCACACAACATCATGAGGTGGAACAGAGTGTTTTCTATTTGAGAGAACTCCTAAAGCCTAAATATGAAGGGTTTATGTGTTAAATATGTGTAAATGTGTCATTGGGGGAGGGAGGGCAGGGCAGGGAGAGAGTTCCGCATCTTGACAGCTTCATCCACCAAGTTGTCAGGATGCTGAACTCTCTCTCTCTGGCCTGCCCTCCCCCCAATGACACTGCTGCTTAAATGACACTTAAAGGGCACTGACACTGCTGCTTAAATCTGCTTGACATCATTTGAGCTTTATTACGCTACACATTGTGTGTTTTACCCATTTGTAAGTATGTACAAGTTTACTGTACTTTTGCTATGGGTATATGTGATGTTTTAGTCAAGATGTTTATTGTCTTGTACTTTTGTTACGGATATATGTGATGTTTTAGTCAAGATGTTTATTGTCTTGTTCATCAGATGTTTTATGTTCACTGTGGGCCTAGGGAGCGCTGGAATTTCAAATCCTGTGTGTGCGACCTGTACATATGTTTTTTGACAATAAAGCTTTGAACTTTGAAGTAAATGAAAACACCATTATATCATTATAGCTACATGTGTGGTCAAGAGTACACAACTGGATCTTTGCACAAACAGTACTTCTCCCTGGAACTCGTGATGCTGTTGTAGTATGTTGCTTGGTTTGCAAACACAGACTCATTATCTTACAGCAATCGCTGCAAATAAATACATGATCTCTAATTATCGGGGTAAGGTCAGAGCTAATGGCTGTCTTAAGCATCAATACAAACCACATCAGAATGATCCACAGCTACATGTCCTTAGCCAAGCACAAAGCGGGTAAACAAGCAAAAGGCGAGAGGAGAGTGCGTTTGACAGAAGCTCAATAATCCAAGGTCGGGGCATTTAACAGACAAAGACAAAAGGCTTATCTAACCACTTTTCTTTTGCCTCCCATCACGAGCAATGCCAGTCAGAGCCAATGAGTGACAGTGTCTGCTTTAAAGATTTATGCTAATTTTGGAGGCTGTGAAGAGTGCGCCAAGTGGGCTGTGGTGAGCTGCCATGGTTTGTAATAGAGAAGACTAGCAAAACTGTTAAGACGGTATGTAGATCTACAGTGCTTTAAATATGAGAGATCGTGGCATATGGGAGTAGAAGTCAGTGTATATTATGTGCTGGTACTAAGCCTGAACAGAGACGGTTACATATGCAAATAAAGGTGTAAAGACCCATTCAAACACATTTCAAGCAATTATCAGTTTTTAATTATGGACATAATGCGTTTACTGCATATTAAAATGAATGCAACTAGCATCTCACTAATTAAATTAACAAAGCCAAATATATAAAACATGACGCGTATGCCAGTTCCGAGATTGTTAAAATGATTGGTTGTATTTGGAAGAGGTTTTGAGGTGTTATGGCACGCAGTAATACTGAACATATCTATATCCAAGGAGACAAGCAGGTGATCCCACCAGTTACAGGTAAAAGCTGTGAAGGTCTGCCACCCGAGAATGCAATGTAATGATTCTCTAGCATTTATTCAAATAGAGGTGATTTTATTGGTAAAAATGCCTTGAATAACTGTGTATGGGGTAGCCTTTCCACAGATCTGACCTGTAACACAGCCTTGTAGCGTCATCAGCTTATCTCTATGTTTGCTGTTATACTATTAAAGATTCAAGGGAAAACATTTATGTATCAAGTATGAAGCATGCACTGTACAAGAAAAGTTACAAATTAAACATTTAACATATAACATATAACATATATATAGTTAAAAGTTATTCCTCACTTGCCTCGCCATTGTTCTCCACGATGAGTTTATAAACACTTTTTTAAAGAGACCAGAGTAAAGTTTTGATGTGGCAGTAAACTAGCATGCTAATGAGCAATTCCTGATTATCAGACAATAAAATGCTTCCAAATGAGATGCAGACAGCATGCACATCAAATACATAAGATACAGGCCCCTTTCTTAGCCTACATCTTATTAACTGAAGTTCATAGGAAAAATAAAATAAGTAAAATTTGATAAACTTTTCAAGTTTACTTCCTAATTTCTGGAGTGTAGCAGTATGCATCAACTCCTGTGTCACTCCAATGCCCCAAGTCAATGTTTGTTTAGGTTTATGTTGCTCTTCAAAGCCGATTATCCCATTGGCTTTCATGTGCGAGGTGACTTTTCCCTTTTGCTGATGCAGTCTGATCAAACATGTCGAGTCGGATGGGAGGAGAACAAGGTTAGGTGGATATTCCGATCCTCAGGTGTGACAAATCCTTCATTGAATTTACAGCTAAATAGCTGCAGATTGCAACAGAGCACAGAGCAGTGAGGATGCAGAGCCAGCCAACTGATACACAACACCTCATTGTCCCACAGCCTATGGAGCTTTTCACAGCCTTGCTAGATTGAACATAATAACCAAATGGGCTGTAAACTAGATTAGCACCAGCTTGGCAATAACTTATGTATTGTACTCAACTCTGCATATTTTAACCTCAGCATTAGTCCACAGTGTGGTTGTAGCAGCCAGGGTTTTAACAGTTTAACAGTAGTAGTAGTAGTAGGATTAGGGTTTTGTCTCCCTTTTTTCCACTTATTTTATTTTGTGCGCTCACACTGTTTATTTTATTTTGGGTGGTCAGACAAAAAAATGCTGAAAGATATCTAAAATACTCTACAGCAGCCCACGATAACAACAATATGATATATATATTTCTGCACACCCCTAATCTCAAGGCAGTGTTGATACTGGTGTTTGGTAGGAGCATTTTGTCAAGAGAGTAACATAAAATCATTGTCTAAATTCTAACATATTACTGTAATTGTTTGGACTTATGTCACTTCACATTTCCCACACCAGCACACACTGATACGAGAATAATTTATCTGATGTATAAGTGATCTGGTTTAACCCTGACATTTACTGAGCACACTTTTCTTGAGGTCATGTTAATTACCAAGCTTAATCATGTTCCTAAAGGCTACACATAGACCACTGTGCTTTAATGCGCTGAACAAGGGGATATTTCATTCAAACATATTGTAAGTATATGCCTGGAACAGAGAAGGAGCCGGAATACATTAGTATACTTTCTGCTTAAACAGTATTTCCACATCTCATGAATACAATAGCCCATATGAATGCCCGCGTGGTCCTTTAGTGCTCCTGCTTGTATTTGTCACTCTGCTACAGGATATAAATAGCTGGCGTGCACAAGATTTGCTGGTTCATAGACAGCTCATTAGTATGCAAGGCAGGGATACTAAACCAAGTCAGGATTTCAACAAGGCCCAGTGGAAATGCAGAGAATATTATAACATTATGGCAGAAGTGCAAAGTGGCGGCGTGGTTTTCATCAGCGCTGGGAGCTGTCAGGACAGTGGGCTGCTGTATAGTCCCCCGAGGGAAAACACAGCCATGATCAGACCCGGTGCACTCGGACTTGGATTCACCTGTCGACGGCTCAGGCTGGGCACGAGGAAGAAGAGGAGGAGGAGGAGGAGGAGGAGGGTGATTTTAAAAATAAGCTCCTCCATTTGTGAAAGCTGCTGTCTTTTCTGATAAGTGTAAAGGCAGACATTCACTATTGAGGTCGCTATCCCTCCTGCTGACCAAATAATAAACCCCTTAAAATACTATTGTGCCATGCAAAATGATAGAGCAATATTTAACTTGGTGAGAGCATGTGAGGTTGTCATCTTTCATTACACTAGAGCAGGGGTCTTCAACGTTTTTCAGGCCAGGGACCCCCAAACAGATGGCGAACTGGGCCAGGGACCCCCTACTATATATACGGCATAGAATTGTGTTTTATATTAAATTGAGCTTAGTGTCATGTATAAACATTGCTACTCTGTTATGGTACATCCAATACAAGGAAATAATACACAGGTTAATACTGTATTTTACACTATAAAATATAAAATTATATTATTTTAAAGTGAAATCAAAAGATTTCGTGACCCCCCCGCAGTACCTCTGCGACCCCCCTAGGGGTCGCGACCCCCCTGTTGAAGACCTCTGTACTAGAGCATAAGCTGTTGTCTTTAAAGGGGCAATGTGTGACTTTTCTGGTGGAGTACTGTTATTGCTTTGCCTGGAATGTTCCATGGAAGGACATTCAACATCCCTCTAGCATTTATTCATTACAGGTGTTTCTATTGCTCAAAAATACAATAATTTTCTGTGAATAGGCGCGACTCTCCACAGATCTGAAATGTAATATAGCGTAGTGCTGTCACCTCCTTGTCTCCCTCGTGATCAGTAGGTTTAATCTATACTGTGGAACCTTCTAGACAAAGCAATAACATTTCCATGGAGACAAGAAAGTGACAGACCCTCGACTAAAAATGTTTCACAGTGCACCTTTATCTTTATGTACTACCACTATATTTTTGTACACTACTGCATACTACAATACAATACTACGCCTTAATTAGATTTAATAAAGCGTGAAGTAATACTTAATTCATAATGAACAAGAAGAAGAAGAAGAAGAAGAAGAAGAAGAAGAAGTGAACTTTATTGATCTCACACTGGAGAAATTCTTCTCTGCATTTTAACCCATCCTATATATATATACATATATTAGGAGCAGTGGGCAGCACACATTAGGGCGCCCGGGGACCATCTCCCTGATCTTCTTGCTTCGGCTTGGTCAGGACCTAAGCTGGAGTACCTATGGTGCATGTTTTGGGTTGGTGGGGGAAACCGGAGTGCCCGGAGGAAACCCACCCAGACACGGGGAGAACATGCAAACTCCACACATGCAAACCCAGACCATGCATGCAAACTCCACACAGAACACACACAGAAAGGCCTGGGCGACCCGGGGATCGAACCCGGAACCTTCTTGCTGTGAAGCAAGAGCGCTAGCCACTCAGCTACCGTGCCGCCTAGAAGAAGAAGAAGAAGAAGAAGAAGAAGAAGACACGCTTTATTCATCCCTGTAGGGAAATTATTTCTCTGCATTTGACCCATCCTTCAGGAGCAGTGGGCAGCTCGTCTTTCAGGCGCCTGGGGACCCATCTCCATGATCTTATTGCTCGGCTTGGTCAGGACCTAAGCTGGAGGATTTTACCTGGAGCATGTTTTGGGTTGATGGGGAATCCGGAGTGCCACCCAGGCGACCCGGGGATCGACCCCGGACCATGCATGCAAACTCCACACAGATCACTCAGAAAGGCCCGGGCGACCCGGGGATCGAACCTGGAACCCTCTTGCTGTGAAGCCACTCAGCCACTTAACATTTGAAAAAAATCTTAACGTGCTAGTCAGTTTAAAATCACACAACAAATCAGTAAATAGTTTAACAATGATTCAGGTTAACGAAACCTAATTCCATAATATAGTTACTGAGCCTGAATCAACAAATTTTAGTCTAGTCTGTCTTCTTGCTTTGTTAAACTGTTACCAATTATACATTTGTGACAATAAATTTGAACTTCAGATCAAAGCATTATTTTACCACAAATTTCTCTGTGAATCTTCTTGGTTGGATCCATCAACATTCTTCCACCATATAACTTGCCATAATGTTTGTGCACTGGGAGATGTTTCAGAAGGGCTTACACACACAAACTTTCAACACGTACGATCCCCAAGATCCATGTTGTTGTTTGACCAAATGGCTACTTATGTGAGCCTCTACCATTGTTTGAAGAGACACAAAGACAGTTTTGTGTGGAAAAAGGCTAAACTCAGATTAGCTTTGGCAGTCAAACAAGCTAAACAGAGCCTCGGCAGAGCAAGCGGTAATCACAAAGTGGTGTGGAAAGCCTTGTAACAGCAGCACTTAAAAGTAAAATGCTCCAACATGAGCCCAGAGGAAATCTTTTGAAGATTATCCACCCATTGCACAAGTTAAGGCATCCAGACGGATATTGTGAAAGCCATATTGCATTGATTTTGCGCCAGTGTACAATTGATATCAGTGGCTCTATTGATTCTGCTGGCTCTGTCTACGTTTAAATGGCTAATATGACTTATGTTGAAGTTAGCTTTCCATTTTGGTCCTAACGTTTTGAATCACACCGCACAATATACTGTTCTCATGATATGGTAGCTACGCCCAGCGCTAACAAAGTTTTCTGGAAACTGCATGTACAAAATCAATATCTAACTCTGTAACATAATTTAAGTTATAATGTGATTTACAAGCAACTTTGAAACTTGGAAACAGATTTTAAAAAAAGAAGAAGAAAAGTTTGAGTTGTTGTTGGAATCGTTGAATGTTGAACACATGTTACACTCTTTGCGATTCTTCTAACCATGATGCAATGCAACATCCCAGCTTGCCTAGTGTTTGTGAAGAGAGGAAGAGGGTGAGGATAGTACTGTTATTCTTCTGCTCTGGTAGAGTGAGGTAATTTTATGGCAGTTGCAGAAATGGCAGAATAAATTAGGCTCTTTTCCTTCGTTATAAGTAAACATGTATGTATCCTTCACCAGAACCAGACCAGAAAGTCCATATACAATCTACCTGCACAGGCTACTCTATAAAATTACAGCACGTGCTGGGAAAAGAAATAAGAATGACATTCATAAATCATGTTTCTTCAGTCAAGTTGTTTTCTTCTTACTGTGATAAGAATTCAGGCTCACAAAGGGGATAAATGGTGCTTCAACAATAAGCTTATCTGAACATGTATGTATGCACGGACATTTGGAGTCTCATTTACAGAGAGAAGCGTGCACGCAGTGATGTGTGAAGAGGAAGCCTCGACAGCACCACTATTATGAGATGATTTATAGTAATTCTCGCGGTGCGGGCATCTGCTTTGTTTCCATGGCTTCACTTTGCTGCTCCCCATGGCTTCCTCCTGTCCTTTATTTTTGCCTACGCTTTGTCTGGACTATAAAAGACATGTCTATTTGTCACCGAGTTTTGAGCAGGTTTTTTTTAGCTGTCCAGTTCAACTGAGCGTGCCCATCTGGGATCTTGGATCGGTAGCATCCATTCCATACAATGAATGATCTTCTTCTTCTTCTTCTTCTTCTTCTTCTTCTTCTTTTTCTTCTTGACAAAACAATATGTGATGAATAAATAAAATGAAGGCAGATAAGGCCTATGTAAGTTTACATACAAATCAACAAGGCACAGATACATACATATATATATTTAGCATAGTATATAGTGACTTTGTTTTATATGTACTAATGTTCCTCTATATTTTCTGACTTTATCAAAGGGCTCTTGAAACTTGCTTTGACTAATCAGGCACTAAGCGATACCTGATCTGACCACCTGCCATTCTGGGCCAAAGCGGGGCTAAAGAGCACCACTCCTGAGAGCAATTTCCTCATCCGAGCCAGGAGTCAATAAGGTCAAACAGGGGACATTAATCACTGTGTTTCAGAAAAAGCCATGCAGGGAACAAGTGGCTCTTAGCTCAGACATGTGAAGCATTCTGTAGGTTTAGGCCATGCACCTCATTAAATGTGAATTGAATTTCTCTTCGCTGGTGGATCTTGCATGCACCTCCAGTGATAAACCTCTTCTGGCTTCCAATTAAGCCAATACATCTACATGCAGCCGTGTCAGGAGGAGACATGCTCAATCACCTGTGTGCCAGTCTCATCTATCACACTCTTACTTAGCACCTTAACCTCCATCTATTGATTCTGTAGCACACGTGTACACGTCTTCTCCTGAGATGATCCTCCAGGAGCCAGATTGGGTGTGGTCAGATGTATGCAGAGATGCGGAGAAGCTATATATAAAAATGTTTGTGTACAATGTCAAATGTGACTGATTTAACCGTGGAGCATATGTGCACCACTGATGTTCACTCTTTTAATAATATGCCAAATTAAATGGCAGCGTTGTGATTTTGAAAGAAATGCAAGAGCATGGTGTGCTTTTCTTAAAGGTCCCATGGCATGAAATTTTCACTTTCTGAGGTTTTTGAACGTTAATGTGAGCTCCCCTACCCTGTCATTTTGGGTGGGAACTATTTTCCAGTGCGGAAGAATACAGCTGCATCACGCACCACGTTGTGCAACAGGGGAACTCCCTTCCCGGTGCGTAACTGGGATTCCCCTGGCAGCGTGCTGCGTGATACGACTGTATTCTTCCGCACTGGAAAATAGTTCCCACCCAAAATGACCAAGGCAAGCTCTCCGTGTTGATTTGCACATTTATTTGCACTCGATATGAATGCGCACTACACATAAAGTAATTGGGAAACGCATCGAGCAAATTAATTCCTTTTGGCCGAAATCTTTCTCTGGCGACGTTAGACTCCAGTCTAAGGCGGAGGAGCTGCAGATACCGCGGCGGTCAGTGGCGACAGACTCGGACAATGGCTGGGTGAGCAGGAAAACGCTTTCCACCACTTATTTTAGTCTCTGGACTGTGGGGAGATGCCCAAATTTGCCCTGGGGGTGGCATATCGCTTTAAAGGCAAACATTGATACAACATTTTCTTTTAATTAGAAAGTAGCTTAATAGATTAATCAGATTAATAATTAATAAACTACAGGCACTAAAAACTTATGGTAGTTAAACAATTCTCTCTCTCTTTCTCATTCTATAGTTTTTGAAATTTAACCTGACAGTTACACCTTGCTGAGGGACCATATCTTCTCAATACCTGATCTTGTCTGATCTTGGAAGCTAAGTATGGTTGCATCTCGTGTCCAAGGCAACAATGGCTGTAACATTGTTGTGTCCTTGGGCAGGACACTTCACCCATACTGCCTAGTAATAATGCACAGGGTATTCATATTACTTACCTTTGTCTCTGTTGCCATATCATTTATACATATTTTATGTGTTTAATATTCATACATTAGCAACTGTTATTAGACAGGTTGTCTAACCAGGTTATTTTTTTTTGAAGACCACACATAGTATAATACATAGCCACAGTTGAATAAGTATGATAATAAATAAAAGTTATTTTCCCAACTGTCATGCATATGTTTTGTTTCCAGCTTAAACTTTTCTATCAGACGCAGTGATTTGAACTTCTCTGGATCAGCTCTGAAATGAGCAAATATGGGGTTTTGCTATAATCCAGCCAATTTCCACTCAGACAAAAAGTCTGACTTGACAGGCGAAGCAAGCATGGCCTCTACTGTTTTATTACTTGGTTTCAGTTTGAAGGGAATGCTTGGATTGCCTGGACTGATCCAGGTTTTAGTATGTCCCGCCGCCCGAGGAATTTTTAAATCAGCCAATATGTCAGTTGCGTTAAAGGTTCAGTGCACCTGGGCTTACCTTAAAGTAGGCAATGAAACCATGAAAGGCCAAGCCATGAACTGTATGCTCCCCTCTACAGTGAGGCTCCACACCAAGGATAAAGCCTGTATTTAGCTCTTCGGTGTCTACCGCGTGGAAAATGGAGAGATGGTGGATGCAGCAAGGTCTTGGCGACGGGTCAGAGCAGCTCAATCCAAGCTCAAAACACTGCATTAAACCAACTGATGAGGCTGTAAGTCATCCGCTCTGGAAGTAATGAATAAAACATGAAGTATTAGGGCATAAGACCATAATGTGCACTTTAAAGAGATGGTGTAGTGAAGATGTTAGCGCTGACAGCTAGACAAACAAAACAACAAACTTATGTATTTTTAGTGCATATATGACAGCAAATACTTTTTACAATAATGGTATGTAGCATTTTTCCAGATACTCAGAGTTATTTTACAATTTTATGCATTATCAATTTATACTCAGTGGTGTTAAGCTACAGCTGAGACGGGGTAGACTGATGGAACCAATGCTGTCAATCATTAGCATCTGCCATTCACAATCCCCAATCACACACACCTCGTTCGTACAAGGCACGATGGGTGAAGGGTTTTGCCTAAGGACACAGCAACAGAGTATCTGGTATTCAATAGTCTCCCATCCAAATACTAACTAGACTGTGATTAGCGTCCGGGATCTGACAAGATTTTTAACATAATAGTATGAACACATAAATACGTTTTTTAAGTTTTCAAAAGTTCCTCACCCATGCAGTGATTTTTTTTGTCTCTTTATTTGAGAACTTAATTATCAAAGCAATTTATCCAACCCACTCTCAGTATTTAAAAAAACAAAAACAAAAAAAAACTCAATGTACACTCAGCATGTTGCAAATAAAACAGATAGCACATATTTAGACTGTTGTTATGAAAATGTGCAAATGTGTTTTAATACCAAATGATTAAGCCGCTCCGTAACAGTTGTGTGTTGCAATCGATTTCTTTTAAACAAAAGTGACTCCAAATATTTACTACATAACATATTGAAACCACAATGTCATATTGAGTGGCAACTAAAAAAATGTGTCAGTAATAATCATACCATGAAAAAGTAAAAAGTTAATAGGATGATTTGCATGATTTGATAATATTATTTATCTCATCTGAAAGTATAACTACACTTAAAGATCCCATGACATGGTACTTCTTGATGTTTTTATATGGTGCCTTAATGGTTCCCTAATACTATAAATGAATCCTTCTTCAAAATCAACACTTAGTGCATGAGAAAGACACATGTACAGAGTCAGAGTCAAAAAATAACTCTCTGAACGACTCATTCTGGGCCTTGTTGCTTGAATGCAAATGAGAAGGACACAGATTGGTTAGAGGAGCGGGTGGGGGGTGGGGTGGGGGGGGGGGGGGGGGGGGCAAATGGTCCGCTGGTTCCTTGTTTTAGCGGTGCGCTGTGCCTGGCCCCACTTCTGCGTGTGTAAGCGCGAAGGAGGAAAGGAGAGCCTTTTCAATGAAAAAAAACACATTTTCACAGAAAATAAAATTAAACCACTGCTGTTTCAGAGGTCCAGAGGGTTGGGTAAAGGACTTCCGAGTCTAGAAACACTCGCATGTGCCTCCAGGCAAATAAAAAAATGCATTTCGCATTGCGTAGCTCCTCCGCAGTCCAAATTCTCTGGGCGTGATTTCCAGAGACAGGAGGTGGAGATCCAGACGGTGGTGGAACTGAATTTGCATTTCTTTTTTCGATCTGACGTCAATAAGGTGCCTTGTCCAGAATCGCCCATTTGAGCTGTGTTTTTTTCAAACGCAGAAAAGGATCGCAAATGCTCAGTTTAGACATTTCGCAACTTTTAGCCATTGGGGGGGCCTAAACAGGGTAGGGGAGCTCACATTAACGTTCAAAAACCTCAGAAAGTGAAAATTTCATGCCATGGGACCTTTAACATAGACAAGCATAGACAGTATAAAAAAAAATGAAGCTCATAGAGGCCACCAGTTATGGGGTGAATTTGGAGCCGAATTCCATATTTGGAATAAGAGTTAATTTACAGACAAAACATCAAAATAAAAACACAAGAATCAAGTAGAGCGGCTTAATACAAACATTTTACGACCAAAATAAGGAGCCTGACAGCAGCAGTTGCAGAGAGAGGGGTGACAGCTTCTCAATACAAAGTGATTTGGAGAGTTGATGGAGCCAGAAGCTGGCCTCTTACTATATATATATAGAATACAGTACAATCTATGTTATCAAAACACAAATCACAGCAAGAAACAACAATCTGCACCCCACATTCACTGTTGGTTCACATGATCACATGCCGGTAATGATCCATGGATTTCTCAAAGACACCGGCGCGCTAGAGGAATGCGTCATGGACTGGTGTCTTGCTTTTTGAGTGGAGAGGTGAGCACCAGAAAACATAATTAGATTTGGGCTTGTGCAGGCAGCAGCACCGCTCACGTCCTAATGGTGACAAATGTCAAAATCTCATACAAGCCAGCGCTGTTTGTGACACATGCTACTGAACCTTCCGTCGCACTCTCCCTGCAAAACAACAGAGATGTTCGGGGCCCCTGCTCAAAGTGGAGGTGGTTAAGCTGCAGAGTTTGGAGCAAAGCGCTACATTTGTTTTGGAGGGAATATATTTATGTTTGGCGGGATACACAATCGAATAACAGATAATTGTGTGTTTATTTATTTATTTATTTATTTATGTATTTTCTAAAAGTACACAGCAGCACAGAGGAAGTTTTAGGAAAAGGAGAAATGTGTGATAAATATAGAGCAGGATAATCACCAGTTTATGCAGGCCGTAAATAATAAGGCTGGAAAGCATACAGAATTTTTACTCCTGTACAAATACTCCTGTACACCAACTAATCAAAACAAACTCACTGCACTGAATAAAAATTTACTTTAGTGCAAATATATTAAACATTGTTATGAAAATGTGGGTGTACCTGCTACTTTCATCTGTAATTCACACCTACTTAACATTGCAAATTCTTTCAACTTTTTGAACTCTCTCTGATGATTCTGCTTTGGTGTTTCCTCATCAGATACATACCTCAAGTTCTATTTTGTTTCATTCAGACGTTTAACACACAAACCTTGCAGTTCTTCTCTCAAACTGAAAACACTCCGTTCCACCTTGTCATCTGGTAATATAGGAAGCGTTTCACAGTGTTTTAAAACTTCATACCTTCACTGGAATCATTTGGATGATTTAAGACCTGGAATTGCCTATCTCTGCTGTTAGCTGTTAACCTGAATGACATCACAAGGTGGAACAGAGCATTTTGAGCTTTGGAGATGCAGACAGAGTTATAGTACGGAGTTATGGTACTCAAAAAAACGTGTAAATGGAACAAAACAAAACTCCAGGTATGTTTTTTGACAAGGTAATATCATTCTAACATGGCTTAAAGCTCACAAGAGTCAATTTTGTGTAGTAAAACTGCTTCAAAAACCTCTAGAGTCACTAATACACTACTGCTTCTGGTAGTTCCACTGCTTGTATCTTTATTAACTGTCACATTCATATGGCACTTTTCTACTTGTGTTGGGCACTCAAAGCACTTAACTTCATGGAACCATTCATCCAGCTCTCTGATGTACTCGCACATCCACACATCAGTGTACTTGGAATAAAGCTGCCAACCATCAGGTAACTAACCAAGGGTGGTAACTACCAGTAATTGCAAATACTCTTGTTACTGTAAGTGAGTACATATTTTGGTTAAATATGATTTTTTTAGTCAATTTTTTTAACCTCTACTTGTACTTGCCGTATTTATTTTTTATTTATTTATCTGAAAAGGGACAATGCACATTAATCAACATCAAAACAATGTAAATGTGCCCGAGTTAGCTGATAAGAGCTAATTTGACACCAGATGTCAAAAAGGCATCCTAAAAGAAAATAGCCTACAATAAAAGTTTTAGTGTTCACACATTTGCCTTTCTAAAAGCCACTTTTTAGCATTCTTTTTAAAAGCAGAGAATGAGGGAGATGTTCCGATGGCTTCAGGCACAGAGTTCCACTGATGGGACGCTCTGACCAAATACAGTTTTTCTATGAGGAATAATGCAGTCTTTCAGCACTGCTCCTCTGGTCACTCTGCCCTCACTAGTTCTAAAATTAACAAAGTCATTCCGTGAAGGGGGAGCCAAGCCATGTTTAATCTTGTACATTAGACAGATATTTTTTAAATGTAATAAGATAAGGTCATTAATTTGCATTTCTGCAGAATGTGACAATGGTGGTATCTGTAGTGTTTTTTGTTTTTAAAGTGTTTTTAAAGCTTGTTTATAGAGTGATTCAATGGGTTTTATTGTTGTGGGTGATGTATTAGACCAGCTGATGACACACAGTATGTTATATGAGAGAATAAGGGCAAAGAAGTAAGATTTTGCTGCCTCAATTGATAATGAGTCTCTGATGTAACGGAAATGAGATAAACTGAATTTTATCTTATTGCTAAAATGCATCTCAAATGTATACTTGTATATTTTTACGAGTACTTTGTAATGTAGTACAAATTTGGTAGCAGTACTTGCAATAAAGTATATTTTAGCCATGATTATACATTTACTTGAGCTTTATTTTTTTCCTCTCTTTCCAACACTGCCATTAACTACCGTATTACTACACTATCACTACGCAATTGCTGTTACTACTAGTACATCATATTACTATTATAAAGTCAAGGCACATTTTAATCTTATGAATTTTCTATTTTGGAGTGACCAATGCTCACACTATGACCCTTTCTTACCCTGTGCACTTAAACGGCACATGTGGGAGTGCGGAGATAAAGCCTGAATGTGAGATTAGGAGGTTATGGAGGTGGTCTGCATGCTTTTAGTCCACCTTTAAATCCCCCTCCCTGCCTTTTATACAGTCTAGTGAGATTATCCGCAGATTTACAAACCCATTGTGCTTCACTCACAATAGCCGCGAAGAAGAAAAGTATGGACAGATTTTCAAATTGAATCTCCATTTCCAGTGTTCAGCAAGGATTTGGCACGGGTCCAGATTTAGGATTTAAAAGTGGCTATTGGTCAGTGACACAACAAACCTGGTTCCAAACTTTCTCCAAAACACTATGATGGATGCACTATGGGACCTCTTACACAGCAGCTTTTAGTGTTTTAGTGCTTTTACTATCAGCAGGACGGACACGGGCCTGTGTAAGCATATAGTTTTAGGATAAGCGGAAATGAAAAGGATTCGATTAAAAAAAAAGTTTCACAAAGCTTATCAAAAGTATGAGAGGGAATGCCTGACTATATATTTATAGCTTCAAACAACGAGTACACACATCGTCAAGCTCAATAAAAGCAACGTACTTTTTACTGCATTGTGACACATAAGTTTGTATTATATAGCAAATGTAAGCCCCCATTTCAGAGACTTTTTGGAGTAAAATATATGATATAATAAAATCTCTGTATTTAAATGAAGCTATTCTGAATAACACCCAAGAGCCTTTCTAACAAGGAAAGGGACACTTAATCAACAGCATTTGTCTTTTTCTTCTTAAATTTGCAGCTCCCTAATGAGGCCTCTCAGTGTGACACTTTTGCTTTTTCTACAACGAGAAAGCCTTCAAATATATTAAATTAGCCTGCCTTTTTTAAGTCGGTTTTCCTCACAGTATGCCATCTGGTCTGCACAAAGAGAGAATTTGTGGAATAGAAACCATGCAATGTAGAGAAATTTCCGCGCTGAAATAAAACTGGCTGTCGTCTTGTGAGTGTTTCTCCAGAAGTGTTGCTAGTCGTAGAGGTCACAAGACAACTTCAGTAATACCTTTAGTAATTACTGGATGCTGTGGACACAATGCAGCCTGTTGACTTCTTTTATAGTGCCTTCTCCGAACACACTATGCTGCTCCTGATTCTTATTCTTCTCTGTCACTGCCGTTGCCACTGCCCCCGGCAACAACATCCAAAAACACACACCATTCTTTACCCGGGATCCAAATACAGGAAGTTGTGCCAAAATGGTGAGGAAGAGAGAAGAAACTAAACCCAGCACAGCAGGATCATATCTGCAACACAATCAGTCACCAGACATCAATAATTCAGAGACTATTAGCAATAAACACCCAAAATGAATTTAGCCTGACTGAAATGATCTGTGCCTGTAATACTCAAGAACGCTGACATGGCCGTTCTCTGTATGAATTCTGCAGTGAGGGCCAAACATTAGCTGATGTGAAAGTAGAATCTTTGAAGTGCAAGACATTCTTTCTTTCCGCGTACTTTCCTTGTAAAATATTTTAATGCAATGCAAGCACACATTATTTTCTTCTACTAAATTCCTAACACTGACATATGTGTACGGAGGGTGAAAGTGCTTTTGTCTAGTTGTGCATGACAATTGAATGGATTTTAGCTGCATTTTTATAATACACTTTTTTATTGTTTGATTAATTTGTGTTTATAATTCCCTTTTTTATATATATATATAAACTAGGGCTGGGAATATTAATGCGTTAATCGCGATTAATCGCAAACGATTAATGATCGCGAACAATTTTTTTAATCGCGATCAGAGTTTGCCAGCATTTTTCGCAATTCTACCATCCATATGCAGCTCATTTGGTTGTATTAATTAAACTCATTGTCGGTTAAACGCGCTATTTTGAGTTTGCTAGTATTTTGTTCCTTCTACGCATCCGTAGGCAGCTCGACCGGGCTTCAATCATTTATTTACAATTTCTCAAAGTAAGCACTATTACTGGTTCATTGTTACTTTTTCCTTTCTCTGCACTTTTCTGAAATAAAAAAAATGGTGAGAAATACTTTGCATTGTGAGTTTAACTTTAGATTCGAACGGTCTTACTGCAAGATATCAATTTTAAACATGCAAAATAAATCACGATTAATCGCGATTAACTATGAAATTTCTGAGATTAGTTGCGATCAAGAAAATTAATCGTTTGACAGCCCTAATATAAACACATTTATGTAATATTTTGCAATTGTCAGTGTGTTTGAATTAATTGTTGTGTTCACTCCATGCCGCATTTGTTTGGACTTTCTGTAGAAAAATAAATATTCATTCATAAATAAAATCAATACAAATCTGATTCAACCTTCATCCTTCCCTATGTGTGATTCCATTATTTTTCAATCAAGAATGTAAAGTGCCACTTAAGAATGTAAGAGTTCATGAAGGGAGGTTGCTGTTGTGTTATGCTCCTATCTAATCTCTTCTCAGTTGTTTGTTGTACAGACTGGTTGTTCTTGTGCAAAACAGATTGAGAGGTTTGTGAAACAGAGGAGAGGAAAGCCTCCTGTGTCTATGAGATATGTCATGTTTCCACTGCTCCATCTGTCTCTGTTCAAATCAAAGGTTATTTCAATCAACTACGCGTGATATATGACACTGTAATCAAGGGCGTGTGTACCAATCAGATGAGCTGAATATTAAATTCAAATATCAAAATGGAGATGACCTTTGACCTTTAAGCAGGCCATAATTACTACTTGTATTGATTTGGCCTAAGTCATAAAAATATTATTTCACCATTTTTTTCCTCACTGAGGGTCTATGCAGCACTTTGTATCCAAGTGTACAGCTGAACATATAGCTGTTTATTTATCCTTGTTTGTGACCATATTATAACCATCCGTCTTTTAAAGAAGTGGACCAAGGGAACGTGATAGCATCCAAGGTCCAAGGCTAGTGGATATAGGGGTGAATTTGCAGCCAGTTCCATATTAGGAATAGATTTACTGATGAAATTGTGAAATAAAAATACCAGGATCATATAGAGCGGGTTCATACAAACATTTTAACACCAAAATGAGAAGCCTGACAGCAGCAGTTATGGAGAGAGGAGAGACACCGGCTACGTCAATACAAAGTGAATTGGTCAATAGAGTCGATGGAGCTGGAAGCGAGTCCATGTTCACTTCCTATTTGGAATGCAGCGGCTAGCAGGTTAGTTGTGTATGTCCATTTATATAGAGTCTATGCTTGCGCCATAAGCACAATTTCTGATTACAATTAGAATAACTGCCCACTTTGAATTTGCTGCATACTTATACCTCAAATTTTAGGCACCATCCATGAGAAAGGGCCGTTGCTGTAGTGATTGACAAATCAAAAGCCATAAATAACTCAGCGACTGAAGGCGACTGACCTAAAGGTTGGAAATCTGACACAGTTATTGCATAGTATCATCATATCCCATGGTAACACACTAAACCTACCTCAGCTCCTATTGATTTACAATGGAGGTGAAAAAAGAGCTATTATTGTCAATCAACTGAAATCATGTACATACCTATTGGTTTCTCACAGGTTTTATGTCAGCCAGTTATTACCTTATACTCTTTTCCTCTCTTGAGACTGGCACCAATACAAAAATAAAACTTCTGAAAGGTTGCAGTTGTGAGGAAGTGGGAGCGTCAGATCTCTGGCACAGCTGTTCCCAAAACAGAGACGACAATATGGTCTTCAGAGAAGAATGAGGAGCAACACTGTGTCGCTCCATCAAAATGACAAGGCACCAAATAAAAGGCTGTCATTAGGGTTTTACTCTGACACACGCCTGTGATTTATCAGGGAAACAACTGATAGATCTTGTTTAGAGCGGATGGGTCAATAAAAACATGTTTTCCTACTGTCCTCAACTTCGCACTCTTAAAAGCTATAAAATGTAGGGATGAATCGATACTGATATTGAAAATCTGTAGTGATACTGAAAAATTTACTGTATTGAGTATTAGTTCCATGGTATTAATTAAGCCAGTATTTGATGCAATAAGACGATTTACAGGCTGATTGATTTTGGCCCAGAATATCTCATAATGTTCACACAAAGCTAGTAGTAAGTTAATCTGTGTTGTAAGAAGTGCCATTTTCTGTTGCATATTGGCATGGCTTTATATCGAGTATCTACAGATACATAAAAAAGTCAAAATATCGGTATTAGAACTGAAAAAGCCGGTGCATCCCTAATAAAATGTACACTTTTGTGAGTAAATACCAGGGTAAGAAGGTATTTGCACATCATAAAATACATTTAACTATGTGAAGGTTAATATAACATTTCCCAAATCGACAACCTGCTTGTTTCATGGAAATGTTATTGTTTTGCCTAGAATGTTCCACAGTGTAGCATTAAGCTTGTCTATGTTCATGGGGACAAGCAGGTCGCCACCATGTTAAGAAACAAATCAGATCTGCTCACAGTAAGAATGGTTGTTTTCAAAGTATTTTTAAAACATCTGTAATTGAATAAAGACAAGGTAGATTTGTTTAGCACCATACTGTGAAACATTAAAACAAAGCTGTAAAATCCCCATGTACAAGTGATGAACTCCCGAGAAAAGTTCCATAGTTCACCTATTTGATATGAATTCCAACTCTGAGGACCTAATTATTTTCATTAAACAATCATCAAATCAAGTCTGCATATAAGAAAACCAGTAACTATAGCACCGCAAATATTAATTAAGACAAACAAATCCAACACATTACAAAAAGTAAAAGTATTACTTGTTGAAACTGATATTAAGTAAAACATACGTTACTTATTTCCATAATAAATTTAGTATTAAGTTCAGATTAACACAAATGAAAACATATATTATACTAAAGGCTATCTAGTTTTATCAGCTCATGCCCTCACCGGCGGCACCCACGTTAACCTGGGTTTGGGCTCTTGATTTAATTGCTGACACTGGAGCTTCTGTCTCCCTGCACCAAATGGGTCCCCCTCGCGGGCTACATCATCCATTATCATAAATCAGATGCACCGACTCAGACAGGTGCAGCATGAATAATTAAAGGTCGCTACATTAGCACTTGTGCGGAGGTATGTGTTGTAGAGCCTTCGTCAGAGAACAGTCTAAAAGCGCCACAAAACCCTTCCATCCACATTAAAGCTGCTTAATGCTTTGCACTACAAGCAAAAAAAGATGTACACTTTACAAAGAGGAGCTCCCATTGCGATCCCACCTCCAATAGCTCTAATTTTAACTCAGACTGCGGTGCGATAGAGGGGAGTCTGCATGATTCTCTGGGCTGGGGGCGCTGTTCGTCCTCTGCTCTCGTGGATGGGTTGTGCTGCCGCTTTCTCCAGTGTTTTGTTTTACCCTTGTCTGAACCGAGGCAGGAGAGATGGGTAACTCTGTAATGGAGAGACCAGGGAGCTGCAGGCACATCCAGTTAAAGGTCTATGGGAGCAGCAGGCTTATGCACCAGCACTCCTCCTTTCTAACATTAATTACACTTGAGGCAAATTCATTTGGACTTCTGCCCAGCCAGAGATAAGGCTTAACTGCAGACAAGGCAAAAGAGGAGCCAGCGTGGAACCATACAGTTTTGAGACTGCCCTTGTTGGCTGAGATGCACCTTTATGAAATATGTTTTCTGGCGCTCAAAACCATATATTCAGAAGTTGGTAAAGCAACAAACATTGTATTCAAGTATGATTAGAATAGCTTGACAATAATATTAAACCAGTAGAAGTACAAAGTAGTGATCCAAGAAGAGTTAAGCAAGTTTTGGGGGAAATTACTTAAATAATACATGCACACTCAAAATCTGATTAATATAGGATTTTTGGAGTTATAAAATTATTTCATTAAAATGTAATGTATCTAATTTCTTTGTTATTATGGTCTTTTGTGGTTTACATGTAATTTAAGTAATTGTGAAGGTCCAGAAATCAGATTATAATCAGATTTCGGTGTGAATGTGAACAAGGCCACTGTCTAAATGTCATAAGCCTTTTACCATTAAACTGTAATATGTATTATTTAAGTAAGAGTAAAAGAAAAGTCCAATTGTATTTATTCATTAACATAAGTAAATGACTAATGTACCTGAGTAAATGTAATGTACAACCCACTTCTGATGTCCTTTAATGCAACAGATAATAAAAGTACACACTGAAGATGTTAGAAGAGAAAAATCCAGTGGTGAAAGTAAAGCGGTGCGCACCGGAACGCAGCACCGGTATAAAATTCACAGCCGGTACGCAGCACCGCTAAGAGAATATGGTTAATGGTGGTCAAAACCCACATTTGAAAAAAAAAGTTTTAAAAAGTAAGGTGTGCTATTTAAGTAGAAAACACAAACACACTATGCCATTCGAGAATAACTGAAAGCTACCAGCTGGTTAGCTCAACTGGTAAGTCGCTGACTTTCCCCCTGGGATTGTGAGTTTGAATCCCCCCCAGCAAGAGAGGGTTTATGCTGAGTCAGCACTATAGTTATATTTTAAGGTGTAAAACGTTAAAAAACAACAACGGGTAAAACAAGTGTATTTTTTTTTTTTTTACGGTAAAGTGCTGCACTGGACATTAGAGCACCTGTAAGAAATGAAAACTACTTTCACCACTGGAAAAATCTCAAATGTGTATCAGACTGTTAATGTACTTTAATGTATTATTTAGCAGAATTCAGAGGCAGGAAAGAAGTCTCTGAAGTGTTGTGTTCATCATACTTTGGAAATACTGTTGAATAATGATCATGTGACCATGTCCCAAAGTGAAATGTCTGGGGTAAAATACCCAAATGAAAGAAGTGTATGCATGTGTATGAGTCAGCCCTTTGTCTAACTGATCATTGCCCATTTAAAGCCATTAGCCGCTGGGGAACGCTCCAGTCAGCAGCCACATCTAAGGGAAACAAGGATATCATTTCTGCATGGTTCTTTTATCTGTCTGACAATAAGATGGTGGAAATAAATATATAATAAAATTCAATGATACAAAGAGGATATAAAAATATACATCACATTTATTTGTACTGACACAGAGTGCGTACAGAGTTATCTTTGTCTAATGATGTATTTGGGCACTACAGGTTCATCTCCACTTCCTACTTCCCTTCCAAACCAACATTCAGTAGACCGTCATTAGCGGGCTTCGCATTACTGCTACCAAAGACAGAGTTTGACAAAGCTGACACACATCACCATTGTTTTTTTTTTTCTCTAAAGATAACACATTGTACAAAAACCCAGTCTGAAAAGAGAAAAGATTGTTGGTTGTATAAAAAATTGCCTCCTCATGTTTTAATAATAAACAATGCACTTATCTTTACCAAGCTTCTGCGGCATTGTGATTTTAGCAGCCCAGGGGTGTACCAGGGTTTTAAAGTGATAGTAACAGGCCAGCTGATCCTTCTGTCACAAGCACCGCAGCTTTCCAAGAACTATCCGTGGCAACCCAAGCACCGAGCCAGTATGTGCCATCTGGAAATGGGTTCTTAAGAGACCAATATGATTTCGAAGTAAACAGTCACATTTTTTCCTCACAATGTTCACTACAGTACAACACTACCGCCATTTTGGGAAGTCATGTCCACAGAGGAGAGCGATCAGGCAGCTGTTGGCGCAGACTGTCTGGGACCCCTTGGGCACATCGACGGGCCCTGCAGGATGGTTAAGGCCAAAGTTTGCGGTCAGAGCGATGAGGGAGCAGAAGACGAGCGGCTCCCTCCGAGGGCATGGGGTGGCACTGCGGCCTCACCACAAAGCTGAAGGCACCAGAGCAACCAGCACGAGAGCAGTCCATGTTAAATTCAGGTGAAGGAAATGTATTGAGCACTGATGGTTTTTGGCTCGAACACCTGAAAGTAAATAGAAACATTCATCTTAATAAAACTTTCATTAATACAGCTATTTCTAAATAGACATAACCACTGAGAGATTTATGGCACCTGATAGTTACTTAGACTGTTGTATATTAGCGCAACCATCATTTTGAATTGCCTTTTTGGGAGACATAAACTTGGCTTGAGTACCGAGGAGGCCTGGGACATTTATCTATTTGTTTGTTTCCATTGAATAATGAATAATCTGCTTGTCCTCGTTGTTTCTGTTGGCCAAATTAAAGGGCCCATAATTTTCTGATCTATATTCCAATTTCCTCATTGGAAACATACCTGGAGTTGTGTTTTGTTTCTTCACACATATAACAACCAAATCCTGCATATTTAGAGTCCTTTATTCAAACAGGAAAATACTTTTTACACCTTGTAATGTCATGTGGTAATACAGGAAGTGCTCCACTGTGTTTTTAAACTCCATACACCTTCACTAGAATCGTTTGGATGATTTCAGACCTGGGATTGCTAATCTCTTCTGATCTAAAGGTAAATGGTAGCTGTTTTGATCTTTGGAGATGTAGACAGACAAATAATTAAGAGTTACTCAAACATATGTGAAAAAGCCGCTACAACTCGGGCCGGAAAAAAAGGGAAAATTGCGTTAGAAGCTTCTTTTTTTTTTTTTTTTTAGATTTTTGAGATCATGAAGAAGCCACTCCATGTTTCAGATAACAGCATTGGTTGCTTTAAAAGCATACATTTTGTCTGTGAAATTGGTTAGTTTTTCGGAAAGAATCAGGGCGTGTGTAAATTACCATAATTAGCAGACTGGTGCTACTGGCCATTCACGCTCATGGCCATTAGCACTCTTTTGTTTTCTTTTTCCAATCAGCTGTGAGCTAGCCTTGTGAATATTTAAGCTGCGTAGCTGCGTAACATTTGAAGAGGATAAAGAGTGAAATGGAGAAAATCCATAACTTTGACTGTAAATGTAATGTAAATTGTATAATAATAATAATAATAATAATAATAATGTAAAATAGAATGTAAAGTGTAATGTAATGTAAGAAGGAAGGAAAACTCGTTCAGCCAGAATACGCCAGAATAGGCGAATAATTAGACAAAGGCAAACAGTAGTTACATCGGAGGTGACCATGCCCAGTAGAAAGCCCCCGACAAAAAAGTAAGTGTACCCGATGATGTTTGCAGAAACACATTTCTCTTTCTAATGGGGTGAGTAAAGTGCTTCTAAACTTTGACACAACATACTTTAGGACATGTTTAAATACTAATTCAGCTTTCGTGTGGTCATATTATTTCTGCATCAGAGAAAGATATTTATCTGAAAGCAGGGGGCTTGTGTAATTCTCAACATTAGCATCATATTACTAGCCTAAACCACCTATTACAGCATACTTTTGATTTGCGATGGGCGGTTAATGTGAATAATGGTTGAATTGCTAGACTAGTGTATGAAGTGCACTAGTGATTAAGCAATCACCGCAGGTACTGCAGTACTTGTTGCTAAATCATTAGCATCACTGTCAATATTTTTTTATATATATATTTTTTTCATAGAGTGTGTGAGTGTGTCCAGAGTGTGTGTGTGTGTGTGTAGTGTCCTATACTATATTTACCTATATACTGCCAATTTTTTTGTATGTATTTTTTACTTTTCTCTTTATTGATCAAAGGAGAAGTTCAATTTGTCAACTGGACAAAGTTTGTTTGGTTGAAAACGTTTCGCCGCTCATCCGAGAGGCTTCGTCAGCTCTGAGCTGAGCTGACGAAGCCTCTCGGATGAGCGGCGAAACGTTTTCAACCAAACAAACTTTGTCCAGTTGACAAATTGAACTTCTCCTTTGATCATGGATTCTACCTGGACGACTGAGGGACTTTTCACGCACCTTTTCTCTTTATTCTTTCTCTCTTTTTCATTTTACATTATATAATACATTTCATATTGTATTGTATTAAATTGACAATACAGGTGACTTCGACTTACATATTTATTTTACATATTACGACGAACATATTTTCCTGTGTATTATTGAATTACTGAATGATTGTATGGATTTTTTGTTATAAAAGCATTTCCTTTTTAACAAACTACCTTCTAATTCTGACCTGCCCTGAAGGCTAACACCATAGTGATAGATGATCTGCAGGGAGAGGGCTTAGCTTAATGTCATGCAAATGAGCACCTTTCTGCCCAGAAGGCCTAGAGTGAGGAAACTTCATGAGCTTTTTCCTCAGCTTTCCATAATCCCATGTGCATGCTTTTAAATGGCCACAAAATCTTCAAATGTTCTCAGATTTTCATGTGTAATGCATCATTGAAAAGCGTAGGATCTACACTTTCAAAATCTGTGAATAACTCAAAACGCCTCCGGGACGACTTGTGACTGGTTTAGCTGCGGCTGGTCACATATGTAAATTAAACAAAACACAACTCTAGGTATGTTTTTGAAGAAGTAATGACATTATAACAGGACTTACAGCTCACAAGAGAGATTTTATGTAATATAGGACCTTTAACAATAGTGTCAAGCCCTGCAAGGCTGAGATAATAAATTGAATTGAAAAATGTAAAAATACATGTTTGTTTATAAGACAGGTAGTGAGAGTGGAATACCTTATCACACAACACATTTTGAATTGGGGAGTTCTGGACTTGGTGGAAAAAAAATAATTGGGGAATAAGTGAGCAAGACTATAAAAACAACTATTGTCACATCACCCATAAGATTCAGTTCATCTTTCGATTGGAAGTTAATTGTCTGTGGAAGAATAGGATGCTTTATGTGGGGGAAGTAATTAAAAGAGTATTAGCTAAAGAAAACTTGGCTCTTACAGCAGCTGCAGTGCCTCAATTAGACACAGAGAATGCAAGAACACTATGGATAGATGTTAACTTTTTATCATCGAAAAACACTGGGTCTCATACACAATAGGTTTCTAAAACCATTTAATAGGTACCTGTCTGAGAGAGAATAGTTGATTTGTTCAAGAAATACCAAAAAACATCCTAAGCTTGCCCACTGTTGCATTAGCAGCATTGTGCACTGTTAGGTGTAAAATAATCATTATTTTACTTTTTTATTTTTTTATCTTTTATGGAAAATGCAGGAAAAAAGCAAAATTTCAACGACAAATATTCTTTTATGAATCAAGGAGTGTGTTAATGGATTCTAAGTTTAAGAAAACCATAAATAAATAAAATGTTAATACAGTGTATGGTAATACTTCTTGATAACTTGATTCAGACTTAGTAATAACTTAAATAATATCCTAACCCTAACTGTTAATTAAGTATTTTAAACCTGAATCATTTTTTAAAATTGTGAATTAAGTATTTGTTCACGTTTTAATAAGGGTTATTAAGGTGTAGTTGTTTTTTTTTTTACGGTGCCCACTATATTCTTTACAATATTTAGTGCCTTTTCACTTTATGGCAGACTCACCAGAGGAAGTGACCAGTCGGACCTGGGAGCTGAGTGAGCCCTCTCCCCCCTCACTCAGAGCACGCACCTCGATGATGTAAGTGCCTCCCTCGGGCAGAGACAACATGGTGGATGGGTTGATGGTCCTGGTGATCTGGTTATGTGGTCTTCCCTCCTGTCTCATCATCACCTACAGATTGGGAAACAAACTGGCTAAATAGCAGCCAAGATATTTTCAGATGAAGTTAAGCTATATAACGCTATGGATGATTCACAGTTTCTGAAAAAAAATAATATAAGTGAAAATCCACAAACTGTATGGCAACTGAACTGGGGGCAGTTTAGAATGTGGAGCCATAGGAATACAGCCTCTTTGAGCCTCTTTTTTATTGGATAAACAGCAGAGATGGGCAGGATACATGGAGGGGGTGGTACTTTGCACAACTGGCCAGATACAAAGTGTACATGACTATTCCATTCTGCTCATCGAGCCACTAAATTGAAATAATCATTGTGTGTCACTGTGTTACTCATGTTGCTCTGTAAAAGTGCATGAGAGCTTCTGTAATTACAGGTCAAATCACATTTCACGGATGAGAAGAACATTTGTCAAACGCTTTCAATTTAATTCTGATAAAACTAATATGTGACCGATCATGGCAAAACCTGCCACAAGTTGCTCAGCGTAAACAGGAGAAAATCGCGTTAGAAGCATTTTTTTTTTTTTTTTCAAAATTTGTGATATTCGTTTTGAAGAAGCCACTCCATGTTTCAGATAACAGCATTGGTTGCTTTAAAAGCATACACTCTGTCTTTGAAATTGGCTTGTTTTTTGGAAAGAATCCGGGCATGTGTAAATTACCTTAATTAGCATACTGGCGCTACTGGCCATTCACCTGACAATTAGCACTCTTTTGTTTTCTTTTTCCGCCAATCAGCTGTGTAGAAGAAGCAAACCTCGTGGCTACTTAAGATGCGTAGCTGCATGTAAAGCATTGCGGATGAGATGAATCGTGGCTGTTTTACCAGACGCCGATCTGTTGGCCTCGCACAGAGGAGCGGGATCGTAAGATATCAGATGCTATATCTACAGTAACATTTGAAGAGGATAAGGACAGTGAAATGGAGAAAATCCGTAACTTTGACTGTAAATGCTACGTAAGAAGGAAGGAGAACTCTCTCCTTGGGACATGTTCATGTAGCCACAAACTTTCTCTGGAGCTTATGTACAGAATGCGATCGGACTTTGACACTACATACTTTAGGACATGTTTAAATACTAATTCAGCTTTTGTGTCGTCATATTATTTCTACATCAAAAGGAGATATTTAGCTGAAAGCAGGGGGCTTGTGAAATTGCAACATTAGCATCATATTACTAGCCTAAACCGCCCATTACAATATAGTTTTGATTTGCGATGGGCGATTAATGTGAATAATGCTTGAACTGTGTGTAAAGTGCTAATTTGTTATTCTGTTATATAAAAATAAGCAGTCAGTGGAAGAGTGTAGTTAACAAATTTTCTTACTTACGCACTTAAAGTTAAATTAAAAGCATTAAATAATCTTGTTCTTTGATTATTTGAATAGAAACTGCCCCCCCCCAGTATTATGTGTATAGTATATTGTAAGCCAAATTAGGCGACTTCTTTACCATGTACCCGATGACATCAGATTCATTGTCTTTGGCCTTGACAGGAGTCCAGCTCAGAGACACATTGTTGCCCTCCTGAATCCACAGGAGGTTACTAGGAGGCTGCGCTGGAGCTATAGAAAGTAACACAGGCGTCAGAGCATGGAAATACATCCTGTCAACAGAGTTTTCTGCCAACTAGGTCAATTACTGCCACTTTTTACCAGGGGACATTGAGCCAACTTAACATGTAACCTCGGTTTCCTGATATAGTAATGCATGATTAGTGTCAGCAGTGTACTCACGGGCCTTCCTTGTCCGGGTGGTGACAGCGGCACTGGCAGGTCCCTGGCCGATGCTGTTGAAGCCTTTAACAGTGATGTGGTACAGGCGGTTGCTCTCTAGTCCTGACAACACCATCGAAGTTTCATTTTTTACAGTGCGCTGTTTGTGTCCAGATTCTTCCTGTTCTGCATCATTCCAGTAGTTCACCTTTAAAAATAAATTAATTGTGTCAATCTTACAACTACAGATAATCAAGACTACCTATGGGGTATATTACTGTACTGTATTAACACTATAAACATTCAGGCTCATGTCTCAATGGTAAAGACAGCCCAGATCTGAACTTAGAAAGATTTAAGGTTCTCTCTCTTAATACTATAAAATCTACAAAAAACAAGTTAGTTTACAGTCTTTGCACAGTATGAACCAATAGATTGTAAGTATTGTTTTAATGAGCAGAGTTAAAGAGCGTTTGAAGGTTGTGTAATGCCAAACTACTGCAGTCAATATTGTGTCCTTGTTATTTTACTACACAAAGTTGGTGGCACTGAGTTTGACTAATAAAATATTTAAATTATTTCAAATATCATGGCTCAAATATGCCAAGAGGGGGTTCATGCACACCAGTCTAAAAAATATGTTATTGACAGTATTCGTTTCATTATTTACAACATGAATTCATTTACAAGGTACACCAACTTATATTTTCTATATAACTGAAAAGATTGCATTTTAATAGCTAGAGTGACTTGGTGTTTATAGAGATACATGAACCTTCTCTTACTTCATATCCTCTGGGTCTTCCAGGACCGGGGTTTGGTGGTTTCCAAGTGACCTTCATTTCAGACGAGGAAATACTGTATGCTTTAATATCAGATGGAGCTTCTCTTGGTTCTGTGAAACATGTAGGAATTTTAAAGGATGGGACAACATTTTATGTGACAAAATACCATGCCAAGATTTCTTGTCCTAGTGGATTTAAAAGAAAATTCTAATTTTGGCACCAAACTATCACCAGTATAGGTTAGAATTAGGGATGCAAATTATCGATTAATTCATTAATTGATAGTTGATTGACCTTATCGATCGCTTAACGATTAACTGATAAGCGGCGTTTTTTACCTGAATTTTAGTGTTTCAATAGGGTCTTTAAGAATATAAGCTATAGTAACATAACACTGAGTCATAAATATATCATAGTATTATTATATTGTATATTCCTCAATTAATTATTCCTTAGTAAAAAGCAAACAAATGTATTGATGCTGAATAACAAAATACAGTAATCCCTCGCTCTATCGCGGTTCGCAGATTTTATTTTATTTTTTCAAATTTTTTTTTTTTATAGTGTAACATTTTTTTATAGTGTAACATTGTGTTCTGCATCCTGATTGGCTAAGAGACCAGAGCAGGACTAAACGTGGACTAAACCAGGTCTAGACCAGAACTAAACCAGGTCTAGACCAGGTCTAAACCTGGACTGGTCCTGGACTAAACCAGGACTGGACCACGTCTAGACCTGGACTAAACCAGGATTAAACCACCACGTGCCGCTGCTGGTTTCATGTGGCTGGTTTGTGGCTCGGGCTGAGAGTACGCATTCCGGGCGCCGCGGTTTGATCTCGTGCTCAGCAGCCCCGCGCATACACCGGGGCTGCTGAGCAGTGCCGTTGGCGCCTGTGGCCGGCTGTGAGTCGAGCTTGGCGCAACGCGGTTGCCTTGTTTCGTGACCAAGCGGGTGCGCGTGTCCGCGATTAGAGATTAATTACAATTAATGCATTTTGTTCGACCAACGTCTTAATCGACTATTAATCGATTAATTGTTGACATCCCTAGTTAGAATTAAAGCAGACTGTTGCAAAGCGCTACAAAAATATTTGATGTGCAACCATTCCATTTGTGGGAAATATATTACGATCTAAAAATGTTAAATTAAAAAAAAAAAAAAAAAATCTATAACCAAAATCTTATTTTGCTTTGTTTTTTGTGAGATTTAAGTCTCAGTCCACCTCTACAAATATTTTTTGGGACTCATGTAAAATATTTCACTTTTAAAATAACTCTCTCATTTTTATAATGCTTATTACATATGTATTGTTATGTTGTATTTATGTATATGTATTTATTACTTTATTGAAGTGATTATTATTATTTTTTTGCATTAAAAGTATTATATTGTCAAAAAAAAAAACACACACACACACATACTAACCTCCCTCAGCAGAGTGAATAACCACCACTTTGCTGAACGGTCCATCTCCTTTGTTGTTGTACACTCCAACTTTTACTTCAAAAGGCGTTAGTGGAGGGAAGGTCTCATCTCTATATTTATAGGTTGTGGAATCTGCTGAAGTCACCATCTTCTCTTTCCATCCTCTGCTTCCATTGGCCCGAAACGCCACGATGTAACCAAAACCCTCTCCGTTCTGGAACTCCTCGGAGACTGGCTGAAATAACATGAAAAAAGAAAAAAATCCCACATCTGAAGAGCTTATTAAAATCAAGCAGCCCCTCTCACCAACTAAAAAACCCAAACATGAATTTCCCCCTCAAAGGTATTCTCATCTAACCAGATTTCAATTTATTATCCATTTGCCGTACCGGTCTGCCAGTGTTAATAAAGATGCAGGCAGTCTGAGTAATGGAAACAAATCATATCTCATTCTCTTGTGCCCCTTATGCCGCTATTTATCTTCTCATGTTTGACAGTTCGGGTTTGGAGGACACAGGTTTTCATGCACTGGCTCCAGTGCGTTTTCTGTGGTTCAGGCTGAAGTGGTAAAACCTGGGGATGTTTTCCACAGCTGCTCCTTAATCAAATCAGATGCCAATTTATTAAGTGAGCTCCCATTTAATTAAAGACTGAGCAACAGGGATGAAATCTTTGGCTAAATTTAATAATTGACAAACACCTGTACACCTGTTTTTGGCAAGATCTCAGTGGCAGCCTCTGTTATGCCTAATTTGCATGAGCTTCAAAGTAATATTGTCCCTCCTTAAGGGATCGTCCAAATGAGCCATTGAGTCTACTGGGGAAATGGCCCGAATGCAGATGTAGTTCACTTTATTTATTTCATTATTTTCTCCCAACAACGACTAATCACTACGGCTGCCTAATTACAAGGATGATCAGCAAAACTGAATTAGCTTCTATCAGCGTTATTATCTGCACTGGCAATACTTTAAAGACCTGACAAAAATTATGGGACTTTAAAAAAAACACTGCATGAACAAATTAGCTAGTTAAGACAAAAAAACACTTGCAGCTTAGGGAATTGAAATGGTTGGATGTGAGTGAAAATTAGGTTTAAAAATAGAATGCTTTAAAATGAGCTACACGGTTGATATCCATTTCCATTGTTAGTCAAAGTCAAAGCGTACTTTATTGTCAATTCACTATGTAACAGACATTACACAGAGGACTGAAACTGGGTTACAAGCAGTGGTTATCTA
This sequence comes from Paratrypauchen microcephalus, assembly GCA_036785185.1. Classification (NCBI taxonomy): domain Eukaryota; kingdom Metazoa; phylum Chordata; class Actinopteri; order Gobiiformes; family Gobiidae; genus Paratrypauchen; species Paratrypauchen microcephalus. The sequence goes on along the minus strand of JAVJIX010000028.1, from coordinate 5,117,475 downwards.
CTTTCCTGTTTACTACTACTGTGTAACAAAAATTTCAACATTTACGGTATCAGGATCTTAAAGGTACAGTGTGTAGGATTCGTGGCGCATAGGTGGTTACTAGCTATTCCACTTCCTCTTTTGGCTACGGCAGACCTCGAGGGTCACCCGGGCGCGACGTAGCGCCGACATCGCGCGTGCTGTATACATAAAACGCGGTCCCCCGTTCACTTTTTTTTTTTCTTTTCGCATGAAAACACACAATCCCGTTCATGATTCATGACAATCTACACATCAAATGAAACCTTACAGTCTCCTCTTTTTGACTATGCAATTCATTTCCCTGCAAAACAATCACTCCCCGAGCACATGGGGCTTTTATACGGAAAAGCACAAAACTTAGCTTACTTAGCTTACCTTTGAAGGCTCTGCACAGGTCAAACTCTGTATTTCATCATAAACTTGGTCTCAATCTGTCCATAAGGATCCAGCGAATAAAATCCAGTAAAACAATTTAGTCCAAAATACGTGTTATATCCATTAGATGTGTGATACAGCAGCATGCTTCTTTACACGAGGCTCCCCCCTTCCCCCTCCCCTTCCCCTTCTCTCCTTCGCTCCTTCTCTCCCACATGAGCAGCTGCTAGCAGGAGCCGAGGCGAAGGATGAGCCCAAATGTCCTTCTGCGGCTCTCGTATTCAAAATGGCTGCCTCTATATGGGGAAGATCCCCCTTTTATGTGACTATATCTAAGTCCAAAAGAATACTTTGATTTCATGATGGAAGTGAAAAGGCTTGGAAAACAATGTATTTTTGAATGGGTATCTTCAATTTCAGTAATTAACAGGTAAAAATCTTACACACTGTCCCTTTAAGAAACAAACAAAAATGAAATGATATACAGAAGTTGATTTTTAATCCTGCAAATGAGAAACTATGTTATTTTTCTTTGATCCCTGACCAGTCAACCATGTGAATTGAAGCTTACTTCTACCCTTCATAGACTCAGCCCTGATTAATGACTGGAGGTTTGGTTAACCAAGTGTAACTGTGGTTTTATTTAGTATTAGTATTAGTATTTAGTTAAGTCAGGAAGCATAAACAACTTTAAACTGAAAGAAAGAGTGTGTGTTTAGTGTAAATAGGTGCTGTACAAAGTAAGCTGCGCTGGGTTCGTATAGGGACTACTGGGTTGGCCTCCTCAGTGTGGATGGCTGACTGTGGGGGCATCACTAATGGTCCTCCCAGTGGCTCCAGGAGAAGAAGCTGTCTCTCTCCATCCACTATAATGAGACGCCTGAATGAAGCTGCACAGAGTGTTTAGTCATTCATCCTGCTTAATAACCCTGCCTACTATGGCCGTCCGGAGCGCTGACAAGTCGCCACAGCCGAGTGGAGAGGCAGAGCTGCACACTCCCAGCTCACACGCGCACTGCTGCCAAAAAGGGCCAACATCCTGCTCCTTCTACTTTAATATCCAACAGTCTTGATCACTATCAGATTCCTCACTATCAGAATCCTCAGAATTTCCAGAAAAGATACAAAGACAGTTAAAGCTGACACTTTCCTGTCAGTGATACCCTTCCACATCAGCTCCAGTGTCTGACAGATGACAGAGCTGTTTCTTTTGTCACTGTTAGTAGTGTGAACATATAGGCATTTCACCATTACATTACATTACATTATTTTAATGTCAAACTGTGACAGATCTTAAAGCTTTCTTGGCTTAATTATCATCTTTGACAAAAATCCCTTGACTCGAGTCAGTGTTCTGCCAGTGTCAGAAAAATGTTTTCATTTTAACATCGAGTGCATCGCACACCAAATGTTTCATGACTAACCAGACTACAGTTATTGCATTTTGTATCTGAGCCTCTGTGCCAGCGTAGTGTCCTATAAGATGTTGTGAGTGTAATATTAGCTGTGCTAATGGCCCTCCTGGGTTATAAATAGGCAATGGTTTACCACCAAACACAGCCCATCTGGAATGGACATTATCTCCCATAATGCACCTCAGAGGTGCTCTTCTCCTCATGTGGAGGTTATCGTCCCAGTGGCAGTTGGGCATCCATACTTAATAACTACAAGAATAACTGTCAGTACCCTGCACATCTGTTCGCTGCTCCCCTGTTAATATACCTCATCTCAATTACAAATTCCCGCTTTCACTTATGTGATTCACTGCATCCTGTGGCCTGAGCCTGGCTCTATGCCCAGCTGTCCAACAGTTCATCTATAACATCTTCACTTGAACGTCACATTTGGACTGAACATACTCCCTTCTGATGCATTGTTAACATCCTTGAACTTCAAGGTGAACCATCATTGCTAGGTCTCTCCAGTGGGACTGCATTTAAATACAGTACATCTTAATCACTCCCCTGGCTAATGCTGTTCTGTGGGTACAAGCCCCGGCTGGCTTTCATCTGGCCACATAGGCGACCAAGATTGTGCCTTAGAAACACTCGACCCTCGCCCTGACAAGTTAAACATATTTCCAACAGAATAAGAAAGGATCTGTTCAATATGCAATGAGCTGTGATCTTCTCCTGACCTGCTCTGGTCTCACCTCACTTAGCTAATTTGCTAGTCATCATAATCTTTCTTTATTCATTCCTAGTTTCATTTGCATTGCTTGAACAGCGTTCTGCATATACTTCAAAATTCACATTATGGTAAAACAAGTGGTTCAACAGTAAAAAGAGTCATTTTAAGAAGAATCATTGCTGTTACCGCTTTAATTTCCTCTGGGATATGTTCTGTCTTTGTCTTGTATCAGACTATTTTGTTTGTAGTTATTCAACTTCTGTTTTGAAGAAAACAGAATCTCCACAAGGACATCAATACACTCTCATTGCCTCACATATTTCTCAGGAACAGCACATGCCAGATGGGTCTATGTTGCTTCTTTCTGCAGTGCGTTGGGGGTCACTCTGTCTTCACAATGGGCCCTCACCTGTGCCCTTTAAACTCCAAAGACCTTCTCTCCAAGCGCAGTGGAGCAAACGAGACAGTGACCTCCACCCTTGAGTTATCCCCATGCTTATAATGTGGGTCTCTAATGCTTTGCTTATCACTGGGGTCAGTGCTTCCTGGGTCACACTGCATCTCCACACCTAGGTGGTTTAGTCCATGTCTGTCGGTCTGTGCTTATTTATGTGTGCCTCCAGTGCCTGTGGTTTGTCATGATCTTTTTTTTGTTTTGTGCTGTTATAAATGTTGGGCCACATCTGATGATTACCTAATACAATAGTTGAACTTACTTTTTTTAAGCCATGTTACAATGTTGTTACCTCATCAAAAACATACCTGGTCCTGTGTTTTGTGTCACCCGTTTGAGTAATCCTTTAGTATTAGTCTGTCTAAATCTCCACAGGTCTCTCTCTACTCTACCTTGTGATGAAGCATGAAGAGGTAGTTTTCAAGTTAACAGCTACATTTTACCTTTTGTTTAGCAGCAATTAATATTAATAATGCATTTTATTTAAAAGTGCCTTTCAGAACACCCAAGGACACTGCACAAAAACGAATAAAAAGCACAAACAATACAGTAAAAGATAAAAGATTGGAAATTTCAGGGCCAAATGATTCGAGTGAAGGTGTATGAAGTTTAAAAAACACAGTGGATCACTTCATGTGTTCCCACATGACATCACATGTCATGAGAGGAACTCAGCCTAAATGTGGATGGTTTGTGTGTTAAACTGTGTGAAGGAAACAAAACAACTTCAGATCTGTTTGGGATGATGAAACTACATTATAAAACAGATCAGAAAATAGTGCAATATAAACCCTTTAAACGTCCCATGACATGGTACTTCTTGATGCTTTTATATGGCTCCTTAATGGTTCCCTAATACTGTAAATGAATCCTTCTTCAAAATCAACACTCACTGCATGAGAAACAGAGATAAGATGAGAAAGAGTATTTTTTCTCCCTCAGAACAGGTCATAATGGGAGTTGTTGCTTGAATGCAAATGAGGAGAAAAAAGCTGGCCAATAGTAGAGGGTGGGGGCGTGGCCAAACGCTCCGGTCTCCGCTGTAGCTCACAGCTGATCCATTTCCTTGTTTTTGCACGGGGGGAGAGAGTTGAAGCGTTCCATTGAAAAATAAACACATTTCCACATAAAATAAAATTAAACCACTGCTGTTCAAAGGTCCAGAGGCTCAGATAAAGGACTTCCGAGCCTAGAAACACTCGGACGTGCCTCCAGGCAAATAAAAAAACGCATTTCGCATTGCCTAGCGCATTCGCAGTCCAAACTCTCTGGGCGTGATTTACAGAGACGCTGAGTACAGACAGACGGGGGTGGAACTGCATTTGCATTTCTTTTTTTGATCTGACGTCAATAAGGTGCCTTGTTCAAACTCGCCTGTTTGAACTCAGATTTTTTGTAACACAGAAAAGGATCGCAAATGCTCAGTTTAGACATTTCACAACTTTTAACCATGGGGGGGGGGGGCTAAACAGGGTAGGGGAGCTCACATTAACATTCAAAAACCTCAGAAAGTGAAAATTTCATGACATTATTCATGACATATTATGCAGAATCAACTTTTAAGAGCTTTTCCCTATTTTCCCTGTTTTCCCTTGTCATTTTGAGTCTCAATGTTGTATGTAAAATCATTTATGTTTGTGCATGTGTCTTCTTCTGTAACCACCAATGCTCCAAGACTTTCACATTTTCCCTATTGTCAATATACACTGGATTTCCTTCATTCAATATATTTTTCCAATCTAAAATAACAATGCACTTAAGATTTAGCCATCAGCAAAATGATCCACGAGGGTTCAACATGCTCTCCCTAGATACTTCTTACGAATACTGTGGATTTAGTTCCACTGTCAGATTTAAATGTGTTTTTCCTCGTACAATGCTACATATAAATTGCACCTAAGCAAATCGCAAGTTCATTTCAAACTAAGGATATGTACAAAGCATTAATATCCACCAAAGACCTCCCCTGCTGTTTCTGCCCTATTACACACATTTCCAGTAACATGCTTGATGCAGACTGTCTCCTGCTGTGTGCTCAGTGGGTGCACTCTACATGAAGACCATAATTATTACACTATACACACAGACAGTATGAATCAAACAAACAGATTAGAAGATGCTGTTTACTATCTATAGTGACACTCGAAGCAACCAGACAGCAAAAGTCCATATAGTAAAACTGACCTTATTTTGAGGCTTTCAGAATGTGCCTGAACAATGCAGATTCAAATTACATTTTCCTTTGTAGATGAGGGAAAAGGATGACAACCACAAAACCAAGTCCCTATCCAGTACAAAGCAAAACACCAGCTATTAAGATAACCCCAAGTGATTTTAGCCACCAGTCATCTAAGATTAATAACATCTGACATGTATTCCCAAGAATCAGGTGAATATTTCTTAATAAATTAAATTTTGTCTACAAGATTAGAAAATGATGCCCTATTTTCTGTATTTATTACAAAGACAGTTGGAGTCAAGGGGAATACATAAGTGTCAGTTTACAAGTACTTTTTGTGTGTTTAAAATCTCATAATCTCGCTTTTATTCCACATAAGATTAAGCATTCTGGATAGGTTCAATAAACAAAATGTGTTTTCTAATATCCCTATGCAGGTGCTCTGACTTGTTTATTTGGATCTGTGCCGTGTAGCAAATATTTACTTCCTCTCTAGTATGCTTCAGGAATGAATTTTAATTGCCTGCATATTATGAAGAATGTGACACTAATGCAGGATTTTATTGAGTACACTCTTAAAGAACTGACTAAATACCCGAGCTTTTAGATGCTTCTGAACACCCATCTGAGCACATTGCCTTATTGTCGTAAAGATGTTCTACTTGTGAATGATTAAAACATGGTATCTCGAAATTATGCAACCTGAATGTTAAGTGTGTGAACAAATAAGATATTTTCAGAAATTCTATTCATTCAATATGCAAAATACACCATAGCATTTTGATTAAATTTGAAACAGCGACTAAAGTGTAAATTATAATGTATAATCAATAAGCATAGCAACAGCATCTTGGCATGAATGTTTATTGAGAAAGTGTTTGTTTACTACAGGAACTGCACCTTTTTTCCTAAAAGCCTGCTTAGCATTTTAACATTAGCCCTTGTAGAATTTTGGAATAACATCCTAAAATGCCACTGCACACTAAGTAAAAGCCAATGAGAGTGCCAAATAGCACATTACAAATACTTAACAAAATATCATATCCTATTTTAGTATATAAACCTACAAACCCTGTATAGCAAAGGAGAAATGCAGTTCTGTCTAATGTACAAAAGTTTTTATGATCAAATACATTTTTGTAGTTCATTCAAGCTGCTTCTTCAGTTCGGAACTGAACTGCTCAAAAACTGCTAGAAATGTTTCACAAACCCTGACAAATGTTAATTGATTTACATCTGCCTGTGCAGATGTAGACTTAGACAAACTTTATTGATCGGCAAGGGAAATAATTTGAACTCAGTAGCTCACACATCACAATATAATATAATAACAAAGATAGACCTGTCACAAACATTACAATATTGATTTATCATTCAATATGTGAACGCTATATTTTGGGGCTTAATATTTATCATGGTTACTTTTTTTCTTGCCATTTGTATATAATAATGTAAGATTTGTGCTGTACAGAGTAGAATAAATAAATTATAGCAACTTATGGGTTCATTCTGCCTTTTATTGGTTACAGCTTAGGCCTTTTAAAGGTCCCATGACATGGTACTTCTTGATGCTTTTATATGGTGCCTTAATGGTTCCCTAATACTGTAAATGAATCCTTCTTCAAAATCAACATTCAGTGCATGAGAAAGACCCATTTAAACAGACATGGTCACAAATTCACTCTCTGAACAACTCATTCTGGGCCTTCTTGCTTGAATGCAAATGAGAAGGACACAGATTGGCTGAGAGGAGCGGGTGGGCCCCCTCTCCCGCACCCGCTCCTCTAAGCCGCTGGAGCGCTGCGCTGTGGCTGTCTCCCAACTTCCGCGTTTGAAGCACGAAGACAGAAAGGAGAGCCATTTCAGTGAAAAAAAACACATTTCCACAGAAAATAAAATTAAACCACTGCTGTTTCAGAGGTCCAGAGGGTCGGGTAAAGGACTTCCGAGCCTAGAAACACTCGCACGTGCCTCCAGGCAAATAAAAAAACGCATTTCGCATTGCTTAGCTCCTCTGCAGTCCAAACTCTCTGGGCGTGATATCCAGATGATGGTGGAACTGCATTTGCATTTCTTTTTTCGATCTGACGTCAATAAGGTGCCTTGTCCAGAATCGCCCGTTTGAGCTCCGATTTTTTGTAACGCAGAAAAGGATCGCAAATGCTCAGTTTAGACATTTCGCAACTTTTAGCCATTGGGGGGGGGGGGGGGTAGGGGAGCTCACATTAACGTTCAAAAACCTCAGAAAGTGAAAATTTCATGCCATGGGACCTTTAAGAAGAAGATTGACTTTATTGATCTCACACAGGAGAAACTGTCCTCTGCATTTGACCCATCCTGTTATTAGGAGCAGTGGGCAGCACTTTACTGCGCCCGGGGACCATCTCCATGATCTTATTGCTTAGGCTTGGTCAGGACCTAAGCTGGAGGATTTTACCTATGGTGCATGTTTTGGGTTGATGGGGGAAACCGGAGTGCCCGGAGGAAACCCACCCAGACACGGGGAGAACATGCAAACTCCACACAGAAAGGCCCGGGCGACCCGAATCTTATGGCCATACCAACGTGCCACATGGGGATCGAACCCGGAACCTTCATGCTGTGAAGCGTGAGTGCTAGCTACTCAGCCACATAAATACTGTTTATTTAAAAAAAGATACTGCTTTATGTCAGTGGTATTAAGTAGTTTCAATATAATCGTTTTCGCGGTAGTTCTGAAGCAATATATCATGCTTACAATTTTGTTATAATGATAGGCCTAAAAAAAGAGCAAAAATATAAAAATTGTAGTAATAAATTCAAAACAAGTAGCAAAAGTAGCAAGAAACTGACGTTAAATAAGGTAATAACAACAGAACCAGTTTTTGTGTCCAGGACCTGTTGCTGTGCCTTTTTTGTAGTCTAAAAGCTGGAACATGCCTTACCTCCCAGGAGATGACAAGCTCATGCCGCCGGCCATTCCCTCCACTCACGTTGGCTGGTGCCACTGATGGGACTGTGTGGAATACAAAGGTCAACAATGCATCACTGACTTTTTGACACTAAACTTTCTCTTCCAAACATGAGCTGAACCATTATGGCTGTTAAGTGTTGTAAGTGACCACATCGGAGCAATTTCACCCTAAATTAAACAATATTAATACAGTATGTTGAAAATCTCACTTTTATCTTGCACATTGCAGAGAGCGGCGTTAGAGACAGATCACCTCATCAGCATGTGGTTACAGTAATTAGTATATTAATCATGCTGAGACGATAGTACAGATTAAATAAGCCACATCCAAATGACGGCTGACCTTGTAATTATTTCATTTTGTCAACGAGAAGTGAAAACCAAGTGAGGCATGATATATCAATGATTTTTTACTCATCCTAAATATCGTGTTCACTTGGGACTCAACTGAATGGTTCATCTATATTGGCCAAAGATAGCAAGGCTTTACATATGCAGGATGTTGAAATGGCTTCTATAAAATGACTTCAATTTGTGCCATGTTAACGTTGGGCTTTTTCATAAACTGGAGACAATAAGTAAATGTTTCAATCATTTAAATAGTAAAGAAAAACAGAAACAAGTCAAACCTATTTCAATATGTCACAATATGTCACAGTCCCAAAAACATTAATTTGTACAAATAATTTCACTAAATGCCCTTGCAAAATCTTCAACTCTTCAAATTCACATAAGCTTCACATAAGCTGCTTATATTTGACTCCCTTCCTAATTAAAATATAAACAACGGGGATACGACTTGTCCAAATAGCAAAACAGCAATGTATTGTACACAGGTCTGGCTTAAATCTAATAATAAATAACAATAACAAGTTAAGCCCAGAGCTATTACCTGCTTCCTTAGTCCGCACAGCTCTGGAAGGCACGCTGGGGTCTCCGGTCCCAATGGCGTTGCTGGCGACTACCCTGAACTCGTACTCCACCCAGGGGTTAAGCTGCACAGCGACTGCTGACTCCAGATCTCCAGTCACAGGCTCCGGCTCTGCGCATGAGAAAAACAGGACCTAGTTTAGCTCTGTCCACGTGTGCGGTGTGTATGGGAATTTTTCCACCTACATAGAGGTCAGCTGGCCTCAATGTAAAAGCTGATTTATACCTCTGCGTCAGGGGTGCAGCCTGGCCTACAGCTACTACGTGTGTGGGCTCAAGGGGGTGGTGCAGGGCATGGATTGGGTGAAGGGCATCTGGGCCAGATTGTAAGTATGCATTATGATTGTGCCAAAAGAAAGACAAATAAAAACAGCTGTGGAATGGAACATTGTTAATGGATCAGTGAATAAAGACTGTATGTGGAAGTGGACTGAGGCAGCGTCACATCACCCATAGCAAATGAAGCCAAATGGAGGGTAGCAGTAGTAGCAGCGAATTTGGAGCCAGGTTGTTGAAGGTGCTTGCTCCTTCCTGCCTGCACTACTGATTTGGCAGGAGGTGGGCTCTTAGCAGCCAGCCGTGATAGCTGTCAATCAAACCTGTTGCTAACTGTAGCGGAGCCAACCTCAGGGAAAGCGCTAATTCGTAATTGGTCAGTTATTACAAAATAGTAAATGAAAACATATTAAGAATGAGGAGCCTGACAGCAGCAATGAAATGGAGGGGTTGAAATTGAAATGAAGCCACAGTTTATGGCACCAAATAGCACCCATGCACACTTCTGATTTGGAAAACTATTAGCTATGTCCATCTATATATCCTCCTGAGACCCGGCCCATTCATTTGTGTCTTTTACAGTGGATCGAGTTAACCAGTCTATCTTTTAATTGTTTTGAGACTCTAGTGTATGGCTGCACTATGATTTAAAAAAAAAAAAGAAAAAGAAAAAAGAAAAATCTAAAAAAAAAATAATCTAAAAATGTAAATAAATACATAAATAATACATTATACATAAAAAATAAAAATAAATAAATATGTAAATAAATACTCAAATAAATAAATAAATAATATATAATAAATTAATAAGAAATTAAAAGGGAATCCAAGAACTTTTTGAGGCAACTGTAGAAGCTTGTCAGAGATGTTGGTCATCAAAAAAAAAAAAAAAAAAAGTTTTTGTTAGGTTGTTACACATGGATTTAACCCGAAAAAGTCCCCGACGTCCATTACAGAGGACATGTTACAACATTATGAATAAAAATAAAATTAACAAAATGTAAATGCTAAGGTGTTCAATTACCTCCAAATAGAAAATTAAAATAACAATAATCATCATCATTTTTATACACTTTTTTTCTTCAGGACTCAGGAGGATATATCCAGTCTAAGGCATTGGCAATTCATAGATTAAACTTCACAGCTGATCTCTGTGGAGAAAGCAAAAAAACTGAAAAACAATATACTAAAATACATTTTTTTCTGTTAAAAAAATGTTTATACAACTATACTATTATACTAATGGATCCAGATTGGTTCATAATCTACTTTTTGTGTCTTTCCCAAGCCTGTATGATAAAACTTCAATCAACATAATCATTATTCAAATAATTTCAGCTGAGGAGCCAGAAGGTTTGTGGTAGAAAGCCCAGAATGCAAAAGAAAAGAAAAAAAAAAAAATCAGCATATTATTTTGGATCCATTTCTACTGTACTGCAGCGATTCACCATTTCATTTCTACTAGAAAACGATGGCTTTTGTTGTAGTTGCCAGTCCTTTTGAAATTTACTGGGACTTGGCGAGTTTTTAAACAGATGGTGGTGATACAAGAATCCTCGAAAAATGGAAAAGAGTTTTGTTTTTTTTAAGTAAAAAAAATAAATAAAAATTAAATATGAATCAGTTTCCACAGATTTGTTCAGTAATTACACAAAACAAATCTGTATTCAATCAATTTTCGCAGAGGAGACCAAAAAACCCACAGTCATGAGTAATTAGAAAATCTTTGTGGACAAAATTCAATCCAGTTCAGCTAAATCGTGCAAGCTACTACGTTTACTATGTCACAACTATAATATTGACTTTGTGCGTATTATGCATATCAACCTACGCTAAATAAATCAAAGGTGCTCTTATGTAAACAATATCCACTTTAGGGGGAGAATAAATTTGCTTAACAGGGAAAGCTGTGTACATTACAGTTCCAGTAGATATTCAAACATAAGCTGATAACGTGTGTTTGAAGAAGTCCAGTTGAAGCTCAAACCCCTTTCCGTTAATCGTCTACAAGTTCTGCTCTGACAAATACCTCACAGGCTCATAATGGTGCACCAAGAAAATCAATTGAGCACTTTTTTTTAAGGAAATATGTAAAACTTGTATTTATGCTGCGTTGTTGTTTGTCAATCTTAGTATGGTTATAGGATACATCTGGAATACAAATTTTCACCTACCTCCTTCAGTTATTTGTACATACATTTAGCCAGCCAACTTGGGGCAGGAACAAATAGTACTTAATGATGAAAGAAAATACACAGAATTTGTTGTTAACACGCACTATGTAACCTTTCGTTCTAAACCAGTTGTTTGTTCTACACCAACATAAACGTTATTTTACTTTCTAATCACTTTAGCAGAGTTTATTACCAAGGTTTCCCAAAACATTTGAAAATGTTACATTGCTCTGAAACATGTCAAACTAAATATTGAGCAAAGCTAATTGCACAGGTCAAGGTATGACTGAATGCTTCTAATTCTGTAATAGAATAAATTATTGTACTCTTGGCACTGCATATTTTTTAACACCTGCACATATTGTGTTGTAAAACCTTGCTTTAGAAAGTGACAAGTGAATAGCTTTAGAGTGTGCCCGTACTAAACCTCTAGATCTACAGTTTGCACTTGGTTTGTTATTGATTACCTGTTTTGACGGTTTGCCAGCCTAATGAAAATGGGCTGCGTGCCTGTATATTGTAGGTGCTGATGGGGCTGTGGTTGTCCAAACCACGCGTCCAGGAAAGAGTGGCTGTTGTGTCTGTGATCTCCTCCACTATGACCACACCAGGAGGACCGGGTGGACCTGTTGACAAGGAGACAGCCAAGACATGGGGCTTTAATTACAAGATAGCCTCGCTTCAAGCACGAGATAAGCACAAGCAGGCGTGCTCTGAGCAGGTCCGTATTGTGATGCTATTAGACACACTAATGGATGCAGCTGTGAAATCATTAAGAGAGATGTGTGTTACTACACACTCACGACGTGGACAATTCTCAAATTGTTATTTTGGACAACAAAAGATAAGAAGCACTGAATTCAACCAGAAGCCACTCTGACATAAATTTGTGGCCAAGGATTTGTGGCTTATTAAAGGATATTGCAGCTTTCTTTTTAGGATAGGGATTCAGAGGCAGTTTGCCAGTTTTTGCTGAGCAGGACTCGAGCTAGTTGTTGTTGTGTTTTTATACAGCCCAACATATGTTTACCTTTTTACTCAGAAGTACATCCAATCTGCAACTCCAGCAAATGTCTAAGGACTCAGGGGACAACAGCTGTAAATGAAAGGCTGGCAGGTGGTGTGCTCAATGAAAACTATTGGAACACGTCACCAAATAGTGTCTATTCAAAGGGTCCAAGGTATTAGCATTTCAGTAAATGAAATGCTAATACCCTTTGGACCCTTTGAAAAAAAATTGCTGCAGTGGTGAGGACTGCAATCTCTCTGAAGAGTGCTTCACGCAGATAATGCAGAAAACACACATCTGTACAATTATTCAACATCAAAATAAACTAGGGGAAATACACATTTCCTATTGATTAAAATAAAAGGTAAAAGGCATGATCCTTAGTTAATTTGTATTGTTATAAAACATAGTTGGAAATCAAAGTCATAAAGAATAGAAAAGCATAGAATTTTACAAAAGGATAATCATCCACACAGGGTGAGTAGAATGTCCTTGTTACATTTGTATTTCAATATTAATTTCTAAAATAATGTAGGAGCTCTTCCTGAAGAGAGACAGCTTTACAACAGAAACAATTACCGGAAAGTCTGGACCTAAATATGTAAGATTACACAAACACATCAAAAGAGACAAAATCCAGATATGTTTTGACCGAGGAAACATTATAGATGGTTCCACACAACTGATTAACAACAGAAAAGCACCCACATGTATTTGACAGTGTGGTAAGAATACAACAAAAATCAAGATTTTACAAAGTAACTTTGTCATTAGGAGATAATAGAGACCCTGAGCTACATGTGCTGTAATTGCTGAATGTAATTTTCAGCTTGAACAGATATGGCCTGAAAATGGGGTGATCACTTTTCTTATCAGTGTGCTCATGCATACACACTACATGTCTGTAGGCCACTCTTCCAGTGAGCGTAAAATAGAACTGCTTGGTTAAAAGGGGCCACGAGCACTTGTGACCGATGTGCAAACCTCGAGCATCAGCTTGTAATTGGAGGCTTGTTTTGTAAAAACTACATTTCTGCTATAGCCCACAGTTGAACAAAGACATTTAAGTTACTCCCAATGGACTAAACACTCCAAAACAAACTCAATACAAGAATACATTATGTTACAGGGCACTGGGTCCGTTCAAGGGGACGGTGAATCAGTGGCTGTGTGAAAACAGAGCAGTGGTGCATTGATGAACACTCACCTCGTACAAGAAGTTCGGCCTCAGCAAACACAGTATCAGCACTAGTCTGAGCCCGGCACCCATATTTCCCAGCATGCTTCAGCAGAATACTCCTAATCATCAGATCCACAGTGGAGGTCTGCTGCAGTGAGAACACAGGAGATAAAAAGTTAGGTTTTAGTAGTGTCTAAATGTGCTCAACTAGAAAACTGTTATTCCCTTACTGTCTAAGTGGTTTATGTGGCTTGAGACACTACTGTTTAATTCAAGTACTCTTTGCCTCTACAATCTCCGGCTATCTGTATTTTCCTGAAATGAGAAACGCCTAAGGCAAGACTGAGAATAATTCAAGGTCTACAGGCAGCTGTTTAGCACAAAACCTGATTAAAATTGCAAACCATGCATCAGCTCAGAATGAGCCTATAAAGAATTGCCACAGCAAATTCTCTTTTCCCAGAGCCCCTTGAATGAATAAGGGCACTCCATGACCTAGGGGAATTCAATTCAAGGGATATTTTAAAGTAGGACTCCTGCCTAATAAATAATGTGTATACATTCGTCTTAACAGATATGAAAGTACTGCATTGGGAAATGAGGATTTACACTATACTGAATGTAATTCAGAAATATCAAAGTAAATGACTAATGAATGTAAGAATCTTTTTATAACATATAAAATACACTATACTGTAGAAATAGCAGGTTTCACTGGCTGACTTTAATTTTAATACCCAGGATGAAGCAAAAGTATATGAAACAAAACACATTCTGGATATATGCAATCACATCTGTGCAAATTTGAGGATTTGAGCACATCAGTATACATACAATACACAAAATATCACAAAATGATCTATTCAGTAGGCATTTAGGGTTATCACATGTCATCATACAAATCAAGTGTTTAACTGTCCACCTGGGAGAAGCTCATTTACCATGCAAAACAAAACATTTTGAAAACCAAAGTGCTCTTACCTGTGCTCTGACTGTCTGAATGTATTCAAAGTGGCTCCCCTCCTGATGAAAGTTGATGGGCCGTTGGTTGAAAAACCACTGGAACGCCACGTCCAGAGAGGTGTCATGTGTGGCCTTACAGCTGAGCACCACACTCTCCCCCACAGTCACCTCCACTCTGCTAGGGTTCAACTCCACACGCATGGCCTCTGCAAGCACAAAGCTGCTGCACTGTCACCCCAGGTTAAACACACACACTATGGCACGAGGCAGGACTAATGTGGAACACATCAAACTACTGCTTTTTAACACACAGACTTCACTGTGCCCATGTTACCAAATATACTCTTCAGGAAATCTCGCCACATCCATTTGTAAAATTAACATATGAATCTAAATTGCAAACAGTGTATGTGGAAGTGACTGGTTGTGTGTTCGTATCAGTTCTAAACAGGCAGTCCAGGTAACGTCCCTAAAGCCCAGTGAGAGACTACATTCAGAAGTAAAAGAATAGCTAATGACAGTCCACTCAGTTAGAATGTTGAATTCTAATGTGAACATTTAATACATGTACATTTGTAAAACATTTATATTTATATTACAAAAATGCATTTCAATATTAATATGTTATCTAGTGCAACAATAAACACTTGGATCTAACTCCAATCCTGATCCACAAGTCTGCACCTTTTTGCTGTTGAAGTGTGTCCTTGTAATATGATTCTTGAATGTGAGAGCCTTTGTGCACGGTTGAGTAAGCACAATATATTTCCTGGAGACCGAGCAAAAGACGGGGGTAAAAATGACATTGGGGACTATTTACTGGTGGCTGACTTGTGCTAATTTGGCAGAAAATAAAGGCCTCCAGGGCATCACTTACCTTTTACCCACAACATGGCCGTCATCTCCGCTGAGCCCAACTGGTTCTCTGCCCGGCATACATAGTTTCCCTCGTCCGCTCGGCTGGAGTTAACAATCCTCAGAGTGTTGTTCCTTAACAACATAATCCTGGAGAAAAGACAATCAATACTGGTATGAGCACAAGTGCATAACAGCAGCTGCAATTCAGTTCATTCATAGGATGAGTAGAAGAGTACACAATAGGAACATATAGAATGTAATGATTTGGGAGGGAAAAAATAACTAATTGCATAGTCAGTTTTATTTCAGTCTTTGAGCCCAGTGCAAAAAAATTCTACAGTTATTATAACACTTGAAATAATAACTACAGGTTTTGAAGTTTTGTAATTGCGACAATTTTGTAATTGCGACAATTTTGAATTGTGTTTTGTTTGTGATAAATCTTTTAGGTATTTGAGTTAAAGTTGGTAGGTTTATATTAGGCCAAGATTAAAATCCAGCAAGTCAATTAAAAAAGAAAAAAAAAATCATAGGAACACTAATCAAATGTAAACAATAGCCTGCATGCAGCCTTTAATGAAATACATTTCAAGATTACTGGTCAATATCAAGCATAATTATAATTCCATTCAGTTATCTGTATTAGTATAAAAAAAAAACAACAACAACATGCATCATTAAATTAAGAATTTACTTCAAAGGTTACAAACACATCGCTTTACTTCTCAAAAGGAAAAACCAAGAGTCCGCACTGCCAAAACCTCAATATTGCTGCATTGAAAGGCTCCAAGCAAACACAGCCAAACTGAGATGAGCGGATCAGTGGGGTGTCCGCTGGGAAACACAAGTGCTATAGACGGCCACATAAAGACTAGCCCTGATAAACAGCACTCTGCAGTCTACCAGGTCCTTAAGCAGCAAAAGCATCCTTTCACTTTTTAATATTTACTTGAGTTTGTAAAATGCAGAATGAAGAACGAATGAAGAACTTCAAATCATGTCATCATACCCCATAGTGTGAATGGATGAAGAAGGGCCTCGCATGCATATAAAAACAACTTATCAATATTTATGCTAGCTTTTCTCACCAGCCAGCAAATACTGGAATACATGTTTAGACTTTCCTCAACTGAGAAATCAATTTCAGTTTGCAGCAAATATTCACAATGACACGCGTGAGGCGGTCCAATCGTTTAATTTAATCCCTATTTAAAACACTGAATGCTTTTATCTTTGGTGAAATTGGCAGAAAATGAACTTATAAAGGCGTGAAGATATTTTCCAGACCAACCCCTCAGCAGCATCTGCAGCCAGGAGACATTTTTATATTAGGGCAAAAGTGACAAGGACACTGAGGCAGAAAGGACAGGATGAAGTTGACAATACACAATATGCAAATCACCCAGCCTTTTATTGGTAAAGAATTATTTGACAATCAAAGCACCTAGTCACTGTTGTGAAAGGTGAACTCAAAGTCAACAAAATTTGAAAATGCTTCATTATCATTATTTGAAAAGAACAGGAAAGCGATTTTTTTTTTCTCACAACAAACAACTCTTGGACGTTTGACAGTCAAAAAAGGCATCACATCCTTTCAATGGGATTAATACTTTCTATTTAAGAGACAAAAGGCTTGAACATTAGCGGAAATCCATGTTAATTACAAACCTCTGTTAAGTCGACACAGCTGTCAATTCCAGATAAACGTGAAGCCGCTTCGATCCCACCTCTGTTCTTCTAAGAATAGACCGTCTGTGTCTGTGACTCTTTACCACATGAGGTGTCAGAAAATCTTTTCCGAAGTCACCCTGACCCACACCTTGAAAACGCTTAGCTCTACTCAACTCGTCTAGTATCACCTCGTCAGATAAATTCTGTCTTTTTACCTCCTGGTGACACTGCTTAGTGCACAAATCCATGCAATTAATTTACGTCAGTCCAAATAAGATTTCTAGGTCATTAAATATCTTCACAGAGGTATTGGTACAAATCTTATGCTCCTCTGAGACAAGACTTTATCAGCGGTCAGATAAAAAACAAGATCAACTGGTTTAAACAAGTATGAGTCCTCTTGTGGTTTAAGCCAACAACACTGAAAAATGGATTTGAAAGGCTTTGACAAATACCTCAAAGGCTTTATCAGATTTAGACAAGCTGGGGCCATTAATCACCATTTTAGGGCAACACAACCACTAACCAATTCCAATCCATCAGCTTAAACTAAAGTCAATGTAATGCCCCAATTAGCTAAAAAAATCAGCTTCCTTTTACAGTAAAAAAAATAAATAAAATAATAATAATAAATTATAAATAATAATAATAATAAAATCATATTTGCATCTTGATTTCCAGTATGTCCACTATGAACTGCATTCTAGCTAGTTCTGAAATTTTGTGGTTTAAAGGAAACTACATTACTCTGTTTTCTGATTTACACTATACAGTGGTACCTCACCTTACGAAAGACCCAACAAATGAAAATTCCAAGTTACGAAACGCCTTCACGTTAAATTTTGGTCTCTAGATACAAAAGAAAATTCAAGTTACGAAACACGAAATCTCAAAAATTCAAATAATGCGCGCTCAGATGCGCGCTCAGCCACACACATTATACGCTTTTCTCAGACTGGATTTAAACTTTACTCACATTTGTCTCTCGTTTAAACACTCAAACGTTCATAGATTTTCAACAAACTGTATTAATAGTGAAGCGTGGGGGGAAGGGGGAGGGTGGAGAAGTGTGCGCGTGGACACGTGTGATAGCGCAGCATGACCCGGCGCGGGGCTGCGAGCACGAGACCTGTGCTCAAACCGTGCCTCCTCTAAACCAGGTCTAAACCAGGTCTAAACCAGGATTAAACCACCGTGGCTCTTGCATGCGTTCGTTCATGCGCTCAGACTGCGTGCGGTCCCGAGGGGAGGCACATCCCCTCCCCTCCTCGCTGCTCGCCTCAGCCGTGACTCGTGAGGTACACCGGCAGAGCTAGCACGAAACCAGGAAATAGACCCGCATGCTGTGGTTTAATCCTGGTTTGGACCTGGTTTAGACCTGGTCTAGAGGAGGCACGGTTCGAACACGGGTCTCGTACTCGCAGCCCTGCGCCGGGTCATGCTGCGCTATCACACATGTGTCCGCGCGCACACTTCTCAGCCCTCCCCCTTTACCCCCAAGCACGCAGTCGTTGCTCGCCTCAGCCGTGACTCGTGAGGTACACCGGTCCTGCTGCTAATAGCAGAGCTGGCACGAAACCAGGAAATAGACCCGCACGCGGCACTTTAATCCACCTGGTCTAGTCCTGGTTTAGTCCAGGTCTAGACCTGGTCTAGTCCTGGTTTAGTCCAGGTCTAGACCTGGTCCAGTCCTGGTTTAGTCCACGTTTAGTCCTGGTCCAGTCCAGGTTTAGACCTTGGTCTAGATTTGGTATAGTCCACGTTTAGTCCTGGGTCTACAGTCTCTTAGCCAATCAGGACGCAGAACACAATGTTACACTATAAAAAAAAAAAGTTACACTATAAAAAAAAACTTGGAACGGGGGCCTTGGAACGAATCAGGCTTTTCCCATTGAAATAGCTACTCAACTTACGAAAAATTCACGTCACGAAACCACTTCTGGAATGAATTAATTTTGTAAGGTGAGGTACCACTGTATTGCCAAAAGTATTCGCTCACCTGCCATGAATCGCATATGAAGACATCCCATTCTTAATCCACAGGGTTTAATATGACATCAGTCCGCCATTTGAGAAGGCCTGGCTCTCAGTCTCTGGTCTAATTCATCCCTAAGGTGTTCAGTCTGGTTGAGGTCAGGACTCTGTGCAGGCCAGTCAAGTTCATCCACACCAAACTCTCTCATCTATGTGTTTATGGACCGTCATATTGGAAGAAGAATGGATTATCTCCAAACTGTTCCCACAAACTTTGGAGCACGGAATTGTCCAAAATCTCTTGGTATGCTGAAGCATTCAGAGTTCCTGTCACTGGAACTAAGGAGCTAAGCCCAGCTCCTGAAAAACAGCCCCACACCATAATCCCCCTTCCACCAAACTTTATACTTGGCACAATGCAGTCAGACAAGTATCGTTCTCCTAACAACTGCCAAACCCAGACTCATCCATCAGATTGCCAGATGGAGATGCGCGATTCATTACTCCAGAGACTGTGTCTCCGCTGCTCTAGAGTCCAGTGGCGGCATGCTTTACACCACTGCATCCAGCTTCTTGAGCTAATCTGAAGGTCACATGAAGATTGGAGGTCAGTAGCAATTGACTCATTAAAGGATGCACTATGCACCCCAGCATCTGCTGACCCCGTTTCCAACAGAAAACACATTCCACCTTGCGATGTCATGCACTAATACGGGAAGTGCTCTACTGTGTTTTAAACTCCATACACCTTTCAACAGAATATGGATGACTTCATCTCTTGAGTTCCCTATCTCTACTGAACAAAAGGTATAAGCTAGCTGTTAACTTGAAAACTTCCACTTCATGACATCACAAGGTCTAACATGGCTGACAATCTCTCTCTCTCCCTCTATATATATATATACATACACACACACACACACACACATGCACACACACACAAACACACACACACACAACAAGAACCTGTTCGGAGCCGTATGATTAGTTCCTTGTTGTAGAAACCGCAGTAGATATGAGTCCTAGTGCAAGGCTTTTTAACAGGCTGCTAAATCTGGCCTGATAAACATAGGTCGTGGACTCTGTACGGGAGTTGAGCCGCTCCGCACTGACTGATAATTCCACCGGTGTCGCTCACTTTGATTGATGCTCCCTGGGCCTGCTCCCTCCTCTCTCGCTGCACAAGAGAGATGTTTCTCATAAAAGATGATGCATCAAACTGCATGTGAATGTGAAATGCAATTGTTCGCTTGAAAGTGTCAGCAGCCGTGAAGGGGAAGTGCAGCTAGGCAGTCTCCGGAGCTTTCCCTAGGACCTGCAGTGTTTTGCTTTAGCTTTGACACTTAATTTCAGCTACAGTAATGAAAGTGTGATGTTGTTTGGGCTAGATGCACTCTTGGCTTGAGTATGATGCTACGGTCAGTAAAAGACAGTATACCCGCTCCACTCGTACATACCAAAAAAGACACTATAAAAATAGAACTAGGACCCAGGTGTACCCAGAACCACTTCACACTATAATGTCCTTGAGCACATTTAGCAGCTATGAATAAACAGCAATCCAAAATAAACGTGAATGATGCAGTGAGTAGTAAAAGTGCAGGGTAAGTACCTTTTATTGGGCACGATTCGTCTGTCTCCCCTCTTCCATATAATCCGAGGTTTGGGAGAGGCTTTTGGTTTGCATTCAAGGAGCACGTCTTTTCCCAGGGTCGCAATAATGTGTATAGGATTAGGCACGAAAACAGGGGGAGAGGCTGTGTAAGAAAGTAAAAAAAACTGTGAATAGAACAGTCATCTTCACTGTAATTCACAGATCCAAATGCATTTCTACACATTGATCACCATCTCAATTAAGTATTGCCTTATTCATTCAGGTAAATTTGTATTCTAATTTTTTTTAAATTTGTTATCTAATTAATACCATTGAATATGAGAGCCTTTTACTAGTATTTGTCCCAAAAAAGGGATTTTTCACCAGCAGCACTAGAATAACAAAAAGTGTCAAAAGGAAACATAAACATATAAAATATAAACATATAAAGCCTATAAAGTATAAAGATGATAAATATAATATAAATACTAGTGAGTATAGATTTTTCCTTATCATCTAAATCTAAATATAGGCCATTAGATTAAAAAAACAAAACACTGCTCTTGATGTTCCCTAATTAACATGAATTCTATACCTTGTAACAAGTAAGACCACCCTTTAACTATTATAGCCAATTAACAAGCTCTTAATGAAAGCCTGAGGAGCTGATGAGAACACTGTAGCACAAAGTCAGCCGTGTTGCACATCGAGGCCAAGCAGCAGCTCTGAGGCGTTGTCTGTTGTGATTATTCAAATAGAGAATGATGCTTTATCTGTGACGTTACAAACAATGACAGTTCAATCCCATGTGGAGCTACAGGCCGACCTCTCTCCTTGCAACACTTGTGTCTCTGAGCCTGAATGCTCGGCTGAGTGGCAAAGGGTCCCCGTAGGCACCACGAGGATCCGAAAACAGAGCAGTTGCAGTGTGTATTTGTTTTAATCAAAATAGGAGCAGGCCCAGAGCTGGTGGCAGTGGTGGCGGCAGCAGTGCAGCCTTATTGCTCTGCCCTCCCAGTGGAGCCAGATCTGGGACAAGATCAGAGGCAAGAGGGCAGGCGGTGCCCCGTGTAGCCCCCGGTGATCGCTCATCTGCGGGCGCTTATTATCCATGTAATCTCTCCTGATAGTGTTTGCTGTTGGACATCCCCACAGAGCACAGGTCACTGAGAAGACATGTCTGGGGGGTTCACTTATGAAAACATTCATCACACATTTCAAATAGCATCAGGGTGACTCCTGCTCTGAAGGGGAAAGCTTATTAAAGATTGCTTCTTCTTTAACAGACGACAGGAACATGCCTCCAAAAGCACTTAAAACTGATATTTTATTAGAACATTTATCAACCTTTCATAAAAGAATGAGGTAAAACTTGAATAATACATTTGAGTTTTAATGCAATACTAACATCAACTTAATATTGCAGTTACTCCATGACTACTATTACTATTACCACACTCTTAAATTGTTTTAAAAAGTAAGATTGCTTAGACATTTTTAGACATTATTTGATTTTACAAATTGTTATTGATGGAAACACGTGGAAAATGTACATTCATGTGTTTTTTTATTGGTCAGGTTATATAAATAGTGGTAGATATTAATATCTTTGTAACTTCTGTTATTATTAAAAGGAACACTGAGTGATTTGTTATGTCAAGTTATTTTGTGTCATTTTAAATAGATATTTTGGTGTATCTTTCAATGTATTTTCATAAAGGACATTTACAATAAAGACTTTTCAAAATGCCACCAATTCCCCTTCAAAAAGGGCATGCCATACAGACAGTAAATCAAACTGTCCCTTAGGGAAAAATGAAAGGGGAATGGGTGTCACCAGCTGTGTCCCACTACAGGAGATGACAAGGAAAAAAATAGTCCATCAAAGCACAACAGTGGACAGATATTCAGTATGACCGCTAAGTTTTCACCCTCGAGCCTTAAGTCTGCAGCGCTCTGTTTCTAGGGCTTTTAATCTCTCCAGTTCATGGTAAATGCGTCCCATAATTCACTAGGGGCGGAGAAAAAAAAAAACTGTGCAGGTCAAAGTGCAGTGGATCTGAGTCATCCTCTTTTTTTACTCAACAAGGAATTTATAATATTATAATTAATATCATGCTGTGCACACAATTTAGTAAGAAGGGACAAATATTGTTTTAAAATCAAACAAACAATTACAGAAAATGTCAAAATGAATAAACTGTTATGTGGATGTGCTGGAGTGGAGGAGTACTGCAGGTAAATGAAATCTAAGCGGATTTAGCACTGAACCAGCATTTTATATTTTCTCTATGAGTCCACGGTCTTGAGTGTATTATGGCCCTTGGGACATCTTTCTCTGTTCCCAGCTCCACTTACTAGGACCTTTACACAATACTTCACACATTTTCCTGAATCACCATTATTCTTACTTTCAAGTGTGCAGTGTCGTATTCATACCATTGTTCATAATTCAGGCTTCTGATTAAATAAGGAGAGCTGATAACTGGCTGAAGACTTGCTTTGTTTTGTAATAGATACAAAGATGAGCACTGCGCTTCAATCACAAATTATAGAGAGGAGGATTAGATCATAATAGACTCATTAAACTTCATCAGAGCTCCCAAAGACATCACATTTCTTCTGTTGGCTTCCTACATTGAAAAAGCCTGAAGTAATTTCCTTGGTGAGACTATAGAAGTATTCTTGGTCATGCTGGCCTTGATATGTGCAGACAGGGGTGTATATAAGGGTCCTTCTTTTATTCATGCCGTCCCCTGGCTGGGTTAAATCAGGGACCATTGATTGGCAATCAGCACATCTCACACTTCAGCGTCACTCACTTGCATTTCAATCTGCCGCTCCTATCATCGTCGGCCTTATTCACATGCCAATACTCGCTCCATTTTATACTTACTGCACAGCATCAAAAACACCTTTGTGAAGCCAAGAGTTACATCATAACATCCAGGTATGAGTTCTATTTAGTCAAGGTATCTTTTAGTTTAATGAAAGCTTGATTCAGTTGTACTTACAAATTTACAATTTGGTATATCTTATAAATATCCATAAAAAGATAATTTGATTTTATTTTTTTTATGAAATTAATAATTTCCTGCTATTATTAAACTATATGCAGGAATACTCTTTTAGATATCTTAAAGATCCCATGACATGGTACTTCTTGATGCTTTTATATGGCTCCTTAATGGTTCCCTAATACTGTAAATGAATCCTTCTTCAAAATCAACACTCACTGCATGAGAAAGAGAGATAAGCTGAGAAAGAGTAATTTTTCTCACTCAGAACACTCTATAATGGGCGTTGTTGCTTGAATGCAAATGAGGAGAAAAAAGCTGGCCAATAGTAGAGGGTGGGGGCGTGGCCAAATGCTCCGCTGTCTGCTCTGAGCGCTCTCTGATCCATTTCCTTGTTTTTGCACGGGGGGAGAGAGTTGAAGCGTTCCATTGAAAAATAAACACATTTCCACATAAAATAAAATTAAACCACTGCTGTTCAAAGGTCCAGAGGCTCAGATAAAGGACTTCCGAGCCTAGAAACACTCGGACGTGCCTCCAGGCAAATAAAAAAACGCATTTCGCATTGCCTAGTGCATTCGCAGTCCAAACTCTCTGGGCGTGATTTACAGAGACGCTGAGTACAGACAGATGGGGGTGGAACTGCATTTGCATTTCTTTTTTCGATCTGACGTCAATAAGGTGCCTTGTTCAAACTCGCCCGTTTGAGCTCCGATTTTTTGTAACGCAGAAAAGGATCGCAAATGCTCAGTTTAGACATTTCGCAACGTTTAACCATGGGGGGGGGCCTAAACAGGGTAGGGGAGCTCACATTAACGTTCAAAAACCTCAGAAAGTGAAAATTTCATGGCATGGGACCTTTAAGATTTTAAATGTAATGTAAGAACTCTTTAGTGTGCCATAATGATGTATACCTAAAATCTTGAGCTCAGCGTTGGAATAGACTGCTCCATATTTATTTTCAGCGATGCACTGGTACATTCCTGAGTCCGTCTGCTGCACTCTGTGAATGGTTAGCTCACCATTCACGATTTCTATACGAGCCTGCAACAGAAGAAATATGAAACAATTTGAATGTAGATATAGACTGTACAATATGCTAATGCTACACACAGACATGATGTGGCTATATATAAGGAATAATTCATATGTTTTATGATCCAATCACCATAAGAACTAGTGCATTCACACTGTAGGTACCTGCGATGTCAAGGGCAGCCCATTAAGAAGCCAGCGATAGGTGGGCCGGGGCCTCCCTGTGGCCTTGCACTCCCACTGGAGTTTCTCTCCACTATCCATCTGAGTATCATTAATCATTCTGACCCATTGAGGGAGGGCTGGGGGAAAAAAGAAGACTTAAGAATAAAGTCATATATCTTTGCAACACATGAGGCTTGAAAAGGGGAGAAAAAAGTATGTAGAAATACACTTAGAAATCGCTTGCAAATGTAAAAAAAAGATTAAAAATAAGAACAACTTTTGAGAACAGAATGTTTTCTGTTAAATGCGTTAAACATCTAAGCGGTTGCTGCTTTGTACTGCTCACTGTCCTCTGCATAGCTCCAGGAGTGCTTTGAGCCATGCCCTTTAAGAAAACAATATTCATGTTTGCCGTCTCATGCCTGTGAATATATATATATATGTGTGTGTGTGTGTGTGTGTGTGTGTGTAGGTATTTTTTAAGCTTTTATTTCCTGAAGGCCACTAAATAAGACAAGCTGAATTGATTTATGTAATATGGTGCAGAAATTTCCAGTTGAGCAGAGATTCACACATAGAGTAAACAGTCTAACCTAAATTACACTATTTTATTTACAACCCATTATTTACGTCCTTAAAGGTTATTTGGGCCATTTTCTTTTGTCTATAGAATTGGCTACAGTGTCAGGAGTGCTTTTATCAATACTGTCTATGTTTTGGCCTATTTGCATAATGTGCCTCTGCTCAATAGCCTTTATGTGCCTTGATTGAATGTTTGTGGCCACAGAGGTGCGTCTCACAGCACAGGTTCAAGCTACCGGCTGACCTGAGTAAATTACATTTAACGTGAGCCGGCTACAAATTAGACTCCCTTTTCTCCTTGTGATGCCGACTGAAAAGAGAATGCCAAGAACCGGGCTTTGGAAATGTGTCCAGACGAGGTAGCAGCACTCTGTTTTATTGGTCCTGGGCACAGTGAATAGCCAGAGAGAACAGAAGTAAGTGAATCAATGCGATCTCGACTGGCAAGAAAATATTTAGTGCAATGTGGTCCAATTTTATCAACCAGGTAATTGTACTCTGGTAAAGTACAATACAGAAAAACAAAAGATGGTTTAAAATGGAACACAAGATCTTTGGATTTAGAAGTCACAAAAATCATCCATTGGAATGCTTTTAAATGACCTTCCATTGCTTGAAGGTTTATACAGTTCCCATGCACATGCACCTATCTACATCTCCAAAGCTCAAAACACTCTGTTCCACCTTGTGATATCATGAAGCAGTAGTATCAAGTTAACAGCTCCTTTTACCTTTTGTTCAGTAGAGATGGCAAAATGAGAAATTCAATTTGTCAACTGGACAAAAGCTTATTTGGTTGAATACGTTTCGCAGCTCATCCAAGCTACTTCTTCAGCCATGGATTCTACCTGGACGACTGAAGGATTCTACACACTTCAGTAGAGATGGGCAATTCTAGGGCTGAAAGTATCCCAATGTTTCTAGTGAAGGTGTGGAACTCTTCCTGTATTACCACATGACGTCACAAGGTGGAACAGAAAAGAACTCTCTGAAAATAGCATAATATGGGCCCTTTAAACAACAATGCAACATGTAAAAGTTAAGCAAAAGCAGATAAAATAGGACTCACTGTAGACCTGCAGATGACCTTTGAATGCAGTTCCTCCTCTTGGATTCTCAGCTTTACATTCATAAGTCCCTGAGTCGTCCAACTGGATGTTGGGGATCTCCAGGACTGCCTGAGACTTCCGCAGCCTGGCTTTCTTGGGAATGTTACCATTTATCTTTCTCCATGTAATTGTTGGTACTGGACTAAAAGAGTAAAAAAAATATAGATGTTTAAACATTTCTTATAATATTTTTTGCATAAAGACATTAATAAGATTATAAACTTGAAGATAAGAACAAAATAATGTATTTCAGTTGTTCAACTTCAAAACTAAATTTTTGGGTCAAAAAAGTGAAAAAACATATTTGGGTGAACAAAGGGATCATTAGTATTTGCAGTGGATTAGATATAGATGTTGCATATTTTCAGGTATGGGTAGTGATGTCTATTAATGTCTATTTTTTTCATTAGGAATTCAACAGCTGACATAGCTTTTCTGTTCCAATACCGATGCCGGTACTATGGCTTTAAGTATCTGCTGATACCCATCATTAAAGGGATATGCCACCCCCAGGTCAAATTTGGGCATCTCCCCACAGTCCAGAGACTAAAATAAGTGATGAAAAGCGTTTTCCTGCTCACCCAGCCATTGTCCGAGTCTGTCGCCACTGACCGCCGCGGTATCTGGTGCTCCTCCGCGTTAGACTGGAGTCTAACGTCGCCAGAGAAAGATTTCGGCCAAAAGGAATTAATTTGCTCGATACGTTTCCCAATTACTTTCTGTGTAGTGTGCATTCATATCGAGTGCAAATAAATGTGCAAATCAACACGGAGAGCTTGCCTTGGTCATTTTGGGTGGGAACTATTTTCCAGTGCGGAAGAATAAAGCCGAATCACGCACCACGCTGTGCAACAGGGGAACTCCCTTCCTGGTGCGTAACAGGCATTCCCCTGGCAGCGTGCTGCGTGATTCGGCTTTATTCTTCCGCACTGGAAAATAGTTCCCACCCAAAATGACCAAGGCAAGCTCTCCGTGTTGATTTGCACATTTATTTGCACTCGATATGAATGCGCACTACACATAAAGTAATTGGGAAACGCATCGAGCAAATTAATTCCTTTTGGCCGAAATCTTTCTCTGGCGACGTTAGACTCCAGTCTAACGCGGAGGAGCAGCAGATACCGCGGCGGTCAGTGGCGACAGACTCGGACAATGGCTGGGTGAGCAGGAAAACGCTTTCCACCACTTATTTTAGTCTCTGGACTGTGGGGAGATGCCCAAATTTGACCTGGGGGTGGCATATCCCTTTAACTGATTCCAGTGCAGAGACTGAGAATAGGATTTATTTCTTTTAAAAACAAATGGTGCATGGTAAAAAAATTACCCAAATGTGTTTTGTAATAGTTACTGATCATTTAAAGTAACTGCAAAGTACCTTTGATATTGCAAGGTGTTGAGAATAGTTTATAGACTAAAATACGATATTGACTGAACCGATATCTTGGGGCCGATGTCTGGGCCATTAAAATTTTCAATATCAGCACCGATATCCGATACCAGTATCATACTGGTGCATCTCTAATAGCTGTTCTATGTATGCTTCATTAAATTATAAATATACTTCACATGTACATGACTGAATTTCAACCAAAGGATTTTCCGTGTTTATTTCAGCTCATGCATATTGGCTGATGACCTTTTAACTAATCACAGCATATTTACAGAAATGCTAATAAC
Source organism: Paratrypauchen microcephalus (assembly GCA_036785185.1). Taxonomy (NCBI): domain Eukaryota; kingdom Metazoa; phylum Chordata; class Actinopteri; order Gobiiformes; family Gobiidae; genus Paratrypauchen; species Paratrypauchen microcephalus. The sequence goes on along the minus strand of JAVJIX010000028.1, from coordinate 5,089,149 downwards.
CTACACCATGTAATATTAGATAGTCGCTCTTGAAGGACATCTGCAATATTAAAGCCAAGCTATTTCCACAGCCAGGACAGTTTTATGATTAGTGTTTGACTAATACCATCTCTCCCTGTTTATTCATGGATTCTCCTATAGGCACTGACAATATATGGCTCACATCAGCCATAGAGGCTCTGTCTATAGGCTATCACTGCGGCTCTCATACAAGAAGTAGATTTGACGGCAGTGTGAAAGATGGAAATTTGACACCGTACAAACCTCCTGTGAACCCATCAATCATTTTTTGCCCAGATGAAAATGTTACACCCCTAAGCCTTTTTATCTCGTCTAAATTCACAAGGACACTCAAGTGCTCTTGACTGAGATGGACTCAAATTAGAATTCAAAGCATGTTTTCTATTAAACAAAGAAACAAACAATTGTCGCTTTTCAATTTGGGTCAGATTTGATTTTAGACTAACATTTCTTCTGACTTTCTCTTTCTCAATCGTTTGGACATGGGAGTGTGCTTTCAGTGTGTGTGTGACTGTGTAGTGTTGGACAATGGTTGATCTTCTCTAACATTTCTCTAAAGTATAGTTCCATATACTGTACATATAGGAGAAATATATGGACATAAATCTTTCTTTTAACTATGTTGTCTCTGAATGAACTCTGCATAGTAAACTAAATTACTTAAACATTCCACTATGTATAGGGTGGGTCTTTCTGGCATTTAATTTAAACACAAGACTTTTTTTTTTTTTTTTAGGTTTGTACTGTCCTAAATAATAAGGACATTCTTAACGTGCATGTGTGGTCTTGACTTTTCTACTTATTTAATTATTATTAATGACACAATCTACAGCGCCATTTTGAGCATCCTGAAATGTCAACCACAACTTCACAGTTGCAAATAGCATAAACCACATCTATTGAAATAAGCAGGTTGTGTGACTGATCTTCTGTAATGCTGATGTCAAGCTTTGCTCATGACCTTTACTCCAAATGAATTCTTAACCTGCAGCGAAACATAGCAAACCCACAGGGACCAGGAGAAGCCAGAACATAAGTTTGAGTCTTCCTCAGGATTCAACTTTGGAGACAGAATAATGAGCACCCAGGCAGCAGTGGACATGCTCTGAGACAAGGCGAAGAAAAGTATGGGATTTGAGATTTTCTGATGCGAGATTTATAACATTGTCTAGTTCTTTCATACTCCAAAAGAACAAATGCCTGAAACGCTTCACTTTAAACTACTTTTCAACTTACAGTCCCCAGGGTAGGCTTAATAGCTGCAAGACCAGCCAGTCCCTCCTAAACCATAAAGTGCGTTAAATAAATCGTCCTCATTTGAGACTTTCCAACTGCGCTCGCTAATTTGCAGCATGTATCGCTCAAATGTGGAAGACATCTCATCTCAAATATTCTTGCATCAATATATGACTTCTTTTACCTCATGTACCAAAGAGGTTCTCTGATTGGTTAATCTGCCTGTCAATCACACCCATCTGAAATCTTTATAAACATTTTGTAAAGTCTTGTAAAAGCGTTTTGTTTGTTTGTTTGTTTTTTATTAGATGACACCTTTATAATTAACATTCAGCCCGTCTGCCCAGCCTACATCTGAGCATGTTATATAATTAAGGTTAAATATTGATTAGGACTTCAGTGTGTTTAAGGTCACATGACTAAACAATACATTTTTACACTGATTATATTTACAAACATGAAATAAAAAACCTTTTTGCTGAAATACTATGCTAAAAACTTAATTGTGTTGGGCTGTATAAAAATACATTAAATTGCATGATACCATCAATAATAAGTCTGTTTTGACCACAAGAGTCATATCATAATATGATATGACTCTTGTGGTCAAAACAGACTTACTCTTTTTTCATATTTGCCCTTCAGTTCACCCCCAACACAGTGCCACTGGTAAATACCACATTAAGAGTCTGTGACATTCACTTAGTGCCCTGCTGTAGCCTGCCATGCCATCATACATATTGATCAGAGCAAGAACAAAACCCCATTTTAAATTGAGTTTCAGAGCTATATAAAGAATGGCATTTCTTAATTAGGTGCATTGATAAAGCATTCATCTCTTTGTAAAAGGGTACGTCACTAGGATTACTTTGACAGAGCTTTTCACATTCCAATTACTTGTCTGAGAAAGCAGGAGTTGACTTTGGTTGTCTGTCCTACACACATCAGGAACACCTCTTCCAGTAATACGAAGACATAAAGCAGGGAGGTTTTCCTAAGTCTATAGACTTAGGAAATGACTTTGCATAATGTGGATAATTAATTGAAATCAGAGTAAACAATTATAAGGTCTGGAGTCAGCTGTAGATTAGAACACGTTTGTACTGCAGATTCAGTAATGAATAATTCATGCAGAATAATTATAAATAACATTGATTAGAAATGATAAAGGGTGTTCGGCAAGGAGCGTTTGTAGCATTGGCAAACACAACATCTTCAAATGAAGAGGAAAAGCACGTCTTTTCAATGTTATTAACACTGCATTCCACAGTTGTTTGATTTACTCCACAGTAACGCTTAATTAAAACATCAAGTTGGCAGCAAAGGCTGTAAATGTAAAGGCTGTAGTACATGAGATGACGGCTTTAAAGTCAGTTTAAACTCTGAAAATGATCGGCTGCAAGTGTATTTAAAATAATAATAAGACTGTGTATTTTTAGGATGAGTAATAATACAAAGCTCTAAAATGTCACTAAACCTCATTGTAAGAAAACACAAACAGAAATTTAGTCATTATTTCTGGTCTCTGTAGACAACGTATGTTCCCTCTTGGCAGAAAACTATTTCCAATTATTATTTTTGTTCATAGACATAACCTTTAGTTTTCTTCATTCATACCAGTCCCTAAATGCACCTATGGAAGCCCAGTTACATTAGGGCTCTCAATTATAAGAACACATGGGTCCCTGGGGCTGAATTCCCTATTCACTCTTCCCTACTCTGCACTAACATGCTACCTAACAAGAGAGCTACGATACCGGCACTCCTGCACTCACTTAACATTCTGCCTCAAGACTATACTGCCCATTCAGGTAATGGAATAATGTAATTTAGAGGACAGAGCCAAAACACAAACAGGATCTCAAAGCATTAGAACAATGGCAGGCTTTAGTGTATTGGATTTGGATATTAAAATGACAAAGTGGTGATACAGTGTACAAGCACTGCAATGCATTCACTTACTTTCCCAGAGCAAAGCACTCCAGTCTCACAGTGACTCCTTTTGCAGCGAGGACAGATGTGGGAAAATGCACTTCAATTTTGGGCTCATATTCACCCATGACACCTAGAAAAGGTCAAGAGGGAGATTGCAGACATTAGACCCAAGAGGATTCAACCATACTTTTTAAATTGCCATTTTCTTCCATTCATAGTGCCTTCTAAACACGAACTGGGAATTAAAATAATGACCTTCTTCCTACTGGCAATGGAACTGTCCAAAAAAGATTAGATTCAAACCGCATAAAATGTAAACAGAAATAGCTGACTAAAGTGTAATGGAAATCATTTGCATAGTAATACTCAGTGTCAGTTTCGACCATCAGGCATCACTTGTACTACTTACTGTACACTTTGACAAACTTTATTGATCCACAAGGGAAATTATTTGGACACAGTAGCTCACACATCACATATATTATAATAACAAAGAGCAAAAATATAAATGGTAATAATAAATTCAAAAGTAGCAAAAATTGCAAGAGACTGGTGTCAAATAATGCATAATTATACAAATATATACTGTATGTACAATAAAAATTAAACATATAAATATAGTCATACAAATATATATCAGGTCTATACAAGAGATTGATGCTTAACTTGGCATAGGGTATTACATAAGGGTGAGTTGTATAGTTGTATGAAGTATGGTATGAATGTAGTCCTGTATCTCTCACTGTTGCTACTTTCTAAAGCTAAATGCAGGAATTGGCAATAGGAAGTCAAAAATGTTCAGTTAATCCATAATTGTTACAAGTCACAATACAATTTTAAGAACTAAATAAATTATAATAGTCGTTTTAAACAGCACTTCTCCAAAAAGTCACTGGTAAACAGTTTTTGAAAAGGAATTATTTAACAGCCCCGCCTTGAACCACCACCTTAACGTGGTGGAGGGTTTGAGTGCCAAAATGATCCCAGGAGCTATGTTGTCTGGCCCTGGTAGGGTCATCTGAGGCAATCAGGTCCTGGGGATGGGTCAGACTAAGAGCGGTTCAGAAGCCCTTATGATGAGCAATAGAGCAAGGCAAGTTAGGCCGCCTGGATCGGGGTTACCGGGGCCCCACCCTGGAGCCAGGCAGGTGGGCAGGTGTGGGCCTGCTCATTACCCCAGAGCTCAGTCGCCGTGTGTTGGTGTTCACCCCGATGAAGGAGTCAGGGTGCCTTCGGGTCGGAGTGCCAGTGCCTTCGGGTCGGGGACAGGTCTCTCACTTGTGTCGGCCTATGGGCTAAACAGCAGTGCAGAGTACCTGGCCTTCTTGGAGTCCCTGAGAAGACTACTGGACAGTGCACAGACCAGGGACTCTGTTGTTCTACTGGGGGATTTCAATGCCTACATGGGCAACAACAGTGACACCTGAAAAGGGGTGATCGGGAGGCACGGCCTCCTTGATCTGAACCTGAGCAGTGTCCTGTTATTGGACTTCTGTGCTAGCCATGGTTTGTCCATAATGAACACCTTGTTCGAGCACAAGGGTGACCATCAGTGCACGTGGCACCAGGACATCCTGGGCCGGAGGTCGATGATCGACTTTGTTGTCGTGTCATCTGAGCTCCAGCCGCGTGTCTTGGACACTCGGGTGAAGAGAGGGGCAGAGCTGTCAACCAATCACCACCTGGTTGTGAGTTGGATCCGCTGGCGGGGGAGGAAGCTGGAAAGACCTGGCAGACCCAAGCGTATCGTGAAGGTCTGTTGGGAACGACTGGCAGAGCCCTCTGTCAGGGGGACCTTCAGCTCACACCTCCGGGAGAGCATGTCCCAGATTCCAGGGGAGACTGGGGACATGGAGTCCGAGTGAGCTTTGTTTTGAGGACCACATGATCTCATCTCTGCTGTTTGCGGATGATGTTGTCCTGATGGGTTCAACAGACCAGCATGTGTTACAACCACGGCCCCCTGAAAAAGGGGGAATAAAACCTGAATGAGCAAACAGCGATCGTTCACGTCTCAAGTCAGTGGTTTTAATGACCGGAGACTGAACCAGAGCTCCCCCTCCTGGTCACCCGACCGGATGTGCTTCAATCAACCAAAATCTTTCCACAATGCCAGAAAATACCATAATATATTGTGGTACAATCATGGAATACAAATAACAATCATGAACCAATAATATGAAATTACTTTACCTTTTAACATAAATCTTACCATGAATTCTATATTTAACAATAGTAAATTTGTATCATAAATGTATGTAATTTTTAAATTGTCCTATTTTACAATCATTACACACACCCCTTGGAAATGAGATGTCGTCCCGACATCTGACTCTAAACATAAATATTTAGAACTTCAAAATATTGCATATAACTTATGGAACATGTTACACCTTACTTACTTACTGACGAACATGCTTGGGTATTACCATTAGTAGTATCTCAATGCAAAAGCACTGTTATCGCACCTTCAATTTTTACCAAAGGACAATAAGTCTCAATATGATTCTCTTAGCATAGACAATTTCATTATAAACCTCAGTCACTCATTACATCTTGTCACTCCCAGTTTTTCAGGTGATTACACCATACTACATCAACTTTTCTCAACCACTGTATCAATATTACTACTTGTATATGACTCCTATCTGTTATGCAACAGTCCCTGGAATTCAGGTTAGTGCCGTTTATGAAACAATTCACATTAAGGCTGATGTTCTTATAGAAGCAGTCATTATGATTCCTAAATCACCAAATGTAACATGTCTTTTATTGATATAACGCATCAATAGAATGGCTGGTAATCATAATAATGGGACATGTTTGGGAATCTCCAAAATGTCTCTGCTGCTTGTAGACCACAGGGCTGCCGGTAAGCTACTGGCCAGACGCTGCAACAGGAAGGCTTACCCAGTTCATCATAGGTGAAAACCTTTGGTGGATATCTGTGTCGGCGTGGCCGCTGTGGTGTCGGCTCCAGCTCCATGGGGTCATTCCTCGAGGATGCTGGGAGGTCATCACTGGCGGCTGCGTCGTTGGGAGATGAGACTCCTTTCTGGATGGTTGCTGCTGGTCTTTGATTCGGTGTCTCTTCCTGGATGTGCTCTCGTTGTTCTTCTCTTGGCAGAATGGGATCCTGTGGAGATGCTGGTGTGTTTTCCACTTCATCTTGATCTGTGCCCACAGTATCATTAGCACAGTCTGTTACTGAGGGCACATTTTCATCTGCTTGCAGCTGTACTGCTGCCTGGGTTTCAGTGGGATAGTAGCAGTAGTACCAGTTGTCTTCCTCATCACTACTTCCTTCTTCTTGGGCAGCTGTTAGTGCTCTTTCTTTAGATCGGTTTCTTTTCTTTGTGTGTGTCACCTTGAGGGGTATCTCTAGTGGTAGGTGGTTACAAGGTAGCAGTAAGTTACGATGTAGTATTCTACTGTCTCTGTGTTTACCTTGTTCTGGTACGACTTCATAAATGGGGAGATCTTTGTTTACTTGTTTCACCACTTTATAGATACTGTCTTCCCAGTGATTACGCAGTTTGCCTGTACCGCCTCTAGGGGTCATGTTCCTCACAAGGACACGATCTCCTTCCTCCAAGACAGAACTTTTCACTTTGTTGTCATGGTTCCTTTTTCCTCTTTCTGATGACTTTTTACTCTTTTCTTTTGCTATTTGATAGGCTTCTTGCATTTGACTCTTCCACTTTTGAATGTACTGTTGTTGGTCGTTTGTCCCTGTCTCTTGTGTCACTTTGAATAGGATGTCTATTGGTAGTCGTGGGGCTCGGCCATATAACAGGTAGAATGGGGAGAAGCCTGTTACTTCACTTCGTGTGCAGTTGTAAGCGAAAATGACTTTATTCAGCGACTCTTTCCAGTTTGACTTCTCTTTTTCAGTGAGAGTTCTCAGCATTTGTAACAACGTTCTGTTGAATCTCTCAACTTGCCCATTTCCTTCCGGATGGTAAGGGGTCGTTCTAGAGCCTGCCACACCACAATGTTTGGACATCTGCGCGAACAGCTGATTTTCAAACTCGCCCCCTTGATCATGATGTATTCGTGACGGGAAACCAAACTTAAGTGAATAGTCATTGAATATTTTGTCTGCAACTGTCTTTCCTGATTTTGACGTTGTGGCATAAGCTTGGGCGTACCTTGTAAAATGGTCTACTATAACCAGTATATACTCGTAGCCTCCTGAACATCTGTCAACATGAAGGAAATCTATCGATACCAACTCAAAAGGTTGGGACGTAACAATGCTTGTTAGAGGAGTTCTTGTTTCTCGACTTGGTTTTTTGCTTTTTACACAGGAACAACAGTTCACATACTGTTGTTGTATGTGTTCACATACATACTGTTCGATTTGTTGTCCCATTCGAGGCCAAAAAAACCTGTCTCTGACCAGTGACGTTGTTCTATCAATCCCTTGATGTCCCATTTCGTTATGCAATGCTTTCATAACTGTCTCTTTGTATACATCCGGCAAAACAAGTTGTGTCCTTACTGTTGTTTGGCGTCTGAGAATGTTGTCGCTGTCCAGTGTTAATCTGTCCCATTCCGATAACAGTTTTCTGGTGGGCATGCTAAGTGACTTGTACTCTTGGCCAGTGGGTTTTGTGCCTGACTGTAGATAGGTGATGACAGGACCGATACACGAGTCATTCCTCTGGGCATTGCTTATGTCTTTGTTTTGGAAGGGAATAAGGGTCTTGTTATTGTCCATTTGAGTAACAGCCATTGACCATTGTGTACTTGGGCCTGTTTCTATCACTTGAACAGTGGCTTGTACTGCACGTGATGATATTTCTTCTGTGCATGTTTCATCATCGATTCAATGTCAACTGGCATACGTGATAAGCTGTCAGCATCCACATTTTCACGTCCAGGTCTGTACTTTATTGTGAGGTGAAAATCTGCAAGCTCTGCTACCCATCGACATCCAGTAGCATTTAGTTTCGCTGTTGATAAGACGTACGTAAGTGGATTATTATCCGTGTATACTGTACATGATGAGCCAATCAGGTAATCCCTAAATCTCTCGCAGACTGCCCATTTTAGTGCAAGAAACTCAAGTTTTCCTGAGTGCAGGTAGTAATTCTTCTCAGACTCAGTGAGAGTGCGGGATGCATAAGCTATTACTCGCATCTTACCAGCTTGCTCCTGGTAGAGGACTGCGCCCAGACCTTGGTTTGAAGCATCAGTGTGAAGTATAAACGGTTTACTGAAATCTGGGAAAGCAAGGATGGGTGGCTCAACAAGAAAACTGACCAACTTTTCCAAAATCTGCTGGTGGTACTGAGTCCATTTGATTGGTGTGTTTGAGGGGACACCTTTTACTTTCTTGTCCATCTGTCTTGTCCTTGTTATTTGGCTGTCTGTTGCTTGTGTGCCAGCAGGAGCCTTGAGCAAGTGGTAAAGAGGACCAGCAATACGTGAAAAATCTCTTATATACTGTCTGTAGTAACTCAATAGACCCATGATAGCTCTCAGCTCTCCTACTGTTTTGCGTTGCCTGTCTTTAAGCACGGTCTTGGCCTGTCTTGGCAGCACGGTAGCAGAGTGGTTAGCGCTCTTGCTTCACAGCAAGAAGGTTCCGGGTTCGATCCCCGGGTCGCCCAGACCTTTCCGTGTGTGTTCTGTGTGGAGTTTGCATGCATGGTCTGGGTTCGATCCCCGGGTCGCCCGAGCCTTTCTGTGTGGAGTTTGCATGTTCTCCCCGTGTCTGGGTGGGTTTCCTCCGGGCACTCCGGTTTCCCCCACCAACCCAAAACATGCACCATAGGTACTCCAGCTTAGGTCCTGACCAAGCCGAAGCAAGAAGATCATGGAGATGGTCCCCGGGCGCCCTAATGTGTGCTGCCCACTGCTCCTAATATATGTATATATATATATATAGGATGGGTTAAAATGCAGAGAAGAATTTCTCCAGTGTGAGATCAATAAAGTTCACTTCTTCTTCTTCTTCTTCTTCTTCTAAGAGCTCTGACTGCAACAGTGTCTGCTGGGTCCATTTTACTGCCCTCCGCTGAAACAATACGCCCCAAATAACGCACTTCTTTCTTAAACAGTTCACATTTACTTGGTTTTAGTTTAATGCCATGTTGTCTGAGTCTTTGTAACACAGTTCTAACATCCTGAACATGTTTTGTGAATGACTTGCTGAACACAATGGTGTCATCAAGGTACGGAATACAGATTTCATCTCTCAGTTCTCCCAAACAACTTTCCATACAGCGCTGGAAGGCAGCTGGGGCATTCATTAAGCCAAAGGGGATTCGGACCCACTCATATAAGCCCCAGGGAGTCACGAATGCTGTCAGGTGGCGGGAGTCTTGAGCCATGAGCCCCTGGTGGTAGGCTTTCCCTTGGTCAAGTAGGGAGAACCAAGAGTTGCCTCCCAGCCCGTCCATGATGTCCTGGACCCTGGGAATAGGCTGACGGTCAGGAACTGTTTTCTTGTTAAGTTCACGATAGTCTATACACAACCTGAGCCCTCCGCACTTCTTTCGAACACACACTACAGGGGCTGCGTAGGGCAAGTGTGATTTTTCTATCCAGCCTTGTGCAATGAGATCATGCAAATAGTCTTTCATTTCTCTGTAGAGAGGCTTGGGCACAGACAAGTATGTTTTGGCTACTGGCTCAGTGTCTTTCAGAGAGATAGATAATTGTAACTTTTCAATACAGCCAATGTCATTTTCAGTTTTGGAAAAAGCTGAGCATTCTTCTCTTAACATTTTTTGTACTACTAACCTTTCATTTTCAGACAGGTGGCTCAGGTCGACTGGTGGGTCCCAAGCACCATTTTTTCCTTCATCTGGCCTCACTTGACTCACAGCAGCTTGAACTAAAGGAGCAGGATGGAAAACTGAGGCGGGATAAACGGCTTGTACAGGTTGCACTGTCCCAATAAGTGTTCTCCCACGGAGTACAATATCATGGTCTGTGGGGTTCTGGACACTGACGGCAATGAAAGGTTTCACACCACTTTTAATGTTTATTAGAGTGTCACAGAACTCAAGTCCTTCCGCCCACTGAGGGTTCACATCGGGCTCAAAAATGAGAGCTGTGTCTTCGAGGCATGGAGGTGTTTGTACACGGCATTCTACACTCATTGATGTGTGCTTAGGTACAGTCACTGTTTCTCTTATTGTTTTAACTTTGTACTCAACCATTGGCTTGGTACTCACTTGTTCAACACATGCTTGTATCTCATTGGCTTCGACATTAGGGAATGCTGTTGCAACTGTTTTGATGAGCTGGTCTTTGTCAGTAGTGGCCTGGTTCAGTCCAGTATCTACAATAAGTGTTATAACATTGGAGCCAATGATTGGTCTGGCGAGGCTGGAGCCGCTCAGAACAAGTGTAGGGACAGTGACCTCAGTTGTAGGGGCTTCATTAGCAGTTTGATTATTATGCAGTTTAAACGTTACTTCAAGCCAGCCAATATAGGGCATACTTTCTCCATTTGCGGCTGTTATTGCCAGTGTATTGTCACCTTCCAGTATTTCACAAATGTCTCTGAGTTTTACATGTGACAGGTTTTCCTTCCACCACCTCTCATCTACAATAGTTACTTGAGAGCCAGAATCCCATAATGCTTTTGTCTTTATCTTTTGTATGTAACAGTCAATCAAGTACTTTTGTCCAACTAATGGGGCCACTTTGACATGTGTTTTATGCTTGGGTGACTTGGTTTGGACAGTATCACATGACACAGGTGTACATTTTCCTTTATGGACAGTCCAGTGTTCAGCTTGGCAGGATTTGGAACAATATAGTACATTTTTGCACAGTGCACATTGTCTGAGCCTCCCCTTATTTCCCCCAACCCTACAGTTGGCACAGTTCTGGGACACCTTTGGCATGTGGGTCACTGTTGGTCCCGCTGGAGCAACCCTTGCCTGTTTAAAGGATGTGACGAGCGGGCTCCTCTCATCCTGCAACCTGCTAAGAAATGTTCATCACTGCCACAAGCATAACAGTGTCGACAGTCATCCATGTTCTTTCGTTGGCAGTCAAAACAACGCCTCCTGCGCCGCAGACCAGTTGCTACAAAATGGCGAGAGGTCATGTGACCATACTGTGGGTTCTGATGCACAGGTGGGTTGGACCATGGCATTTGAGCTGGTATTGTAGGAGGAACAACCATAAGTGGGGTGACAGAACTTGGGGTTTGGTCCGCTTGACCAAGTGGCTGGGGTTTTTGCATGAACTCTTTAATTTGTAAGACTTCAGCTTTTAGGTCGCTCAGCAGTGTCATGTTAGATCGCATTTCTTTTAGTTCTGATAAAATGTCTGATTGTACTTTTGGTTTATTCTGTGGAGCAGATGCTTTCTCTTTTCTTTCAGTAGGACTCTCATCGGTATGTGCAGAATGGACAGCAACGCGGTGTGGGGCAAGCAGCTTTCTTTTATCTTGTCTTTCACTCTTACATGCACAGGCAGTGTTCAGTTTTTCTAGCAACAGTTCATCTGAAACATTAGCTAGTTGTAGGTATGGCTGTAGGTCACGTTTTATGTTATCATTCTGCAAACCGGTCAACAGTGTATGAAGGAACATGTTCTGCACTAGAACAGGGTCATACTTCAGGCCAGATTCAGATTCTTGAGAGGCGAAAATTATTTTCTGTCTGAGATCTAGGGCACGGATGACAAAACTTTGGGGTGTTTCTTTATTACCTTGCACCTCTGAGTTTAGTTGCTTGTACAGATCTGTTGCACTTTTCTCTTGATAATGGCACCGGAGAATCCTCCTCAGAGCAGGAAGCGACAAGTTTGCTTTACCTTCGAGGTAGCTGCGGAGCTGCATTCCAGGAGTGATGGCCCTTATGACAGCGTCTACAATCTCTGTTTCTGGGAAGCCCTTGGTTAGCCCATGCTCTATTTGACGTGCCAGACTAGAGAAAGTGAGGCGATCTTTCTGTCCAGGCTCACCAATTTGGCCAGAAAGTTTAAAGTCTTTATTCCAAGGAGTAGTGACCTGGGGGTGGGTAGTGTATGTGATAAGTGGCTTCTCACTAAGAGCTTTGCTTTTACTATGTTTTTGCATTAAGGATAACTTGAGTTGCAAAGCCTCGATTTCTTTTTCCAACTTTGTTTGTTCATCCGGTGTGTCATCTGCCTTGTTTTGTGATATTACTTGTTCATTACCCTGGTCTTGGATATCTAATTCATTGCTTTGGGTTGCTTCTATTTGTATAGACTCGAGCTCTGGTAAATCTGTGGCTGCAAGCTCTCCTGTATTCCTATATTCTTGTATTTTGTCTTTTATGTAGAGCAATTCTGACATGCCCTGATCCTCCAGCTCTCCGAGCTCATCTCGTTGTAAATGGGAGCTGATCATTGTTATCAGTGTGGTGCGGGGCTTATTCTTTACAAGTTCAATTCCACGTGTAGGAGTACCTAAAAGACCGAAAATATCCACTAAATTGTCTTTAGGTAACGTACACAATGCTTGGATCACTTCTAACTGTAGGTCTTCTATGTCCAATGCCTCCATTTTTTTCTCTTTACAAAGTAGTTACGTGACGACGCAGAGTTTTCGCGCTTTAGCAACTTTAGCTTAGCTCTGAATATTAGCGTAGCTATCCTGGTGGCTGTCGCTTCACCTCAGATTGTAGGCTTTATTCAGGCAGTCCGCTGTCCGCTGTCCGCACTTTATCACTCTTTGTCGTAAGCCTGGGTTGTTTCGGGGGATGAGAAGCGAGTTGGGTTACTTCTGTCATAAGCTAACCATAGTCACACTCATCCCAGCGGTGCCTCCAAATGTTACAACCACGGCCCCCTGAAAAAGGGGGAATAAAACCTGAATGAGCAAACAGCGATCGTTCACGTCTCAAGTCAGTGGTTTTAATGATGATCACATATTAATTATAATCTAACTTTTGTACAAACTTGGTACATCAGAAGCACATAGTTACCTGAAAAAGGGGGAATAAAACCTGAATGAGCAAACAGCGATCGTTCACGTCTCAAGTCAGTGGTTTTAATGACCGGAGACTGAACCAGAGCTCCCCCTCCTGGTCACCCGACCGGATGTGCTTCAATCAACCAAAATCTTTCCACAATGCCAGAAAATACCATAATATACTGTGGTACAATCATGGAATACAAATAACAATCATGAACCAATAATATGAAATTACTTTACCTTTTAACATAAATCTTACCATGAATTCTATATTTAACAATAGTAAATTTGTATCATAAATGTATGTAATTTTTAAATTGTCCTATTTTACAATCATTACACATGCACTGGGGTGGTTTGCAGCCGAGTGTGAGCGACTGGGATGAAGATCATCTCCTCCAAATCCTAGGCCATAGTTCTTGACCGGAAAAAGGTGGCTTGCCCTATCCGGGTCGGTGGAGAGTCCCTGCCCTCAAGTGGAGGAGTTCAAGTATCTTGGGGTCTTGTTCACAAGTGAGGGGAGAATGGAGAATGAGATTGACAAGCGGATCGGTACAGTGTCTGCAGTGATGTGGACGCTGTACTTGACTGTTGTGGTGAAGAACGAGCTGGCCTGGGAACATCTTGGGGGTCCCCCTGGAGGAGCTGGAGGAATGTCCAGGGTGAAGGAAGTCTGGGAGTCCCTGCTTAGACTGCTGCCCCCACAACCCAGCCCCGGATAAGCAAACAGAGCAAATCAGCTCACCTGCTGTAGTTCCAACTAAGTCAGTTATTTATGGTCAGATTGAGTTAAAACAAAAGTCTGATTAAACTCTAACTTGAGCAACAGAGTTTTAGTCAGAGCAATACCTCCAGTTAACTTCATCCCCCCAATGTGCATGACATCACTTGAAAGGTATCAAGTCAGAATTCCCAGTTTAATTTCTTCAGTCAGAATAACAGCTTAAATTCTTTTGGCAACGCACATAAAAGACCTTGAAAATCCATTGTGTGTGTTTATCCTAAATCATAATTACAGCAACATCACTAAACTGTCTCTCCTCCCATTTACTTCTCATTTTTTCACACTAAACACTTGGCATTAAAGCAGTGTACAGGTGCACATCAGAAACACCATCTGCTGCATCTTACTAATATCCACCTTTTACAGAAATGATTCTTAATACAGCTTATGATAGGTCAAACATAACATCAAGACACTGTAATTACCACATTTCTGAAAGTAACAGAGAATACGCAGGGGCAGCCTGTGTGCAAAACCCTCACGAAAGCTAAAATGCAAGAGGACAACCCATTAAGATGATGCACTGTTACTGTGACAACAAAGATAAGTACAGACCCGTCCTGGTGAATTAGCAAAGCACTTAAAATTTAGCAAACACACACACTAAAGGACATGTGATAGGACCTTATCAGTCTTGCTAAGTGCCACTATGACTAACACCTTCGCTCTAAGTCCCCGCCAGAGGACACAGCTCCTTTTGTTTATTCATCTTTACGTTACGGCAGCCATTAATAACCATTTGCCAGGTTGATGTGTCAGATGGCATGGAGTAAATTTGGAGTGGAAAGGAAAAACACTTTCATCTGGGATTTAATTACCATTATCAATCTTATTACAGGAAACTTTGTGATATGAATATTGCACGAGTTTTCCAGTGGTTTACACACAAATATTAAGAGCAAATTATGTTAGGCTAGCAGCACAGATGGACACAGGCCTAGTGCATAAGGCGTGTATTGGAGAAAGTGCAGGTAACGCACACGAGTCAGACAAATGACCGCCATGACATTTCAGAAGCCATAATTACACCTCCCACGTGTACCTGACACTTTTTATGAGCTGCAGCCAATGCATCCACGCTAGACAGGCCTTATTGAATTGTGGCCTGTTATGTATGGAAAAAAAAAAAAAATGTTTTATGATATTTGTTACGAAGAACTTTTCAATTCCAATCTCATTCCCAACATTTATGGCTCCAAAGCAGCCCTTCACATAAAATGAATTTGCAATATTTCAGTGTCCCAGTATATTTCATGTGATATTGAGTTTCCCAGAATAGTGATTGAATTGAATAATAATTCGTCCATGCAGTAAAATATAAAATTCAATTTGTTAGAAAAAACACCCATCTCCTGCATTATACCCCAAGGCTTCAATGATGTATGATGTACAGACTGTATGTAGCATGACTTTCAGACCAGATGACCTCCCCGGTACAAACCTATTTATCTGGACATGAGACTGACACAGAGTACTCCTCTCACAGGATAGAATACAACATATACATCTAATTTAACTAATGAACTAATCTAATTAGTAAAACTGTCTTTGATACCTCCAAATCTTTTACTCCAAATGACTGTTAATTACTTGTGCTTTTAAGTGTTTTAATTGTGTAGAATGTATGCATTGTTAGTAAGGGACAGTTTTATCCATGCCATAAAATAAATTATATCTTGTGAAAATCGAGGTGACATTCAATATGGTTACAGGCATAAGGTCCTAGATTATAATTTACAATACATGACCCTTGCAGATGACATGTGTCAGCTGATATTATGTTTCTCAGCCATCAATGTCAAGATGCAGAGGAAAGCAAAGCAAATATACAGCAACTGGATTTACAACTTCAAAACACTAGTTCAAAACTTGAATAACAACATGCTTTTGTGACAGTGACAATGTATTCATATTCTCAGGCAAAGTTGTTTGGATAAAATTCAGTTTAATTTTTGTGTTGTCAAAAACAACACCCAGATACTAAAACTTGTATTGATGAACATCCCCACCGCTATCAGACTGTATAACTCCACTGTATAGTCCAGATGTGCAATATTTTCTATACACTATTATTTACTTATTTTTATTATTATTACTATTTGTTTGCATGCACTTCCTGCTCAAACTTTCTTGTGCACTAAACTGCCTGGAGCTAATGTGACAAGTGAATTTATCCTGTGTGAGATCAATAAAGTCTTATCTTATCTTATCTTAAATACAAAAAAATGCTCTGAAGTTATATCATAACAAATATAAGTCCAGATGATTATTTAGGAAACTACTAGCACTATGTGTTTTATATTATCACTGTCGAATTGAAATAGGTAGGTATAGGGCTTTTTCTGTAGTAGTAAAATCACTTTCGTGACAACATCTTTTACCAACAATGAACTAAACACACTGACGTTTGCATTCTAATTTATTGCAATATCCCTTTATAATAACTATGCATGATCTTTTACAGAAAAACAATGAGACACTTTTCACTATTTACAAAGGAGTATTTTGCCCAAAGTTCATCGTTTACCCCCGCTGTCCTCAAGGTGGAGGGGGATGTGCGATCAATGGCAACCTGCTGCGCAGAATAGAGAGCAGATGCTTGTTTTGATAAAAAGAGCTTCTCACCCATCCACTATGCAATAATCCAAGTGTTTTATAAAGGCACAGAATGTACCTTCGGATTGGTCCAACTCCAAAGTCTGAGGGCACCTTTACTTCAGGGACATTTGATGTAGTCTGCGAGGTGTGCCAATGTAATCTTTGTCAATTTAGATCCAAATTTACAATGGAGAAGGCCTGGTGAACATCATGTGACTGGCAGAGTATAAGTTGCCAATTCTTCCATTCTTTGGCATAATGGACCTGCAGCTGTGGGGATAGGATTTGGCCAAGTTGTGTGGGTGGAACGATATTGCATTAAGAGTGCTGTAAGTGACAAGATACTATAAATCTATGTCACATTCAGATCTTTAATTAAAGACTTGACTTTCTACCTCGAGATTTAATTATATGTGGTGGTATCATGTGTGTATTGTATCTGGAGGGAAATGGAATAAACACCTGAGTAAACACGTTTCAACATCTTGTCAAATAGCCATTATCGCCGTAACAGCTCAGATGAGACCGTACTCTCAAGGGTCAGCGCTGGCATCTTTCTCAACTACACATTCAAAGCATGTTATGTTAAGTATCTGTTTTCTTCAATACAAATGTTCTGGACTTTTATTAATTTTTACGAGACAGAGATTTAGAGGACACGAATTTCACTAGTCTGCGCTTGATTCCTTTGCGCTGTTTATCTCTATACGTGCTTTTACAAACACTTTTCATAATCATGGTTTTAAGATTAGAGAGTGGCTAACTGGCTTAAAGCTACTATCTGTAAATTCTAGGTCAACTAAAAAAGGGGCATTGCAAAAGCTCACATATAAAATAAAATAAATAAATAAATAAATCTAAATAAAATATTTAATCGCCCAATACAAATATTGGTTAACTAGACCCCCAAACCCCGGGCCGTGGACTGGTGCCAGTCCGTAGTGCAAAAAAGGTTGGGGACTGCTGGACTAAGACACCATCAACCAATTAATCGGCTAAACGACTAAGAGTACTACTAAGTAGTACTACTTACTAAGAGTATGCTTATTTGACTTTTTTTTTTTTAACCACTAGATGTTACCATCAGATGTAAACCTGCTCTCCCCTCACCGGGCCTCTGGTCTCCTTTTGTCCAGCCAAAGCAGCACACTGTCAGACAGCAGTAAAGTTGATAGCATCTAGTGGTGTTATGTGAGAGTTAGGGATGCAATGATATGGTTTTCCCACAATTTGATATGTATCCCGATACATGTGTCATGATATCGATTCCATTTCAATGCGTTTTTAGATGAAAAAAAACTCTCGTGTAATTTTTTTTTGCTAATGAGAATAATATAATAACTCTATCATGTTAATGAAACAATACAACATTACACACAGTACATTGCAGTACAACTATGGTAAAGTTGTAGTTTATTTGTGAAGTGTTTCAATACATTTGGTTCAAACAAACAAACAACAAACAAACAATATTTATAAGGCGCTTTTCATACAAAAATGTAACACAAAGCGCCTTACAGTGGTCAAGGATTAGAAGATTGACCTTTATTGATCTCGCACAGGAGAAGTTGTTTCTATATTTGACCCGGGGACCATCCCCATGATTTTGTTTTGTTATTTAGGCTTGGTCAGGCCCTAAGCTGGATTTCAATGATTTAAAGTCAAAATAAGAGCGGTGCGGGCTATTTTATATTTTAAATATAGTCTACTCTTAATATAGATTGGTTGGGGAGTTACACTAGACTTTTCCTTCTCTGATGATGATTTGATGATTTTTTTCCTCCTGAGTCTCTCTCCTCTCACTCTCACACGTCTGTGTGCGGCTCTGCCTCCTCCAGCAGAGACAGACAGTATCTCCTCCCACAATGCCCTGCGACAGTCTGTGCTCTTAACAGACACACTGCGCTCTCACATCCTCTTTCTGGACACTAAGATTATGTTATATTACACAGAAAAGTCTCAGTGGACCATTTTCTGACTAAAACTTATGAGATAGAGTCTGAAAAAAAGATTGTGTATATCCCGAGTTGCATCGCATGTGCGTGTATCAGCTCACTTGATTAAAGCCGATGTAAAGCCAAAAGCAATTCTGAAGTATTTAAAAATATTTGTGTCATTTCTGGGTCTATCAGTGTTAAATAAAAAGTGACTGAAAGATAAAAAACACCTCTGTTAGAATATTTCAGCTGTAAGTCCCTATGGAGCTGTTTTCTTGCTGCATCTGAGGAGGACGCAGCGATAACTGTTTCCCTTTCGGACCAAAATATATGACAACACAGAGGCTTGAAGAGACATGTGCATATCGACATGTGCATATCGACATGTGCATATCGACATGTGCATATCGACATGTGCATATCAACTGCACGTGCATCGAATCATGAGACCAGTATCAAATGATTATATATCGAATATCGTTGCATCCCTAGTGAGAATTCAGCATGGCTGTGTTGGCCAATCTACTTAAAAATTGTTTAAAACCAGGCATATCTAAATTATGGCCTGGGGGCCAAATGTGGCCTTTTGCTTGTGGCATTTTTCTTGGCCCTCAGACTTTCAGGTGAATTACCTTACCTTATTACCTTAAGCTGTACTTTTTCACCACAAGTTTTTGAAGATGTATCTTGATAAAGCAAATACAAAATATTTAGAGTGTCATTTTGAGGATCTACTGATCGTCAGTCTATGGCCCTCGAGCGGCCGTCCACTTTGTCTGTATTTGCAGCGCTTGATGAAAAAGAGTCACCCCGGTTTAAACTAAAAAAGCTAATTAATTACAAAACTACTGTATAAACGCCTGATTGCCAACTGACATTGTGTCATTCAGTGAGACGCTAAGATCCACATGTAAAGCTGTTGAAGTATTCTAGATCACTTCCCCCAACATAATACTTCTTTTTTCCTTTTTCAAAACAAGTGTCAAGCAGTGGTATTATATGCTTGGCAAGATGTACAAAATTTGTGATGATTTTTGAGTGGAAAAACATGAGTATTTAGAAATGCACTTGCTGTTGCACTGACTAAAACAGACAAAAGTTTGACCTTAACTGCTGGCCCCAGCCTGTTGATAGCTTAATTGTGTAATTCCAATCCTACAAATTGTTCTTTTACAAAACCAACAGTGTGCGTTGCCATGGTTATGTGCTAAGCGTTACAAACATGTCTCGGACGGCTGTTTCATACTAGGGTATTCTAGTACAGAGGAGGCGTGTAGCTGGAGGGGCTGCAACCCTTAAGAGGTGCATTTGTGGCACTACATTTGGAACGAGCATTTTTCCTGGGCTTGCACGCCCTTTTCACTCTTACTCCGGGGATTGTAATCTTGAAGGCTTGTTTGAAACCTTGACAATGACAGGCACCTGTGTGAAGTGATGGACGTTTGCCAGTGAAGTCAGATGGAAAAAAATGCCTGTAGGTGAAACTCACACCTGAATGTAACAAACAGCTCGGTATTATCGCTCCTGAGAGGCCAGTACAAAAGAGTAAAATCTCTTCGACAGTGAGGGCCATTGATTCAGTTAATTTTATGCCGGAAAATGATTTCCCCGATGGCCACTTTCACCAAAGCACACCGTGAACAAAAGAGCCTCTCCACACTAATGTTAAAGCATTGCTCATAGTCTATTTACGGTGTATACTGGATTCATAACGCTATATAAACTAAACAGGGACTGTGCAGTTGAAATCCTTTTCTGATCAATTAGATTTGAATTTATGATATTATGCACTAGATAAGCAGAATGTTCACTTCTACAGTATAAAAATATAAAACTTTTGTTAATATATCCTTTTTGTTATACATGATTATTATTAGTACTGGTGGTGACTATGTTATTATTTGTGCAATGGTGTACTACACATGTCCACTTTCTGTGTATTTTGAACAAGAACAAACCTCAATGGCAAAAGGAGAAATTCAATTTGTCAACTGGACAAAAGTTTATTTGGTCGAATACATTTCGCAGCTCATCCAAGCTACTTCTTCAGTTCTGGCTAGAGTGCTGGTGGACACTGCTGAAGGGAGGCGCTAAATATAATGAAATTACTATGAAACTATCACACCTATTTGTTTTCAGTTTCTGTTAGTTAAGTAAGCCTATTCAATATGCAGTGGGGGTGTGGGGTCTTGTTAGCATAGCTATTCAGGGCCATTAGGGGTATTTTCACACCTCTGGACCTGACCTGGCTGCCCTATTATTTTCTTTGTTTGTTTTGATTTAGGTTTGAGGATAGAGTTATAGATGGGAGACAAATGATGTCTGAGACCTCAATGGCATAAACCTCAATGGCAACTTGAGCCAGAGTATAGTCTATAACACTAACCTTCTTTCCCACTATTGTAAAATATGAGCCACTGAAGGCTGGGATACTGAGATATTCTAAATAATATTTTAGACCTGTAGTAAATTGTATGAACTTTCTGTTTACTTGCTGTCTTATCAGACACATGCCATAAAGAAAATATATATCTAGTGTTCATTTAACGCTATGCCCGATTGCAAAAAGAAATGTGTAGTTTTTATTGTTTTCATTTGAAATTGTACTTCCGTTTTTAAACCAACAAGAGAGCAGACTACATGCAATTGTTGCAATCATAATTAATGATTAACAATTAATCATTTTGACATTTCTCAGAATAGATAAATAAAATACTCTTACCATCAGTCTTGAGCGTCAGAGGAGTCGGTGGGCTTAAGACCCTTGCATTGGTCACTGGATTTTTGACCAAGCAGATGTAGCTGCCCACATCGGAGGGTTGGACTTTGGAGATGTACAGATTCCCTGTGTCCTGGGAAATGAAGCGGCGACTGTCCTCCGCCACAAACGAAGGAAACTCATTAAAAACCCAGCTGTAGATGATCTCTGAAAAGCAAACAGAGCAAACAGATGTGCAGGTGGCTTATGCTACTGACTCAAGTTCATTACTGTACACAAAGATACATTATAATATCCAGATGTATGGAAAATTGCAGCTTTACTCTCAACAATCAACAGATACACAAATCCTAAACAGAGCAATGATTTTGAGATCTGCACTGTAACAAAGTACTGGGTGACTCAGCAAAGCAGACAAATGCTTAAAAAATAGGGGTGGCACGGTATATGTATTCGTATTGAACCGTCACGGTACGGGGGTCATGGTTCGGTGCGCGCCTTCTGACGGAGAATATACGGTACAAAAATTTAATATTGAACTGACCACGGGACTTTCATTTTGCAAGGGTTTCCTTGAGGACTCTTTAACCATTGCCATTTGCGAGCCCTGATGAGCACATAAAGTCATCAGTCATGAAAAGTCACGGATCCCCTCCCGCACTTAGCCCAGAGAGTTTGGACCGCAAATGAGCTACGAAATGCGAAATGCGTTTTTTTATTTGCCTGGAGACACGTGAGGGTGTTTCCAGCCTCGGGTGTCCTTTATCCGACCCTCCTAACCTCTGAAACAGCAGTGGTTTAATTTTATTTTCTGTGGAAATGTGTTTATTTTTCAATGGAAATCGTCTCATATCTTCCTTCTGCGCTCAAACACGGAAGTGGGGCCAGTGCACAGCGCAAAGGAAAAGGGCGGAGAGTTTGCCCCCCACCCGCTGCACGGGCCTCTCTCTCTCTCTTTCTCATTTGCATTAAAGCAACAACGCCCATAATAAAGTGTTTCAGAGTTCAAAGCTGCCTTTGAGGACAGCCTTTCTGGTTATGTTTTTTTTCCCTGCACTGTACTGAAAATGTACTGAACCGTGGGGTCTGAACCGAGGTACGTACCGTACCGTGAGTTTTGTGTACCGTACCACCCCTATTAAACAAGAAATAATTTTCACTTCTAACAAAAAAATCCTAAAATATTCAAATTATAGTATGGGACATGATTATGGTCCAGTACAAATATTATATTACTATAGAAGTGATGATGATAACCAAACAACATTTCCCTGGAAACAGGCAGGAAGAGGCTCCTCCAGGCGAGATGCGAGCCTGCTCAGAGTAAGGACACATGCTTTTTAAAAAATTTCAGTACAATAAAAAAAACAAGCAAATTTAAAAAAAAAAATCTCTTCTATTGCATGGGCCTTTGTACTTTTTAATTGTACTAATTACTTGTACTAATTAATTTCTGTTTATCCACCTTGTGATTAAAGGGAACTATCAATCGCATGAACATGTACAATATTAATGCAAATATAACCCACTTATTTTCAGTCAATCAACCATTCTGAGACTCTGGACCAGTTTGTACTCCACACCCACAAATAAAAAGTCCCTAAAATCCCTAAAGTGTCTAAATCAAATTTTTAGATAAATACTAATGAATGAGATGATTAGTATTTATCTCAATGATAATTCATTGAGCAACAGCAAATAAGAGATATGCTCCGCTTTTGACATGGGAATTGCCAAGACCCAAACAATGCTCAGTCTCATATTAACCCCAAATAACTTACTGAGGTGTGAAATCTGACTCCTCTGAATAGAGCTTGCCCCCACTTAAAATCAGAGTATATCAGACAACAGAGGCTGTAACTACAGAGCCTCAGCTTCAGTCATTCAGTCATTTGTTTGTGCTGACATTTTAGGAAAAATAGGCCAGAATAGTAAGGGGTTAATGAAAAAAAAAATATATATATAAAAAAAAATAAAAGTAAATGCTTAGATGGAATCTCATATAAATTAGGTGTGATAATGAAATGAATTTTAAACAACAATAATAAGAAAACTATTCGCAAAGCTTTGAACGTAGCGTACACCATAATATTCTCTTCACATCTCATTGGCTCCAAATTAAATACAAAGTGGCTCTGAAAACCTCCCTCAAACCTTCAGTGCATACATGTTAAACAGTGTTTTATGCAGCCCTATATGAGTTTCAGATGTAACACACTTTGAGTCACAAAAGCATTCATCATCGCTGCCAACTTTATGACTATGATCTTCTTTAAAGTGATTGGAGCAGGTGCTGGAGATCATTTGTCACTGGATGTCAGAGTAGTCAGTTTATACCTGAGTCAGTATGTGAATTTATAGAATATTCAAAAAAAAAAAAAAAAACTATGAAAGAAATCATCTACGATTATTATACTCAACAAGAAAATATTTGCGCCATTAGAAGTTCCTTTTTGTTTTGTAAAATTTTATTTTCCACATTAGTCATTAACTTCATATTTGTGTCGGTTCCTTAGCAGCATACAGAAAACGTTTTTTATTTCCCCCGTGACTGTCCTTTTTAAAGGAAAATTAACATTTTTTTACAATCTGAGCCCTCTTTCGGCAATAAAACAAGTAGTTTTACTCACCCATAGCAGTTTGGTGTCAATTGGAGCAGTATCGCAGAACTTATGTTGAGCCGTTCTGTTCTACCAATGATCCCGTATCCGTTAGCGTGAGGCATTACTTTGCGGTGTCCAAATAACACAAACATTAGCACTTTTCAAATCACAGAAGATCGCTGTGTCAGGGTAGACTTTTAGTAGATTCCAAAACGGCCTGAAACCCGATATCGCAACAGAAAAGTAAAGTTCAGAGCGGTGTTAGGTTCTTTCGGACTAGCGGTGTTTACAAAACAGCTGAGTTCACGCATGCGCACTGTCCTCTCTGATGACGTCATCAAATGAAACTATAGCTGGATATCGGGTTTCAGGCCGTTTTGGAATCCACTAAAAGTCTACCCTGGCACAGCGATCTTCTGTGATTTGAAAAGAGCTAAAGTTTTGTGTTATTTGGACACCGCAAAGTAATGCCCCGAGCACTCACGCTAACGGATACGGGATCATTGGTAGAACAGAACGGCTCAACATAAGTTCTGCGATACTGCTCCAATTGACACTAAACTGCTATGGGTGAGTAAAACTACTTGTTTTATTGCCGAAAGAAGGCTCAGATCGTAAAAAAACGTTAATTTTCCTTTAATGCAACAACCATTTTGATAATAACTAACTGAAACCACCAATTACAGAGCAAAGTGAGTTAAACATATTTTTTAGAAAATGTTTGTAGCCTAATTTGTGTATTTAAGTTTGATTCTTGGAGTATCCTCCAGTTTCCCCTGCTACTAAAACATGTACAAAAGGGTCGCCTCTGGGGCCGGGACTCCTCTTAATATCAGTGGGTGAAGTTTAAAACATTACATCTCCCTGGTGCCATGGCAACCCTGGTCGGGTTTTTAATGAAGAGGAAAAAACTCTTGTGCACTGTGCTTTCATCTGTCAGTCACAGACCATCATGAATCTTTTATTGCCTTTTTAATCACCTGTTCCTGCCACTGGTTTCTGCCTCCTATCATCTCGCATGCTACATCTCATGACATCCACAAATGTTAAGCGGGTGCTGAAATGCACTTGGCACACATTCCCATATCACAGCCCATACTAACAAAAACAAATAATTCATGGTTCAGAGAGAAGCTTATATTATAGGACCACTGTGGCGAGGGAATCTCAAAGCTACAATGTTACAGTGCTGTCTATGCCCTGCTATATGAGAAATAATTGGCTGTGTAACATTGCCTTTCATTTGTAATGACCCAGCAAATTTGATCTGAGAGAATCTGCGCTGCAGCTTAGCTGTCTCCATAACTTACAACAGCCATCATCAGACACATGGATGGATGGCAGCACAGGCAAATGTACAAACAAAGCATGAAAAGAGTCCAATAAATTCAAGAGCCAGTGATCATTCAACTTTAAAAACTCATAGTCATAAGGAGCAGTTAGTATTGTGAAGAGTTATAAGACTATAAACTTATCCTTAAAAGGCATCAGAGTGCAATTTTGTGATTTCATATTAGTATCATGTGCTGTTGTTGTATTGAGGCATTATGTGAAAAAACTAATAAAGTTAAATCTTACCTGGTGAATGTGGGGGAGGGGTGCACATGAGAACCACACCTTGGCCTTCCCGCACAGAGACGTCTCCTCTCGCCTTTGTACTGAATGGCTTGAGAACTACAAGAAAGAGAAAATCTGTTTACAACTTGGATAATAATAAATATGTCATATCAAGGTATTCATAATAATTAAACAAAGAGCAAAGTTTTGATCCAAAACATATAATTACAGGTTGAGCCTGAGCCAAAGAGTCGAATCAAGTGACAGGCAGCTGACACCAGGGTGCGCCTCCTGCCTCTCCAGCACATCCAATGATTTCGAGGGAGCTTTGTTTATTAGTTTAAAAAAAAGGCAAAATTATGCTTCAGAGTCATAGAAGATAGCCCATAAGTTGAGATTCTGACATCAGTCTAAATAAAAACAACACAAAAAAGCACCATTTTGGAGCTGATCTCCTCTGAACCGTGTTGTGATTACAGATCAGAGCCAGAATTGTTTGAATGTATAATCTTCTTTTGTGAGCCGACTTCTCTCGCACATTTTCGATCTCATCATGTTGGCCAGCATCCCGAGTGTGATTTATTGGTACTAACAACCTGCCAGCAGAATGGGGATGGAGAGTGACTGATTGTCAACATGTTAAATATTGATTCAGCAGCAGCTGCCACCGCTCAGTCTTACTGTCAGCGCACTGCTCTTTCCCTTTTCGCTTGGCGCTAAATCACTGATCAGTGTCCTTTGGTCAGATTTGGTATTCAAATGACCGTTACATCTGCATTCATTAAGCATATGTGATCTTTGTAAAGAAACCACATGACTTCCTGCTTAATGTCACTGGATTTATTTCAATGCTGCTGAAGGACTAGAGTAATTACCAACCTCCAGAACAACTGATGTCCTTCACTGTGCATTTGTATAAATGTATGTGAACCTTAATTATTCATACAGACTACTAACTGCACAAAATAAAATGTTATGTTACATCTGTATTGTGTAAAACTAAACAAACAAAAGTAAACAACTTTTCCACAACAAGTGCTTGACAGGGTGAACGTGCTTTGTACACGTAACAGTACTTTTATAGATTAAAAGTGACTCCATAGTCACCACACTGGAGACAACAAGTTTTAATGACCCAAAATGCCCCCTTGCAATGAGAATCAATCCAATATTAATGCTGATTTAATAATGCAACAACTTCATGGCCATAAAAGTATAAAAAATGACCATCTACATTATACATAAACATCTTCAAAAAAGGTTTCATGCCCAAAGAGGCTGTACTGGCATCTTTGAGAACTCAAGATATACATTTCAAGAAATGATGATTAAACAAGTTCTTTCAGAATGTCCGTGTATGTAATGTATGAGTGTATATAGTCCAAAGAGTAGGGTTAACTTGAGTACTACTGTACGACTTAAAGCAGCTGTACCTAAGCCTGTGCTGGGCTCATGTCTGCATAGGGAGTCTTTGGGGAGAAAGATCAGAGGCCTTCACTCTGCCTGCTGCCTTCAAAGTCACAAAAAACAGTCCAAGTGTGAGTTCAGCCACTCCGAATTTCAAAACAAAGAGAAAAAAAACATCTTTGAGATGAGCTGGACTTCCCCTAAATCAATCAGATATAGATAACTATGACTGCATGTCATAGGAGATGTGATTCCAAACTTGTTTTTAATTACCTTGTCGCTCTGAAAATGATGACGAAACATTACCAGCAGGTTTCTTAATTGTTCTCAAAGACTACTTCTGTATGCAGAGCAGTAGCTGCATAGTAGAGAAGAAGACTTCTAGATGATAACTGAGTATAAACTCACACACAGTTGAGGAATAAAACAGTGTGTGCCCCTCTGACAAATGAAGTATGTGATCAAAGCTGCATGCAAACAATAACACAGATGAAGTTTATAACATGTATGCGTTATGCTTTAACATTACAGAGAATAATGGGATGATCTGAACTTGACCTTTCCCTGTAACAGTACAGCAAGTCTGACATCAGCCTGCCGAGCACAACATGAGGATCCACACATCGACATTTCATCATTGTAAATGCACATTTACATGACTGTCAGCACACACCTTTTGCCAATCAGACAAACAGTGCCAATAAGCCTCTAACAGGAACCAAATGTAGTCTATTTATAAGAAACAACATGTTTGAGATTACTTTCTATTCAGTCCCATATAGAATATAATTTTTGACCCTGAAAAAACTGCTGTGCTGTGAGTGCCTTACAATGAAACAGCTAAAGGACTTCGTTACTGACAATGCATCTGAAAATGGTGTAACACTGGTAAGTTGACATGTCACTTAAAATAACAGTACAATAATTATATACAACAAATATATGAATACAGGAGTACAATTCATAAGGCACATGCAAACAAAAGGTGGTGATTACTACAAAAACACTGCTGAGTCTGATAGTCTGACTAATAACGTGGAATATTTATGCAGAGCTAAGTACACTAATAACTGCACAAAGTATTATGTATACTGATACTGGAATAGATCTATTTTCTTGAAGTACAAAAATCACCAAGCAAAACAGAGCAGACAGGGTATAAGAAAGCTGACAGATGAAGGTACAAGTTGAATCCTATACTTTTTTTTTTTTTCTTTGCTTCACTATTACATTAAAGAATATAGCTTGTATTAGTTCTTACTATCCTTGCAAATTTATATCAGTGCAAACAATGATACCCGACTCACAAAACTGAAAACCATGTCTTAGGTTTTGCCTGTAACTAGTCTCTCTTTTTAAAAACTGCTATTCAAAGGTAAATATCGACCAAATAAACTTTTGTCCAGTTGACAAATTGAATTTCTCCTTTTGCTATTTAAAGGTAAGCTCAAAGTTTTAACTGTCAGTATTGCTATTATCACTGTAGCTCAATCTAGAAAAGCAACAATGCGTTTTCTTCGTCCCAGCCCAAAGCCCCTCGATGATGGGCTGGAGGCAGGCCAGGAATTTGCTGGAGGAGGAAATGTGCTTTTTCTCCTCTCATTTACCAGAGAGACGTGGGATTCGGGGCCACACAGGCTGTTAGCTGTGTAGTCCGACAGCATCACAAGGAGTCAGTAGAACCAGTAGACTTCAAACTAACTCGCCACAACAACCTACGTGCACAAAGGCCAATGTTTACTTGTGCCTATAACCAAAAGTGCTCATTCACATTCAAAGAGACAGCAGCTCCAAGGTAATCATGTGCTTATATAGGAGAGTTAGTTATATATACAGTAGCTGGAAGATAAAAACTTTGGACTTGGTTTGGATATAGATTGGACAAAATTTGGAAATAAATATCAAGCATTTTATCTATAATAAAACTTAATTTGTATTTGTATTTGTATTTATTTATTTGTAAAGGGACAGCACATATTAATGAACATTTAAAATGTAAATATGTAAAGATTATAGCCAGCGTGGCTAATTTCCATCTTCAGTCCCTCGGCAGGTTGATGTCAAATCAGGGACAGGGAAAAGTACAACAACAATCACACAAAAGTACATAAAACCAGCACTCACTGTACACACAATTCAGACAGTTCAAGAGTTAAACCAATAACCCCTTAATATATTTCAATTTTGTTAAATATGGTTACATATTTGACTAGTGGACAGCCACTGTTTTACAGCTTTAGAAAATGCTGCCAGTGTTGGAAGCAAAAGAGGACTGTCCAAAAGCGCTTTTCCTGAACGGCACAGAGCAGTCACCTCTAGAACCGGCTCTTGTTGTGCTATTTGTATTTCTTTTCACAAACTCTTTTAAAGGAGATGGAGCAAGATTATTAAAAACTTTGTAAACCAAAATTAAATCTGCATATTTGATGGTGTTGTCCCAATTAAGAAATTTATATTTGTCCAGAATTCTACAATGGTGGTACCTTGCAGGCTTTTTGTCCAATACTTTAAGTGCTTTTTTATAAACAGTTTCAACTAATTTAAGAGTAGTTTTATTTGTCAGAGTCCAACTAGTGATACAATAATTTAGGTGCGGCAAGATCATTGAATTTAAATACATAATTGCAGAGTTTGTTGTTAGATTATTTCTTATATGATGAAAATTTGATAAATAATATTTGATTTTATTCACTGTTCTTTTGACATGTTGTTTAAATGATAGTTGGGGGTCCAATGTGACTCCCAGATACTTCACTTCATGGACCAATTTCAGTTTCGTTCCAAGCACAGATACATCTGGGTCTGTATCCATGCTGGGCTTTTTAGAGAAAAACATACAAACTGACTTTGAGATGTTAAGATGTAAATGTGAATTTGGTAGCCAGTTTGCTACAAAAATTTAATGAGAGAGCTGATAAAAAAAAACAAAAAACAAAAACAAAACAGAAACCTGCTGTGTAATAGTCCAAATACAGTTATAGAGTAATATTTATGCACTTTTGTGTTTAATATTAATTAACCTTTTGAGCAACACTTCAACCTCAACCAAGATATACCACACTGTACTCTTATAGGTTTAGAGGTAATAAGGGCTGAAGGTAAGTTCCTAGTAAATTTTACTGTCAGAATTTGTGGATTCAAATCGGCCCAAAAATATTGACAGTTTATTGGCCTCTGTTTCTCTTGATTCTAAACAATTAGTATCACTTATGAAAAAGCCATATCGGTCCATCTCTACGCACAAGGAGAACCCATGTCTTGTAAACACGTGTAGCAAGAAACCAAATTAATTTTATGCAGGACGCATCAAACTGAATGAGATCTTCAATATCAAAAAACAGTGAATTGTGCCAGTATCTTTAATCATCCTGCAGCCTGTGGTCTTTGTTGAAAGAGATTATGTGATGGAGCTGAAAAAAAATACTCACATGCAAATTGAAGGAGAGCGTCTCTGCTTAGTACTGTCCCAAAGTTGTTCTGGGCTTTGCACTGGTACCTCCCATAGTCTATGCTTTCACTCGCATTGGTTATAATGAAGTTCCCCTCTATCAAACTGTAGCGGTAGTCTGCTTCTTCATGCACTTCTGAGCCATTGACAAACCAACTGAAAAATAAGAAATGATTGTTTAATTATTTGTGGAAAATGACAGAATTGAGAGCTAAATAAAGCAGTATTGACGTGGCAGGCAGTTTTCTGTCACACCTGTATGTGGGTGGTGGGTTTCCTCTGGCTTCACAGCGCAGCATAACCTTCTTTTCATCGGAATCCAATGAAAAAATAACGTCGTCTGGCTCCTGGATAAAAACAGGTCCAAATTCTTCACTCTCTATGGGAAGATAAAACGGAATAACATCTTAGCTAGGATTATTCATTTAGCTTTGCAGCTGTAAAAGATCTCAAAGAATCCTTAACATATCACCAACCACAAAATGAATAATCCAAGAATAAAATATATGGTGAGAAAGGTGGCGTCATTTCTAGCTCCTCTGCCCATCAGCAAAGAGTGTACAGTTATATTGCACAGGTCCCTCTTGAAAATAAGACATTACATTTAATCTGTATAAATAAAGGGTTAATAATAATAATTTTTGGATGTAGATGTCACTCTTGCACAGCAATATGAGTATGAGCCCTTTTTTCAGGGTTTTAATATCATCTAATTATCATTCATTTAAAATATAGACAAGTTTTTCCACTTTACAACACTAATTTGAAATTCTACTAGTTCTGTATTATTCTAATATTCTTTAGAAGTCCCTTTACATCTTTGCAGACTGTGCTCTGCGCTAACTGCTAAGGAGCCACTTTTAGCATAATAGTGAGTGTTTGGCTGCAGGTCCTGGGGTTTAGGTAGTGAGGATTCAGATCAAAGAGTTATTTTAGGTTTAAGCCAAATTTCAGCATTAGCAACACTCATGTGAGGCTCATTCTCATTTCTGATTGGATAATCATATTGAGAAACACACCGTATTATAACAGAGATAAATTGGACATGATCATTGCTATCAGTAAAAGCTATATTTGATCTGAACATGTTTACATTATATTTGGAGACGCAAACAGGTCAAGCTTATAAAATTTAAAACCTAAATGTTACATACAGTTCCTTTAAAGATCCCATGACATGGTACTTCTTGATGCTTTTATATGGCTCCTTAATGGTTCCCTAATACTGTAAATGAATCCTTCTTCAAAATCAACACTCAGTGCATGAGAAACAGAGATAAGATGAGAAAGAGTAATTTTTCTCTCTCTGAACACTCTATAATGGGCGTTGTTGCTTGAATGCAAATGAGGAGAAAAGAGCTGGCCTATAGTAGAGGGTGGGGGCGTGGCCAAACTCTCTGCTCTCGGCTCTGAGCCCTCAGCTGATCCATTTCCTTGTTTTTGCACGGGGGGAGAGATTTGAAGCGTTCCATTGAAAAATAAACACATTTCCACAGAAAATAAAATTAAACCACTGCTGTTCAAAGGTCCAGAGGCTCAGATAAAGGACTTCCGAGCCTAGAAACACTCGGACGTGCCTCCAGGCAAATTAAAAAACGCATTTCGCATTGCCTAGCGTATTCGCAGTCCAAACTCTCTGGGCGTGATTTACAGAGACGCTGAGTACAGACAGACGGGGGTGGAACTGCATTTGCATTTCTTTTTTCGATCTGATGTCAATAAGGTGCCTTGTCCGAACTCGCCCGTTTCAACACTGGTTTTGTGTAACGCAGAAAAGGACCGCAAATGCTCAGTTTAGACATTTTGCAACTTTTAGCCATGGGAGGGGGCCTAAACAGGGTAGGGGAGCTCACATTAACGTTCAAAAACCTCAGAAAGTGAAAATTTCATGCCATGGGACCTTTAACTAATAGTAGCAGTAGAACTAGTATTTGTTACTGTTTATAATTGATTATTCGAGATGTTAAGAGTGAGCATGGAAACTGTGTAAGGAAACTGGAGTATTACTTCTAAAGGCAAAATAAGAGCTTTGTCAAAGGACGCAACTGTGCAACTTGACAGCCAGGTTCGATTACACTCACAGGGGGAAACATGTTTGGAAATGTCACTTTGAGAAGATCAGCACATATATAATGCAGTGTTCACTTGCATTTATGTCTTTTGGACCACTGTTATTTGCCTAGGGACTTTAAGAAGAAAAATGGTCTTATCAGACTCAGGGTTTCAGTGCGGCTCTGCTTTTGTTTGTTGTTTGAAGACGTATAGTCTCAGAGTGAATGCTGCGTTACATAACACATAGCATTTTCTCCTACAAAAAACATACAGACTTGAAAAAGTTTGTTTTAAATAGAAAAGGCAAGTGTGTCAAATGTGAGCTATATGAGAAACCATATATGAGAAACCATTTGTTGGCAAATCTATGTGGCCAGCAAGATACTAAAATATAATAAAAGACGAACTGTTGAATAGAACATCATTTCTTTTTCTTACAGCAAATACACTTCTGCTTTGCAGCTTATGTTCTTGTGTATGCCCCAGTTGGTACAGCTGCCCATAGACACTGAGAACATTGCCTATCCTGTCAACAAAACAGACTAGGTAGGTGCTTCGTTAATCCTAACAGAAAAATTAGGTCCCAGTAACCTAATTTCATAGCTACAAATGCAACCACATGTGTTCATTAAGTCCCTTGGTGAAAGGCTATTTAACTCGTAAATAGGTCGAATTGTATTCTTTGCTGATCATACTCATGAGTAACATAAGTCCTTGTGAAGTCAAAACTACTAAGAATAACTGACTGCACTAGCGCTTAACTGCTTTATTTAATGAGCACAAAAAATGTACTTCACTGACAAAAGACATAGAATTGCTTCAACTCAAGGTGAAGTGAACTGGTATTAGTCATAATGCACTCTTAACAGCACAAAAGTGACTGCAGGTTGAGAAGACAGATAGTACAACAGATGCACCACAAACTCTCTTAAAAAACAAAAAAAACAAACTTCTTTTGATGAACAAGAGCTTTACTGTTTGGCCACTGAACTATCAGGAAACATCAATCCAGACCAGCGCTATAATGTTGTCTCTGCTGACAATAGAGGGACATTACTCTTGGTTACAGAGATGTAAGTGATGCTACAGCGGAACATCGATGTTGTTGTCAAAAAGGAAGTGACAATGGACAAGAGATACAAAGCCCGAACAGGAAATACTGTGGACTGATCCTTAATAGCAAACATTTGGGGAACAGAATAGAGCTCTATATAAGATCTTAATATAAAACAAGGACACAAACATTGATGAGTATATAGACCACGTGTGGATTATTTGTTTGCATGTCATAATGTCATCTCTATGGTGCTCAGGATTACCAGTGACATTCAGAGATTAGTGTGATTAATTAACTCACAAGCCTTCATATACTACACAATGATCTAAGCCCTCACTAAAAACAGGAAGTGGCCACTGCAGATGGGGTTTTCACACTATAACTTAGATATTACATCTTCTTTTCAACAAAGATATCCATCATATCTATAGCTTCTGTCCTGACAGGATCACAGAAAGAGGTGGATATTGCCATAATCCCACTTCAATTTCACACAGGGCGTGACCCTGGTCACTGCAGACGATGCAGACTGGAGATGGATAGGTGAAACTCATTTCCAGAGCTGATCTACACAGGCAGGAGGCCTGCACACATGACAGGAGAGCAGACACAGCACCGTGTTGGCAGCTGGAAGCAGAAGTCATATTTGGTCTGGTTAAACCCAGGAGTGAGGCCCATGTCAGCAGGTGAGAAAACTGCACTTTGAACTGATGTGGCACCTGCCACTCCCTTCCGACTCACCTACAAGTTCAATTCTCAGCCTGGAATAAGTGACTAAACAGCAGTTGGGCACCTGTGAATGAAACTCACCTGTGCTGCACAAAAGCTCTTTTTTGGACAAGGACAAATTTATAAACTGAACACAGAAAATATGTATATTGTATACTGTATAAGTTCACTATAAAGTCCAAATTAGGGCTGTGCAATTAATCGAATTTTGATCATGATTTCAATTTTGGTGCCAAACGATCTCAAAATTCAAATAATCAAGTCCAAACGATTATTTTTTTCATTTCTCTGTCGAGAGGGACGTGCACGCGCAATACATTCCCTTCCACGCGGGCCAATGCGCAACACAGACTTACTGGCCCCTGCGGCCGGCTGCGAGTCGAACTCACACTAGTTGCTACCAGGAATTGACCAATCACACGGCAGGAATTGCTACCATTATTTGCTGCCAAGAATTGACCAATGACAGCACGAGCTCCTACCAAGAACGCACACGCTCGCATATGAAGCCAAGAACACGGAAACTACAGAAGACAATAGTAAACGAAGTTAGTATAACGCAATATTTAATCACTTTTAAATCGATCGTTCACCCTCCGTGGTATTTACTATGAATACAACGTACAAAGACACACTTTACATGGGACTTTGTAGAGATACACGATCAGCATTTTCAATAGAGGCTACGTGAATTACTTATGATGGACAACAGTTCATCTGGGAGCTCTTTCGGATTTGCTGGACAGTATCTCATCTTTGTTTTTGGTAAGTCATGTCATGAAATGTGTTTATCATATCACTATTCTATTTTAGCGCTATTATATTATATTATATTATATTATATTATATTATATTATATTATATTATATTATATTATATTATATTATATTATATTATATTATATTATATTATATTATATTATATTATATTATATTATACTGAGGAGAAATCTGTGTGAGGAAAGTGAGGAATAGCTGTGTGTGATAACTTTTTGTTTGTGTGTGTGTGTGTGTGTGTGTGTGTGCCTGTGTGTGTGCCTGTGTGTATATCATAGCACCAGGATATTTTATGTTTATATTTGTTAGGTTGTATTTTATTACGTTTAGGGCAATCTGTAGAATAAGACAGAAGAAGAATAAATGTTTAAGGGGAGAGTAGCCCACTGTGTGTGTGTCTGTATGTAGGTAGAGGATTTTGAAAAAAATCGTTTGAATAATCGTGATTTCAATATTGACTGAGATAATCGTGATTTTCCATAATTGAGCAGCCCTAGTCCAAATGTGCAAATTTTTCTACATTTTCTGAATTACTTATTTTATTGGTAAAAGGAGAAATTCAATTTGTCAACTGGACAAAGTTTATTTGGTCGAAGACGTTTTGCAGCTCATCCAAGCTACTTCGTCAGTTCTGGCTAGAGTGCTGGTGGACACTCCTTATACCTAGCTGCAGGGAGGAGCTAACGACAATGAAATTACTATGAAACTATCCCACCTCTTTGTTTTTAGTTTCTGTCTGGGGTCTTGTTTAGCATACCCATTCAAGACCATAATGGGTATTTTCACACCTCTGGACCTGACCTGGCACATCAGGTCAGATCTTCACATACTTATTTTATTATTATTACTTATCTTGTCTGCATGCACTTTTTTTTTTCTAAATTTCTTTTGCACTAAACTGCCTGGAGTTAATGTGGCAAGTGAATTTCTCCTGTGTGAGATCAATAAAGTCTTATCTTAAAATATCATTCATTCAAAGGTTCAAGGCTGTATTTGGTCACACACCACATTACTTCTGTGTCATACGCAGTTATGAGTCAGGGTAGTGTTATGATGGACAAAACCGATGCCTTTTTTCAAAGTTTATTTGAGCTATTTCTTGATTTCTCTCCTGTGCTGCTCAGTTGTCCTGGTCAGCAGTGTTAAGCCCCCCTGAACTGTGTCTGCTCTGCTGTACCTCCACATGGTCCCAGGACACAGCACTCTGCCCCGCTTAAGTCTCTCCTGGCTCCAGTCGGCTCTCTTACCTGCCCCTCCACTCCCCCAGCGCTGCTTCTATTCTGTCCTCATCATCACTTCATCAATAATGCATTACTCACACTACTTTGGCAATAACCTGTCCGCATGGAAACTCTAACTGTTTTTAAGAGCACCCCAGTGGATTTACAACTTTCAAGATGTGAAGAATCCCTCAGTGGTAGAATCCATGGCAAAAAGAGAAATTCAACTTGTCAACTGGACAAAAGCTTATCCAAGCTGCTTCTTCAGTTCTGGTCAGAGTGTTGGTGGATATAAGGCAGTGTCCACCGGTGTCTGACCAGAACTGAAGAAGCAGCTTGGATGAGCTGCGAAACGTATTTGACCAAATAAACTTTTGTCCAGATGACAAACTGAATTTCTCCTTTTGCCTTACTTTCAAGATGTTTTTGATATCAGCAATTTCTATTTTTATTTTATTATTATAATATATTTTTTAAATAATTATTTGTATTATTTTTAGCTTTACCTTCACTTCTGTAGTCTTCTTGAGAGTTGAGCAGGTTTTGGGATGACAGGGTATAACTGGAGAACGGGGACCTGTCAGGAGAGGATGGTCCACTGTGCTGAGGTCTGCCACGAG
The DNA here is from genome assembly GCA_036785185.1 of Paratrypauchen microcephalus. NCBI lineage: Eukaryota > Metazoa > Chordata > Actinopteri > Gobiiformes > Gobiidae > Paratrypauchen > Paratrypauchen microcephalus. The sequence continues at coordinate 5,052,537 of JAVJIX010000028.1, read as the reverse complement.
AGCTGAGCAGCGACGAAGAGCTATCCGACTTCATCCGTAAAACTGCAGCTGCGTATGTCATAGGCCGTGCAGCTGCGGATTCTGTGAAGTCTGGGGAACAAGAAAAGAAAATGGAGTAATGTTTGCATATTTGGCATTAAGAAATTACTTCTTCTACTTCTTCTTCTTCTTCTTCTTATTATTATTATTATTATTATGAATATTACTACTACTACTACTACTACTACTACTAATAATAATAATAATAATAATAATAATAGTTTCTAACAAAGCATGATGAAGTGAATTATTAATTTTTTTTTCTCAATGCTTTACGCTTTGATTGGCCTTTTTTCCTCAAAACAAAACATATAATAAATATAAAAACAGAGAAAAAAATAAATAAATACAGGAAAGGAAAAAAAGAAAAAAAATTATATGATACAGTGATGCAGAATTTGTTTTTTTTTTTTTTTTTTACACAAATCTCCACTTGAGACTGAAACAATGAGGACTTTCATTTCGCCTGTGGCTTGCTTACATCAAACACAGATTTTTTATAAACTCACCTCTCAAACTCACTTTTGTTTAATTTATGAAAAAGCAATTAAGTTAGACGTTGCAAAACTAGAAAAAATTTAATTTTAGAAATGTTGAGCAAAAAAGGAGGTTAAAGCATCACTGAATGTAGATTGAATATGCTTGTGATATGTAATTTACCTGGGTAATAACAGCTATATTTCATCCACTATGAAAGAATAATGTAACTAATACATCACCTTCCATTGAAATAACATGAGAGTAATTCTACGGGGACATCATACTCAAGTCAAAGGTCAAAATGTCAAGGTTTTAAAACGCTCAGGGTTACTTTAAAGGGCCCATATTACACAGTTTTGTGATTTGTTATAATGTTTCCTCATCACAAACAGACCTGGAGTTGTGTTTTTTTTCTTTTCTTCCACACATGCTTAAACACAAACCCTGCATCTTTAGGCTGAGTCCTCTGTTCCACCTTGTGATGTCATATAGTAGTACAGGAAGTGCTCCACTGTGTTTTTATATTCCATACCGCTCTGGAATTGCTAATCTCTACTGAACTAAAGATAAGAAGTGACTCTATTGATCTCACACAGGAGAAATTCTTCTCTGCATTTAACCCATCCTGTTATTAGGAGCAGTGGGCAGAACATTACTGCACCCGGGGACCATCTCCATGATCTTCTTGCTTCGGTTTGGACAGCTGGAGGATTTTACCTATGGTGCATGTTTTGGGTTGATGGGGGAAACCGGAGTGCCCGGAGGAAACCCACCCAGACACGGGGAGAACATGCAAACTCCACACAGAAAGGCTCGGGCGACCCGGCCTGGGGATCGAACCCGGAACCTTCTTGCTGTGAAGCATGAGCGCTAGCCACTCAAGATTCAAGATTCAAGATTCAAGATTCAAGATTCAAGATTCAAGATTGTTTATTTGTCATATGCAGAATCGACACAAGGTCAACAATGCAATGAAATGCTTAGGATCAGAAGAACCGTTGACTCGCTAAGATAGTCAAGAAGTACTAATAACATGCAATAATAGTACATGGTAAAAAAGTGTTGCAAAAGTGCAGGGGAAGACGTAAACAATATAATAAAAATATGTAATAAAATATGTAATAAAATGTAATAAAAATACAAGGTACAATGTACAAAGGTGCAGGTAGGATTAAATCAAAGATCAAATAAGGTGTAAATAGAGTATTTCACAGATTGCACATAATATGGTGTGGTATAGGTGTTGCATGTGGATTTCGTATTGTACACTCAGCCACCGAACAGGTATTTGTTCAGTATCTGTTCACTTCAAAACAACTGCTTCATGACACAAGGTTTTGTGATGTAACAGACTAATATTCCAGGATTACTCAAACATAGGGGTGGGGGATATCTCGATATTTAAAATATATCGAGATAGTTGTTAAACTTGATATGGATTTTGACATATCGTATATATCGATATAATGTTTATATTTAATTCTGATTTCGCCTCTTCACTTGTTTGCCTTCTCTGTGCTCCCGCTCGCCCCCAACCTCCCCCTCCATACTTTGGGTTTAAGGCTCTTTTTGTTTTTTCAGGAGCTGACCGCATCAGCGGCACAAGGACAGAGCTGGGGGGTTTTTTTCGGCGTTTATAGTTTATGCAAATGAGCCATGTGGTGTTAAGTTTTGTTTCTATATAACGTAAACAAATGTGCGCAAAGCTGCATTAAACACATTATAATCTCATTAAACACATTATAATCTCAGACGGGCTGAAGTGGATCTATAGTAGTTATGGTTTATATGTTGTAAAGTTTAGTAATGTAAAGTTTATTTATGCAGAAGATTTTATATTAATCTGCTGCAGTGTAAAACTTGTACAATCGTATTTGGAAACGTTTGGTTTGATCTGAGCAGTGGGAAACATCAGAGCTCCGGAACACTGTGAGGAACATGGATCTATTAAAATAAGGAACATGGATCTATTAAAATAAGGAACCTCCCGAGCTTCCTCTGCTAAAGGAGCTCATGGTTTTCCTAAGGTTAAGAGTGTTAATGCAAAGATGAGCTTGAGTTGAGTATTTGAATAAAAATGAGGCAACATGTATTATTTCTTCCTTTATTTTACAGTTAAATTATTTTTCTATACAGGGACTTTCCTACATGACCTGCACTTCAATTGCACTTCAATAAAAAAAGACCTTGTGGAATTTGGCATATTTGTTTTTGCAGTAGTTTTGGAAGGGTTATTTTTCCTGTACAGATATCAAGATATATATCGTATATTGAGATATAAGAAAATATATCGAGATATAGTTTTGCTCCATATCGCTCAGCCCTACTCAAACATGTGACAATGAAAGAAAACAGAAATGCAGGTATGGTTTTGGAGGGTAACAACATTTTAATCTGGCTAAAAGCTCACAGGAGTCAATTAATAATAATAGGACATTTAACGATTTCCTTTAGGTCTGGACAGAGGCAGATTCATTTTGCAGTTAGATTGTATTTATGATTGTATTTTTTTTAATATATCACACATAAAAAACATGGCCTCTGCATGAAATCTGTTAAAGTGACATAATGTATTTCTTAAAGCTAAATATATCCTACAAATTTTGAACATATTTTATAGAATAATGTGTGTATTAAAATTAAATCGAGCTTTAATTTAGGGGGTATATAAAGTGTACACCACAATTACAGAACAAAGTCTGATTAGAAATATAAAGAAATGGACAAAAACCATTGAGCCTCTCACATGGGGTATAAGGAGAGGACTAATAAGAGACTTGGGAGTGTTTGGCGCCACATGATAAAATAGAAATGAAGTAAACTGAAATATAATTATGTAGCCTCAGGGACTAGTCAGATGCAAAAATACTTCTATCTGCAAACGGGAAGTGGCCAATTACTACACTGCATATTCAGAGAAGAGGCACTATTTAAACTCCACTAGAAATAATACGATTGTGTGCGGTAAAAAAAAAAAAAAAACGAGGTAAGCAATTAGCAGTTACTTCTTACTGTAAAATCATGCAATTCAGTAGAAACATGTTGACCCTTGCACAAATTTAAAATGAGCACATAAGAACACTGTAGGCAGCAATTGTCTTAATTTAGCCTTTTCTCATTAAGTGATTGTGAATACACATCAACATAAAAGTCTTAAAGTTAAATGCATAACGATTAGAAGAGTCAGTGCTGCTAAATCCAATAAAGTTCATTCAAATTAACCTCATATACTGCCTCCGGTTTCATTTTGTTCCCACTCTCAAATGTCATGTTAAAAAAAGAAATAATTTGCACTGACAATTAACTTAATGGCTTCTTATTGTATTGTTGAACGCATTGTTCAACGTAGTCAAAGCTCATAATTAAGAAGAATGTGTGTTTTTTACAATATCATTCTAAAAGCCAATTTCTATTCTATTCTCTGCTAAATCTGATGACGTTTTTATGGAAAACGGCAGTGTCAGGGCAGCAGAGGAATGGCAGTTAGGATTATTCAATCAAACTGTATTTATAAATCTCAATAATGATTTTATCAGTGTTAAACAGAACACATGTCATCGCGATATATGTGATCATCATCAACTATGTCTGATCTGAGGAAAGGTTCAATTTAGTGTGACAAAAGAACAAAAGTAAACTTTGCTGAAATGTTTTTCTTGGTGACAAATGCCACCTTTATTTGACAAAAGCATCAGGTCTCACGATTCACCTCTTTCTCAAATGGATTTGGTGAAAAACTGGCACCAGCTTATTGAACCACAAAGTCTCTTTCAATTTCAGACAATCACTTTCAAACATGGCCCAACAATATAATAAAAATATTAGCTATTAGACCTGTCAAGATAATTACTATTATCAACTTATCTTTCTATAAATTATAGTAAAAGAATCATTTTTAGGGGTCAATATTTTTGACGCTTAAATAAGTAACTTGATACATAGAGCTCTGGAAAAAATAAGAGACCAGTGCAAATTTATTCAGTTTTTACTACTTACAGGTATGTGTTTGGGTAAAAGGAACAGTTTTGTTTATTTGTTTGAGTCTATAAACTACTGACAACATTTCCCCCAAATTCCAAATAAAAATATTATCGTTTAGAGCATTTATTTGCAGAAAATGACAAATGGTCAAAATAACAAAAAATAAGTATTTTCAGACTTCAAACAATGCAAAGAAACAAGATCAAATTCATTTTAAAAATAACATAATACTAATGTTTACACTTAAGAAGAGTTCAGAAATCAATATTTGGTGCAATAACCCTTATTTTTAATCACAGCTTTCATGCGTCTTGGCATGCTCTCCACAAGTCTTTCACATTGTTCTTGGGTGACTTTATTCCACTCCTGGTGCAAGAACTGAAGTAGCTCAGCTTTGTGTTTGGGTTGGAATTCAACAGACGCTGGAATGGAACGGCTGTAATACATGTAGAGATGCTGATTTTAGAAAAAAAAAAAAAAGTCTTGTTGTCTCGTATTTTTTCCCAGAGCTGTATCTATGATATAGATACAGATTTGCAATTTATGAATTACAGCTCATGTTTTTGAGCATAATATTGTACATTATTTTAGTCCAGGGGTCGGGAACCCGCGGCTCCGGAGCCACATGCGGCTCTTTGATCCCTCTGATGCGGCTCAGTACAGTGGTCCCTCGTTTATCACGGGGGATACGTTCTAAAAATAACCCACGGTAAGCGAAATCCGCGAAGTCGTCAGCTTTATATTTTATAATTATTCTCCATGTTTTAAGGCTGTAAACGCCTCACCACACACATTCTACACTTTTCTCAGACTGGAATTAACGTTTTCTCACATTTCTCTCTTGTTTAAACACTCAAACTTTCGTAGATTTTCAACAAAAAAGCACAGTATTAGAGAACGAAACCAAAGTGTATTTTGTGTGTATTTCACAGTTCTTATGACCGCTTCACTGTGGCGGATTTTGTTGGGGAGAAAACTTGCAAACATACAGCACTTCAGAGTCACACTGCGATTGAACATTTATATAAATCTGGCAAACTGAACGTATCCTGTACAGGAGACACAGAGGAGAATGACGGATGAATCGGCAAAGGGTCTACAGTCCCTTAGCCAATCAGGATGCAGAAATGCCCATTGATACACTATTAAAAAGAATTGGAATAAAAAAATCTGCGAAACAGCGAGGCCACGAAAAGTGAACCATGATATAGCAAGGGACCACTGAGTTTAATTAAAATGTATTTTATTTTAGTTCATTCATTTTCAAAATGTAATTCTATGGCACAAAGGCAAAAAAATATGTTATATGCAGTGTTATTTCATTTTAAATTTCAAAAGGGTTTTGTGGCTCCCAGTAGGGCTGCTCGATTATGGAAAAAATCATAATCACGATTATCTCAGTCAATATTGAAATCACGATTATTCAAACAATTTTTTTTCAAAATCCCCTACCTACCATACAGACACACACACACACACACACGCACACACACACACACACACGCACACACACACACACACACACACACACACACACACACACAAAGTGGGCTACTCTCCCCTTAAACATGTATTCTTCTTCTGTCTTATTCTACAGATTGGCCTAAACTTACTAAAATACAACCTAACAAATATAAACATAAAATAGCCTGGAGCTATGATATACACAGAGGCACACATACACACAAAGTTATCACACACAGCTATTCCTCACTTCATTTACTATTGTCTTCTGTAGTTTCCGTGTTCTTGGCTTCATATGTGAGCGGTGCTTTCTTGGTAGGAGCTAGTGCTGTCATTGGTCAATTCCTGGTAGCAACTAGTGCTGTGATCGGTCAATTCTTGGTAATTCATGGTAGCAACTCAGGCAGACATTGGTCAAATCGGCCGCAGAGAGGGAGGGGGTGAATCCTCTCTCTCTCTCTCTCTTCTCTTTCTTTCTCTCTTCCGTTTCCTCTTGTGCCAGTGTAGGCGCCAGCTAGTCTCTGCGCTGCACATTGGCCCACGTGGAAGGGAATGTATTGCGCGTGCGCGTCCCTCTCGACAGAGAAATGAAAAAATAATCGTTTGGACTCGATTTTTGAGATCGATTTTGAGATCGTTTGACACCAAAATCGAAATCGTGATCAAAATGTGTTTTCTTTACTGTGTGAAACAGGTCCAAATGAGACGTTTGAGTGGTAAAGGTTGCCGGCCCCTGTTCTAGTCTAATTTCTTCAGCATTATATCAAACGTCAAAATGTGTTAGTGACCAGCAGGTCTATTAGTTATTATTGTAAAAATATTTCCATTTGAAATGTTAATCCTGTATAACAAATTAAGCTTTGGACTCAAAGAAACAATACAATAACATAGCGAATAGTTTAAAATGAAACAAAAAAAAAAAACCTTGACCACTGATGCTCTTGAATCTGGCTTGCACGGTGGCTCGCACAGGCTCAATCCTCAGACCCAGTTACAAACTATTTCTGCATGTTTTGCTCAGTATTACTGTCCTGGGTACTCTACTTCCTCCCAACACTGTAGATAACTATACTACTTTTTTGTTTATGGGTTAGTTCTGCCATTATGCGGGGCAGACTTCACCAAAATCACCTCAATACTGAGATTAACTCCACTTGTGACCCTATAATGAAATTAAGCATATTGAATAATTTTTGATTATGTGTGATGATGTGTTTATTAGAGGGCTGCCTTTCATCCACTAGACACGATTCATTAATAAATATAGAGGGGATCTGGCTCTGAAACACAGACCAAGGACCCAATTGAATCTGATTTGGGCTGATCTCAGGTTTCGAGGAGCCTGTCCACATCTGGGAAGGAGTGGTGTGGAGAAATCATTTGAATAACACACTGTAAGTTGGTGAGGCACTCGTGGGGCTCAAGTAGACGGACATGATTAGCCGTAGCCTGTAAGATTAATGAAGACCTTCACGGGGAGATTATATTGACTGAAGCTGATTATGCTTGAGACCATTTATTCCGCAGAATATCATTACAGATAGAACAATCCATAGATCATATGCGGCCTCAGCTCACTCTCCATTACAGCAGACAGCTCGCTAAAACCCAGCCTATTTCCTGATCCGGTGTTCTGCATCAACCTTGACAAAAGTAAGTCATTTGGGAAGACACAGTCATTCTTTATGATGAATGAGATTAATGTTGTCATGGTTTTAATTGAGTGCGTGAAGTTACACATTTGCATTAATCCCCCGTCAACGTAATCTAGAGAAATGATGAGAGGGAGCTAAGTTTGATGACAAGATGATTCATAATCTTTGTCTGGATTAAGGGTAATTTGAGGATAAGATAATATAAAATGAGTTGGCATGATTATAGACCTAGCAAATAGAGTAAAGATTATCTCGTCATCATAGCCCCTATTTGACTGTAGTATACACTAGGTAATCAGACATTTAGCCCCATTAGAATTATGGGTCTCTATCTGTGTTCTGGGTAGTTCTAAGATATTGAATTTTAAAGTTCTGATCACTCATACTGTATAATACAATGGAACAGGGATTGCTTTTTTTTTTTTCTTTTTTCTCAAATAAAAAACACAAACCGATTTGACAAAATCTCGAAAAAAGCCTAAGGTATTCAGGAACAAAATAAGCATGAATAAGTACATTTTGACAGAAATGTCCAATAAATAGAACCCTATAATTCTGCAATTCAATACGTAAATAGCAAAATGAGAGGGGGCACAAGGATTTAATTACTGTTATGTCGTCCAAAGAAAGAAAACTTGATGGAGAAGTTGAATTTAATAATAAGAATAATGCTTTGAATTTATAGCGCCATTCAAGATATTGAAGTTAATCCTATAGTCAAGACTGCCCTGGGGCAGTGGATATGGCAACCAATCTGAGCCAACGGCCTCATTCACACACATAGACAAAGTATATTGCTCAGGGACACAACAACAGAACTGTAACCATGGAGCCACTGTTATGTTGAAAAAGTGAATAAACTTTCCTGGGGCATATTTTTCGTTTAAAGTGGACAATATAATTTACACTACACGTATTACACTATTTCCCGTATGTTATTATGTTGTTTCCTCATCAAAAACAGACCTGGATTTGTCTTTTGTTTCATTCACACATGTTTAACACACAAACCCTGCATATTTAGGATGAGTTCTTTTCTCAAAAAGAAAACACTCCACCTTGTGATGTCATGCAGTAATACAAGAGGTGCGTGCTCTACTGTATTTTTTTTTTTTTACTCCATACACCTTCACTAGAATCATTTAGATCATTTCAGTCCTGGAGTTGCCAATCTCTACTAATCAAAGGGTAAATGAGAGGAGGTTAACATGAAAACTAACTAACTAACAAACTGCTTCATGACATCACAATGTGGGACAGAATATTTTGAGCTTTGGAGATGTAGACAGACTAATAATAAAGGGTTAGTCAAACATGTGTGAATGAAACAAAGCTCAACTCATCAACTTTTTTGATGAGGTGACAACATTATAACATGACTTAACATTTACAAGAGTCAATTTTGAGTAATATAGGACCTTTAATATAATGTAATCCAGTTTGATGACAAGATGAGTTTCATTATTTAACTCCATCAAGTGTATTTTTGGTCACAGAAAATGTTGGATGTGAACACAGAGAACCATTGTTCTCTTATGTTCTTGTATCTACTCACAGAATCGTATGGTGCTGATTAAACTGACGATCACAGTGAACACCAAAGATGCACGACCGCCAAGACAGCCAAAGCAGCCAATTTTCTCACTTCATTTTCTCAGAATATTTTTGCTTCACTTTGTAACAACAGAACGCACTGTCAAAATTTTAATTCTTCTGCCAAGTCGATAAAGTTCAGAAGTCTCTGATGACTAGATTAAACTGCAGCTATTTTTTCACCCCGACATCCTCACTATATTATATGTCTATATTTCTCTACATTCAGGAGCATGTTTGAGTTCACTCGTTTGCCCTTGATGGAAATTATTTTATGCATTAATACAGAGGGCAGAAAAAGAATAAATAATACATAACATTACAAAAGGTTTGGTAATGAATGTATTTAAAGATCCCATGACATGGTACTTCTTGATGCTTTTATATGGCTCCTTAATGGTTCCCTAATACTGTAAATGAATCCTTCTTCAAAATCAACACTTAGTGCATGGGAAAGACACATGTACAGAGTCAGAGTCAAAAAATAACTCTCTGAACGACTCATTCTGCGCCTTGTTGCTTGAATGCAAATGCGAAGAACACAGATTGGTAAGAGGAAGGGGGGGGACGGGCAAATGCGCCGCTGGTTCCTTGTGTTAGCGGTGCGCTGTGTGCTGGCCCCACTTCCGCGTGTGTAAGCGCGAAGGAGGAGAGGAGAGCATTTTCAATGAAAAAAAACACATTTGTACAGAAAATAAAATTAAACCACTGCTGTTTCAGAGGTCCAGAGGGTTGGGTAAAGGACTTCCAAGCCTAGAAACACTCGCACGTGCCTCCAGGCAAATAAAAAAATGCATTTCGCATTGCGTATCTCCTTCGCGGTCCAAACTCTCTGGGCGTAATTTCCAGAGACAGGGGGTGGAGATCCAGACGATGGTGGAACTGCATTTGCATTTCTTTTTTCGATCTGACGTCAATAAGGTGCCTTGTCCAGAATCGCCCATTTGAGCTGTGTTTTTTTCAAACGCAGAAAAGGATCGCAAATGCTCAGTTTAGACATTACGCAACTTTTAGCCATTGGGGGGCTAAACAAGGTAGGGAAGCTCACATTAACGTTCAAAAACCTCAGAAAGTGAAAATTTCATGCCATGGGACCTTTAAAACATATTTTTTTCCTTCTAGTCTTCTAGTCTTCTATTTCTATTAAAAAGACATTTAAAGAGGCACTATGTAAGTTTTAGGTGCAGGACCTGAAAACCTGTTCTCTATGAAAATGTTTTGGCTAGAATGTTCCACAAATTGGCATTAACTTAGCAATCTCCATTTTAAAAAAATGAGGTGACTTGACTAAATCAAGTATTTGGCAATAACAATGTCTGTAATACCAAACCATAAAGCAGAATTATCTACAAAAAATATTATAAACGTACAAAAATGTTAAATATTGTTGATCTGTATAAATAAATAGAAGAATGCAATAAGTAACTAGTGTGTGTGATTTTAGCTCATACTGTATTTCAATTTTCTACAGCTCAAATGTAATCATATTAAACATTTATACCCCCCCTAAAAGTATTGTTACCTTTATAATATATTGGACAATAAGTTGATACAGTAATTATTGTGACAGGCCGACAAAGTAATACGATGTTTATGAAACTAGCTGGTGAAAGCCACTCTGCCAAAAACTTACATGCAAATTACATCCAAATGATTCATTCCATTGTAAAGCCCGAGTGCTACAGGTACTTTGTGGATAGCGCTGACATTGTTGTAAACATTTAAAGCATCAAATCCAACATCAGTGCCCTTGCTCGTGCTAGTTCCACATCGGTAGAAATAAAAGGCACTTGAAAGCATAGACAGGAGGAGAAAACAAAAAAACAATGCAATCAAAGACAAAAATGTCAGAATATTCACAGAAGAGTGGGTCAATAATCCATTATGGCCCACGTCATGTCAAAACTATCATAATATACAACGGCCACATCACACCTTTCCAGAAAAAAGCTGCCCATCGCTCACTCTGCTGATAACATTGAAATGCTGTTCAAGTGCGTTCTCTTTCTAAAACCTGACACTTTGGAGATAGCGGTAAAAGCAGATTCAGCTCTCCATTGTAAAGACTGAAGTGGGACTTTTATATGTTCATTCTGTTACAGGCATTATTGCGCAAGATGAACAACTTTACCCCAACATACTAAAACAGCGGGTTTATTCAGGTGGCTTTATTGTAACAGCATGTCCTGTAACGTTATGTAGTATTGTTGTTTAGTATAAGATAAGATAAGATAAGATAAGATAAGATAAGCCTTTATTGATCTCACACAGGAGAAATTTACTCGCCACAGTAGCTCCAGGACATTTGGACAAGAGGGAAAAAGTGCATGCAGGCAGGGAGGGGATAAAGTAAGTAATAAATAGTACAAATAGTAATACGTAATAATAATAATAATGGAAAATAGTAATAATGATAATAGTAACAGCAAGCATCAAAAACTAAGGAGCTTACTACCTCCTGAGTCCATCTATTTGACTTTGACTGATTTCAGGTACAAATATGGTAAAATATATATTTAAAAAAGATATAATTTGCTTTTTTATTTTATTTTATTTTTTATTATTGTATTTATGTTATCATTTTAACTACTATTTCAACAGGAGTTTGAAGTAGTTTGAACTTTGTGAACGCAATGAGTACAGTCCATGGAAACAAGCCAAGTCTATACTGAACTCTCATACCTGTAAGGCCACTGACGATAGAGAAGAAGAGAAATGGTTTCCATGGTGACCCCATACTTGTTGAAGAGGGTCCCTTCTGCAGTGTTAGCAGGTCTTCCTCTTCATTAAAGCTATACTGGACGGAAGAGAGAGAAAAAGTCAGTTTGCGGTTTATCCATCTGATGCTTCACAGTCACAGCTGTATTTTCTTATATGTATAAATCAATACTGACAGAGCTCTGAAGTGGGACAAATTAAATGGCTCAAAGATTTTTGGAGAGACTAACATTATTCTTCCTGCTTAAATTGTCTAAACTACGGCTGACTACTAAATCCCATAATTATCTAGAGCCTCTTGAGAGCCAGTGCAACACACAAGGAATTACTACTTTTTTTTTGTGTGAATCGCTGAGATTGGCCATACAATTCAGGGTATAATTTAGAAACAATTTGGATATTATTTATTCAGAAAACATGAGTTATGTTTGGGTGACATCAGTGCCCCTGGACCCAAAGCCGTGAAGCATGAAACAGAACTCGTCTGGAGGGACCCAGACCAAACAGACCCGCTCGAAGGAGGCCAGCTCAAGCCAGCCGTGCCAGTGGAAAAGAGGCTACTGTAGGTACTTGTTGTAAGCCTACCACAAGTTTTGTTTAACAACAATATTAATTCAAATTTATGTATTTACCTTAAAGCCTTTTAGACCAGATACTGTATCAGTATTAATTTGCTAATCCCGAAATTAATTCCTGTATTCTCAATATAATGTGCCTGACATCTGACACCACTCGTTTCATCCTTGAACAAAGGGTGTTTTCTTTCAATGTATTTAATGTTTTCTTTCACTGTACTGTATTTAATATGGTGATATATGAGCTCAATTAATCTAACACAAAATACTCACATATACTATTTATCACATCTTTGGTTGGAACAAGTTTGAAACCGCCTTTCTCTAACCCTTGAGCAGTAACCACACCAGACTTAAGCTAAAGTTCAAGTAGGGCTGGTCAGATGGCTGGCCTCTGTAAAGTGACCTCAATTACACTGAACATCTGTGCAGGCAGGCAGCTAATTCTGAGGCTACAACAGTTAAACCTTCAATTAGAACAAACCATGGCGCTCAGGGCCTAATTGTGATTTTGGTTCCTTTGTCGCTTTTATAGAGGTGAGTGTTCCACTTCAAGAGAATAATTAGCTCCATCCTCGTTTTATTCTAATTTACTAGATAGTGTTGTAGATTGTCTGTTGTAATAGACTGATGATTGGATAACCTGTGAGATAAGACTTCATCAACACACATGCTCCTATGGCAAATTAGTAACGCAGTACAAACACACAAGGTTTTGTTCAGTAAAATCATAGCTCCTTTTCTTCCCTGTTCACCTGAGCCTATGGGGTGGGTGATTTACTTCCTGTAAAACAAAACAAAAATCTGCCCCCTCACTTGACTCTGATGTAAATTCACCTAGGGCTGAGCGATATCAAAAACTAAACCAGGTTTCCTCCTTATATTTAACATCACAATTCTCCATTTTATTTCATATGATTAAAAATGAATAAAAATAGGTTTCATTATTAACTCCCAGAACGTACTGATGTTTAATAATTGGCATTTGACACTAAAATAGTCACTTCTTTTTTCCTCATGCATCACATTCTTTTACTCACAGAGAATTGCCTATATTTATATATTATCTATTATAAAATATACATAATTTTCTATATTTAAAATACCCAAGATGATCATTGACAGTCAGAGATGATGGAATCTCTATCTTGACTGAAATTTGATTAATTGCACAGCCCTAGCACTGACTCACACTTGCATGTTCAACGCTGAACATACGGGGACAAGTGCATACTGTACTTTAACCGCAGTATATTAATAAATAAGTGAACCTTAACCTTAAAGTTTAAAAGAAAATGTAAGTAGTAAGTGCTTTTTAACTTTCTGCTTTTCTGTACATAAGCACCGGTCAGGGGTCTCTCACTCTGCATGTGTGTGAAGCATGTGGCGATAGAACGGGATTTATTGCTTGTGTCGACGGCTCACCTCATTTACTCTGTGTCCTCCGTGGACCCACCAGCAGCAGGGCTAGTGGCTCAGACAATTAGTGGTGAGCTTCTGTTGTTTCTAGACAGAAAAGAAGAACACAAAAACCCAATGTCATAAAGGCAGACAGTAATAACACAATAAATAAAGAAAAGCCAGTGTCACTCCTGTGCTTTTATAGCTATTGTGTCTTATGTCTGTCCTCCTTTGTTTGTTTCATCGTGTAATTCTGGCTTGTCGTTTGCAGCGGTGCTCAAAAAAGCAACAAAAGTCGGGATGATTTTTCATGTAGCTCGGAGCTCTCGCTCACTCTACTCACAGACAAGTCTGCTGACTAGACAGCTGCCAGATGCCTTAGGATTTCAGATCTGGTTTGATTTCACTAAAGGACTAAAAAACATGTGCGTCACTGTCAGAAATGCATGGCCGAATGATCACAACTGCTTTTTCACAAGCATTTAGAAAAAAAACACACCATTTGTTCATTGGTTGTATCTGTTACGTATAGCAACACAAACAGTGAGTTGTGATGGTGTTGTCCAAATGTCATTTTTTGTTAAATTTATGGCTTTAGTGCAGCTGCTCATTCTGTCACACACAATTAATTCTGAACACCGTTTGTTATTCCCAGATCTCATTTTTCCATTCAAATTGCTCTACTCCAGCAACAGCGTCGACTGCACAGCACCTTACACCCAGAACTCTACTGTTTTAATATGGTGTAGTTGACTGTTTTAGCCATTGTCCCGTGTAGGCCTGTCATGATAATTACTATATCAACTTATGGTTCAATATATGGTTCAATATTGAGAATGTTTTCTTTGCATTAGTGTTGAGATTTCTGTTATTTTTGTTGTAATATGATAAAATATGAGCTGTAGAGGGTTGAATAAGTAACTTTTATGGCTAATTATTGGTTAATTATGTAGTTTATGTGTTACACCTCATACCTTTTAGTGATATTGTCTATTTAAAAAGTGTTTACATGAATTATTCTGCTTTATTGTTATTGTGTCAGTGGCATAAAGTAGTTTCAGTATTATCGTTCATTGCAATATTTCTACATGGCGTTCCAAAAGATTATGCAAATGATGTTTTTTCTCTGATTCTGCCAAATTGTCAATATAAATAGCAGTCATCTTAATTTTCAAGTCATCGACATTTAGAGCACAATTCGACTGTTAGTGAACAAACCTCCCAATAACAGTATTTTTTTCAAAAATAAAAAACTTAAAATGCACAGTTCTAAATTATTATACACAACAAAGTTTCAACTAACTAAAATGTTAATTTATTTATTTTTGTTATTAGAAGCATTAGTCTATTACTGAAATCAAAACCTATTTCAATCAAAACATCTTAAGAGGTCAAGTTGCATTTGAACATAAGACACCTTATTTGATAGGAGCTTCACAATTTCTTGCATCCATTGAACTTGTGAGTTTGTTTGAATTTCTTTGCAGGATGTTAGAATAGCCTCCCAGAGAACTGTCTCCTTCCTTCATAGATCTTCCTCTTGAGGAGCTCCAGAGGTCAGGGGAGGATGGAGCCACCCCATGAGTTTCTCTTCTTTTATGCCCATAGCAGCCAATGATGCAGAGGTGTTCCTTGCAGCATGAGTTGGAGCATTGTCATGCAAGAAGATGATTTTGCTACGGAAAGCACGGTTCTTCTTTTTGTACCATTTAGACTTTAGACTTTATTGTCCCCAAGAGCCATGGAAGAAAGTGGTCAGTCAGAAACTCTACATACTTTACAGAGGTCATTTTCACACCTTCAGGGACCCTAAAGGGGCCGACCAGCTCAAAACACGACTCCGCCACCTCCTTGCTGACACAGCCTTGTTGGGACATGGTGGCCGTGCACCAACCGTCCACCACTCCATCCATCTGGACCATCCAGGGTTGCACGGCACACATCAGTGAACAAGACTGTTTGAAAATGAGTCTTCATGTATTTCTGGGCCCACTGGAGCCGTTTCTGCTTGTGAGCTTTGTTTAAGAGTGGCCGACTAGAAGGTTTATGCATAACTGCAAGCCTCTGGAGGATCCTACACCTTGATGTTCATGGGACTCCAGAGGCACCAGCAGCTTCAAATACCTGTTTGCTGCTTTGTAATGGCATTTTAGCAGCTGCTCTCTTAATCCGATGTATTTGTCTGGCAGAATCCTTCCTCATTGTGAATATATCTGCATGAATCTGTGTGTGCTCTGAATCAGCTACAACTCACTTAATAGTCCGATGATCACACTTAAGTTTTCATGAAATATCTAAGGTTTTCATATCTTATCTAAGATCGCTTTTAAGCACTAGAGATATTCTTTTTCTTTCCCATATTGCTTGAAAATGTTGCTCTGCTTAATGTGGAATGTCCTTCTTAAGTCGTTTTTCCTTTAGTTGGACGCACCTGCAAACTCATTGGCACAGGTGTGTGAGACTGATTTCACTGAGACACAAGACTATCCAGGAGTTTCACTGGAAAACTAAACATTTGACCTTTACGCCACTTAAACACCAAATAACTGTATCTGTACGAATCCAGCAGAGCAGACAGTATATTTCTGAAGATCGCTAACCAAACGTCAATGTCCACCAAATAATGCAGACTTTCTATTTCAAGTACTGAATATAAAATCCATTGTTGTCTTTTACAAACAAACAGTTCTGACGGTCTGTTTTAACATAAATCTATTATTTGGAGTCTCAAAGGCACAAGGAACAAAGTGTATCATATAAACAAAAATTACAGAAAGTACCTCTGCAAAAATAACATATTTTTCAATTATCTATGATGACAATGAGCAAGTGTCTGACATGTCAACTGTCTGTATTTCATTATGAGAAAACACTGGTCCCTCGTGTGTATCAAATGAAGTAGAACTGCTCTTAAAGTTTACGCCATTTGACGCTGTGTCTCTGAGCTGTGCCAGACATGCCATCTGAGGATTCGGCTTCACTCTCCGCCAATCATACTTATAATGGAATAAAGAGGAACAGGGCAGAAGCCTCCACAAAAGTAAAAAATGTCTTTCCATTACACTAATGCACATGTCCACTTTGGTCCAGAAGGCTTCACAGACACAGGCCAGTGTAAATCTGAAAGCTCCTGGACTCCAATTCTTTCAAAAGGGTCACAACATCAAACAGGGCCAGGCTTTCTCACAAGTTATGTACTTTCAGAACTTCAGATCCATGAAGTGCCTTTAAAACCCAAGTTAAGCTCAGAAAGTTCAAACGATACTATTATTACTTCTCAGACATTCACTTGAAATACAGTGAATCTTATATCATTCTAATTATTTACACTGACAAGTTATGTAGTTGAAATAATGAAAAGACTGACGGCAGCTTGTTAGCATCGAGAATATGGGCTCAGATTAAGTTGTGCTGTTGATTTTCCAGTCTCTGTTACCTTGGCCATGGAAACAAATCTGTTAAAATAAAATGCATCAGCAGATGAAATAAGTTGCATCAAAGATTTTCTGAACACACATAGCCCTGCATAACAGTGTAGCAATAAAGCATGCTGCCTCTCTCAGCGGAGATGACCTTTTCCACCTGCTGTACAAGTAGCCTACAGTATTACTCACCAGAAGAAATTGTAAAAGCAGTACTTCTATAGGTGCACTCTAAACTTCGGGACTAATGTAAATGTTTGTCTTGTATTTATGGGACAGTGTTCTGCTCGGTACAGCTTCCATAACCAGGTCAAGGGCTTTTCACAGTCACAGAGCACTTACTGTACATCATCATTTATTTTTTACTTCAAATGAGTTGTACATATCTACAGAGCCAAAGACAGTTGTAGGAAATTATGTTATACAAATAAAACTCTTCTTAAATAATATGAAATTAAAGATCCTTTTATGGATAATTTAACCCTAGAGGAAATTAACCATGAACTGCAATAAATAAATACCACAACAACATAATAAAACTAGTGCAAATTAAAGGTGAAAATGTATTGACTGATTACTTGACAACTTAAAAAAGACCACAGTGAGCATTGTTTTCATGTGATTGCATACAAGTATCTGTGGGCTGATTCAAGCCATCTGTTTGTTTTTAATTAAGGATGCATGTAACTATATTTATCAGTATGATAATTATGTTTTTAAGTTGCATACTAATACTATAATGAGTGTGTAACATGTTGAGTTGTAAGTCAGTTAATGGTATGAGATTAGGCACGCTCCTTTAGTTATTATGATATGCCATAGCACATCCACTGCTTTGAGTGTCTACAGTGAGTGTCTCTGTTTTAAAGTTGATGCCTTTATTTAGGGCTGAACTGGCACACAAAAAAAAACGGCAATGGCATTTTTAGCTTAAACCAGCCCCTCATAATTAGCAGAGCACAACGGACTAATTTATGTATGTGTTCCCCGAAAGAAAGTAGAAAGTATTTTACTGTTGTTACATCTTGGCTGAGGGGAAAACAGGGGGCAACATTTAAAGGAAAAATCCCAGCTCACAAAAACCACCAGCAAACTCGCAGTAACTACACACTCAATGGGTTATTTAAAATGCATCTTGCACACACACACAAAAAAACTTGAATCTACATGGTTCACGTAGGTCACCTGTTTTGGCTTCAAAACGGTGAATTTCACTGAAAGGTGAGTGATTTTCATGCCTGTCCATCACATAAAAGTCCCGGTATTATCCTAACATTACTACCTGCTCACCTGCTGTGCCTTTGCTACACTTCCCTGGTCATTCTGTCCCTCGGGTTCCCTCAGGTTCCCTCAGGTTCCCTCAGATTCCCTCGGGTTCCCTGTTCAGAGTCTCTTGCTGCTCCTCTCGCTGTCCACCTTCAACCTGGGCTGCTGAGGACGTGAGGCTCCAGCAGCCCCTCCAGAGAATATGTCTGTTATTTTAGAACATTTTGCAGCGTCTATAGCGAGATGTTTTAATCTTTTAGCCCACTTCTCCACACCTCCTTTCTGCCGCTTCTCCATGTTTCCACGCTCAAATGAAACTGGCGGGGATCAGTGCAGAGAAAGGGGTGGGACCGCTCTCGTAAGCTTCTATATCCTGATTGGTTTAGTCCACTGTCTATATTAAAGATGGACCAGTGGGCCCACAGGGAAAATGCCCGGTATGCCCGATTACCAGTCCAGGCCTGCCTTTAGTGATATAACTTGAACTGATTGACAGTCCTTCAGAGTGCACTGACTTCTGAGACTTTATGCTTGAAATAGTTTGATGTCATATGACGGTGCATGTGCAGGTTACATTCAATAATTACTGATATTGTACCGTAAATCCCATTTGTAGTATAAAATGACAAAAAAGAGCTATATATAACACATTATTGATAAAAGTCCCTCCCTGAAGAGACAAAAATTTGAAGAATAAATCAGGTGCAAGAATCATTTGGACCTTCAAAGTTGTTTTGTAATTACTTGAGTGACAAATAACAGCTACGCCTTATTTTTTACATTTTTGTAATAGGCGTACTCAAAGCTCTAGTATCAACATCAGAATTGAAAAAGCTGGACAGGTACATCCCTAATAAAATCAATTATGAATGTGGATACCTAAATACACAAGAAGCACAATAAACCATTCCTATGTGACTACATCTTCCCAAACGTGTCTCGTACGCAAACGTATTGGAGCAGTACAAATGCAGACACCAGCGATACTCAACCCCAGCCCAGTGCACTGTCGAGGGTCTCCCCAAGCACAATTATCTTGTCCATGTTTTGTTCTTCTATTTTACCACCAAGCAGCCCCACTGTCCCAGGCCTCTTGCTGCCACTTTTCACCCCTCAGTGGTTTTAATTGTCCTGATGACCTCAATCAAAAGACAATTACCCAAGGGAAAAGCAGTGCAGCCAATTATTGTCTTCAACAGCACACCTGAATGGGTCCAGCACCTTCCATCTAGATACAATTACATGAAAAAGCATTGCTCCTGTGCAATGAAGATGTGAAGTGTATGTGAAGTACAGGCCTGAAATACAACATGGATGGTGTGTCCTCTGAGCAGAGCCACTATCACAATGCACCAATGACACTTCAAATCCCAAATGAGCAAAGCACTTGAAATGGTGCACAAAGAGGCGAGGGTCTACACAAGAATCCAGGCCAGGCACGGATGAGGGAGAAATAGGTTAAGTCCGACTCTGCTTTAAGGTGTTTCTATCATTCTGTCCAACTACCTCTGCAGAAGTTGTTCATATTTTAATTCAGTAGGTTAAAGGAGACTTAACATTTTTTTACAATCTGAGCCTTATTTCGGTAATAAAACAAGTTGTTTTACTCACTCATAGCACTTTGGTGTCATTTGGAGCATTTTCAAAGATGTTTTAGATTTGCGATATCCGTAACGTGAGTTCTCGAGGCAAATGTTTGCGGTCTCCAAATAACACAAACTTTAGCACTTTTCAAATCATAGAAGCTCAATGTCTTAGTCTAAACTTTCTTTTGACTCAAAAGAGGCCTGTAATCCGAGATTTATCCATAATTTCGAGTAGATAAAGAGGCCAGTGCGCATGCGCTCATTCACAGCTGTTTTGCAGATAAGAAGACAACTTTGGGCGGCAGTAGCTCAGTTGGTAGAGCATTTCTCTAATGATCCAGGGGTTGGCAGTTTGAATACCGCTCTTGACGGGTTGACCGCGTGTGATCCCAGCTCCCACAGATGAGTGCTGCTGTTGTGTCCTTGGGCACTTAACCCCACCTCACCCCCAGTGTCTGCGGACACTGGTAGCCCCCATAGCAGAAGATACATCAAGGCCTGTTGTGACGTGAGCCATCCTCCTGCCATCTACCACCCGCGGGAGGATTCATGGGGGCTGGTGCATTGTGTTCTGGTGCATTGGCGGCATGGTAGCAGAGTGGTTAGCGCTCTTGCTTCACAGCAAGAAGGTTCCGGGTTCGATCCCCGGGTCGCCCAGACCTTTCTGTGTGGAGTTTGCATGTTCTCCCCGTGTCTGGGTGGGTTTCCTCCGGGCACTCCGGTTTCCCCCACCAACCCAAAACATGCACCATAGGTACTCCAGCTTAGGTCCTGACCAAGCCGAAGCAAGAAGATCATGGAGATGGTCCCCGGGCGCCCTAATGTGTGCTGCCCACTGCTCCTAATATATGTATATATATATAGGATGGGTTAAAATGCAGAGAAGAATTTCTCCAGTGTGAGATCAATAAAGTTCACTTCTTCTTCTGGGCAGCAGAACACTGCTTGGACTGCTGCCCCCACAACCCAGAGAATGGAAAAGCGGAAGAAGATGAATGAATGAAGACGCAACTTTTCTATTGCGAGCGACACATGGCAGAAGATTCGGACTTTGAGGCTGAGGACTGAGGACTGAAGAGGAGTATACGGATGAGGAGACAGAATGGATACAGAAAGAAAGAAGTGGAGACAGTTTTAGGAGCAGCGCAGAGAACAGCCATCGGTTTCGCATTACTTCTCAGAATCGTGCGCAGAATCCGCTGGCCTTCTTTCTTTTCCTTTGCTGGTAAAAAATCGTCCTGACTGAAGTGGGTACTGCAAACACAATGGTCCAAACGTCTTACAGCTTTGCGTTTCCTGTTTGGGTCTTGAGAGCTGAGAGTGAAATAAGCTGTGACTGAGCACATGCGCACTGTCCTCATCTACTCGAAATTATGGATAAATCTCGGATTACAGGCCACTTTTGACTCAAAGAAAAGTGTAGACTAAGACATCGAGCTTCTATGATTTGAAAAGTGCTAAAGTTTGTGTTATTTGGAGACAGCAAACATTTGCCCCGAGAACTCATGTTACGGATATCACAAATCTAAAACATCTCCGGAAATGCTCCAAATGACACCAAAGTGCTATGGGTGAGTAAAACAACTTACGAAATAAGGCTCAGATTGTAAAAAATGTTAATTCTCCTTTAAGCAATTATTAGAATTGTCAATGTGTAATTTTAGGTAGAGGGTCCGTCACCAGCTTCTCTCCATGGAGATGTTGCCTGGAATGTCCCACAGTATGGCATTACACTTGTTTAGAGAGCAGATTACACCATAGGGCCAAGTTACATGCTAGACACAATAAGATTACAAGTTTTTAAGTCAATAAAAAACCATGTTATTGAGTAAATGTAAGCTGGATACATTTAATGCCACACCAGGACATTTCAGACAAAGCAACAACATATCCATGGAGACAAGCAGATGGCGTGCCCTCCACCAGAAAAGTTACACAGTACACCTTTAAGTAATAATAATGATTATTTACTGAACCATTAATTAAACAATTTAAATGACTAAAAGAAAGGATGTAAGGATTCAAGATTTCACTTTTGTGCAGTCGTACATCTAGTAATTGTGAATAATTGTAAAATAGTGATGTTTCTTCTCACATTAACTCTGACACAAAAGTTTGATAACATAACATTTGATAACATATAATTTCTGAGTCACTTAAACCGTTAAAGATCGTTAAGATCGTTAAAGTTTTTTGCAATACTCCTAACTGACCCAGGTTTTGTTTCGTCAACTATTTCACACACGTATGCCGCCTGGCCCGCCTCCCTGCCATGCTGATAAACTAAACTGGACAGGTCATATGTTCTTGACTCCAATCAGTGAAGATGGTCATCTATTTCAGAAATGGCTTCTGCGGGACCAGAAGCGGAATCAGGGGTTTTTGAACCCAAAGAAAAACAACACATCGGTCATTTGGCAGTATTTCGGGTTTAAGGCTGCAGACGAACATCAGGTGCTGCGCGAAACATGTCAAGCTAAAGTTGCCACATCACATCACAGTTTATACCGCCACTTGAAAATTCACCGCTTGTATTTGCATGACGAGTGCATGGTGAGAAAGTCCAGTGAAACGTGTAGTAAAAGTGATACTGGGGCCAAACAAACTACAATTACAATATAGCAATTAGCATTGCTATATTTAGTATCGTTATATTTAAGTTAAGTTTAATTTGCATTGTATTTTATACATTTGTTATAAAATACAACAATACAGCTCCCTTGAGCCATAAAAGACTGACCTTGCACCACTTTAAGTTAAAAGACTTTTTTTGCTCTACTTAAGACATAGATGGATGGCTCTTTTAGTTCTTCTTTTGTAATAACTGCGGTTGCTCAAGCGCTCAATGTAGCCTATGGACAGCAAGTTTGTTTTTTATAAATAGGACTACATTTGAAATAAATTATTGACTTTAGTTTTCATTCTTGCATTACATTTATGGAATTTAATGTTTGAATGGTATGATGTAAGTTTCTGTGATGTTTGCAAATGTTCATGTGCACTGAAACTTAATTTAAAAAAAAAAAAATGTGGATGAAATCGAAATCACAATATCTGCCAGAAAAATCACAATTAATTTTTTTTCTTAAAATCGTTCAGCCCTACTGTATTAGTAAATGGTATGCAGAAACCAGTCCTATGATGGCTATCCTCTATAACAGGGGTCTTCAACGTTTTTCAGGCCAGGGACCCCCAAACAGATGGCGAACTGGGCCAGGGAAGTAGGGTAGGGCCCCCTACTATATACGGTATAGAATTGTGTTTTATATTAAATTGAGCTTAGTGTCATGTATAAACATGACATTTTAAGACATCAAAGAGGGTGGAGGGACAAGGGAGAAATTGATTGGGGAAAAATGAAAAAATATATTGTTTTTAAAAATATTAAAATATAAAATTATATTATTTTAAAGTGAAATCAAAAGATTTCGCGACCCCCCTGCAGTACCTCCGCGACCCCCCTAGGGGTCGCAACCCCCCTGTTGAAGACCTCTGCTCTATAATGTTGAATTATAAGTGTTTAATCCAGAGCCTCTCAACTGTGGAAAAAACAAAAATAAAAAAATAAATAATATAAAAGCTTTTTCATAGCCTTTCATACATTGAATCATCCCTGTTTGGACCCTACAGCACAACATACAAAATGCATAACACTTTCAGTAATTTCAATAAACTGTATAGCAGCAGGGGGCGTAGGGCTGTCGGATGATGGTGTTTTAAATCAAAATTTGCAGTAGTTAACATTTTTTTTGGCATAAGGATTTATATGGGAGAACTGAGAAAGGAGAAGGTATAGAGTAAGATGGCTAAAGATTCCATCCATCCATTTTTTTCTCCTTTATCTGGGGCGTGTCGCAGAGGCAGTACTCTTGCTCCAGCTCTTCTGGGGAGTCCTGAGGTGAGAACAGAGAGACATAGGGCCTGATTTATACAGCCTCTGCTCATATGCTAAACAGCTAAAAGCTAACAGGCTAAAAATGGAGCAAAACAACCTGACGCAATTTTTCATAGAGACGCTACACAAGACGCAGTACAATTTTGTTCCTGTGAGAGAATGAATATGCAACATGAGCAAAATCTAAGGAGGAGGACATGAAAATGAGTTGTTAAGTGGGTGCAGTCAGATTTATTTCAACTATGAGAGCAAAAACAGAGTGATAATTGCCTGGGATCCACGCACTTCTTCAATACTTTACAAAGATGTGAGTCTGGACACCAGTCAAGCCCCCTGTTTTCAGATGGAAGTGACTCAAATAAATCATAATGACTAAGCTCCTTCATTTCACGTGTCAATGAAAAAAACTAATCTGATTGAGCAATCATGTTTTACTGGGTTTGAAACATGTGGACCAGACTGTATAAAAATAGAGAGATACCATTCTGGATTTGCCAGGCAAGCCTGATAATACATTACAGAAACAGCAGTAAACGTTTTGCACAAGATAGCTGCTGCAATTTGTGTATCAATAGGGCATTTGATATAGATTTTAAAGAGATAGTTCGCTTTTTTGATGTGAATCTGTATGGCATCCCCTGCACAGTGGCTGAGTGGCTAGCGCTCATGTCTCACAGCAAGAAGGTTCCGGGTTCGATCCCTGGGTCGCCCAGGCCTTTCTGTGTGTGTTCTGTGTGGAGTTTGCATGCATGGTCTGGGTTCGATCCCCAGGTCGCCTGAACCTTTCTGTGTGGAGTTTTGCATGTTCTCCCCGTGTCTGGGTGGGTTTCCTCCGGGCACTCCGGTTTCCCCCACCAACCCAAAACATGCACCATAGGTAAAATCCTCCAGCTGAGGTCCTGACCAAACTGAAGCAAGAAGATCATGGAGATGGTCCCCGGGCGCAGTAATGTGCTGCCCACTGCTCCTAATAACAGGATGGGTTAAATGCAGAGAAGAATTTCTCCAGTGTGAGATCAATAAAGTCACTTCTTCTTCACTTCTTCTTCTTCAGCAGTGTCATGCATTAACACTGGCTTACCCCTGACAGTGTCCTCTGAGCCGAGTTCTGCCCCGGTTCTGGCGCTGACGAAAGTAGGTCCGGCAAGTTAGCGGGGACAGTTAATAAAGTTTGTTTTTCTTCTCAAAACAATATTTGTCCAAAAAGTGATATATCTGCATCAGAAAACAGTTGCACATGAAAAAGACAGCAGTCTAAATCGCTTGATGCTATTTTCTCTCGTGTCGTATCACTGCACGCCTATTATTATTACTAGCCTGTTCCCTTGTAAGTGACAGAACTCAGCTCAGAGGACACTGTCAGGAGTAAGCCATTGTTAATGCACGACACTGCTGAAGGGGATCCCATACAGATTCACATAAAAAAAAAAAAAAAAAACTATTCCTTTAAAGGCTTTAAAATGACCTACCAGGACAGATAAGATAAAAGCATGTTGCTTTCAAAGCAGCAGAAATAAAAAAATAAATTCTACCAGCAACACTTATGGCCCTCACTCCTGCAAGTTTTCTGCTGAACCGAAGTGTTCCACAGCAGCTGTCCATCACACTGGACTCTCACATATCCTAAAATGGAGGCTGCAGTGTACAGTCCAGACATCCTCTACCCACCCTTGAGAGAGCAAGCCAACTTCAAATTAGAGGAGCTGATTTTCATCTCACCACAATACATGTTGCAGGTGCTGTCAAGTCATGAGGACAACGTCATCTGCAAACAGTAGTGATGCGACCCCATACTGGACCCCCTCCAGCCTCTGAGTGCATGTAGAAATTCTGTCGGGACAAAAATCAAACTGCTCCTCCTGAAGTCGAGGTTTGATTACCAAATTCTCCTCTCCAGTATCCCATACCTCCTACAAGTCCTACAAGCCAACAAGGTTCAATAGGACTTATTTTCGACCTGAAAATAAAGTCATCATTTTATACATAATTATACTGTTTCCTAATACTTTTCTGAATAAATTATGTTCTTGTAGTCTTGTGAGTGCAACATCATTAGATCATATAGCTCAAAAATGCATGATAGACATAATTCACCGTGAATTTTTCGCTGACTAGAGCCCTATAGTTAGAAATGTAAGAAATGGCTAGGTCCTTAAGGTTGCATTTGTAATACATTTCCCTCCAGTGTATACGCATAATTACATAATCGACTACTGTTCTTCTTTGGCAATATATGCAGAGTAAAATGTATATTGAAATACAGTGATATTGATGTGTTGAATCATCAAAGCGTTCCAGGCTTGTAGAGCACTGAGCCAAGCTGTCTCAATGTAGAAGTGTCACATGTGAGGAGCAGGTAAAAGGCTCAGGGTGAGGGAGCAGAGTGTCAACCCTGCACTACAAGTCTAACTCTTTATAATAACTACAGCTCATTAGCATGAAGAAAGCTTAATTCATAATGGAATACTTCAGGACTCAGGATTGGTTCAGGATTAGTACTTAAATAACATCCTACCCCTAATTTCTAATCCCTAAATTAGTTACTAAGCCTGAATCATTCTTAGCCAACTGTAAAATAAACAATTTTTTCATCATTAATTAAGTTTTGGTTCTTGTTTCATTATCTCCTAAAGAAGGTCCATAAAATGTAGCCGTCAAATTTTTATTTACTACAAACTCTAAAGTAAGAAATCATTTTAATATAGCCACCAGTGCATGTAAGAAAACAACACAACACTAATTCTATCTATTGTGGGCTGTGAGGCGCTGGCAGGCCTTATTTTCTCATCCACCTTGCAGGGACATGTGACCATATCATACCACACCGTATCATTAATTCACAGTTCACATATGTTTATAAAATATGCATCAACATCTGTCCTCAGATCTCAGCTCAAATGGAACAAGAGATGTGTTGCCATGGGCCTAAGAGGCTGAAGTCACTTTTACCACTTTAAATGTGAGGGTTTTTTATTTAACTTGCTGATGAAAATTGTTAGTAATAGTACAAAAGCAAAGTCTGTTTATGTGAAATGCTGAGGCTGTAGTTATAGCCTGACCCGCTGTGAGGACTGCGTGCTGCTAATTGATGCTGCAAAATTAACACTTGCTGCACCTGTTCCTGGTATAATAGAAGAACTGCCTGGAATCCCTCTTTGTATTCTGCAGTGTTTAATAGAAAACTAGACAGGAGTATCCGAAATGCAATACGCCTACTTTACAAGAAGCAATAAATCTGTAAAAAATAACTATAACAACTAGAATTGCATAAATCAATTATTATACTCTATGATAAGCAGCACAGTGAAAAGGACAGTGTTAAACCAGGGGATGGGGTAAACCACACTGCTGACAAAGAGTCTTTTAAAAACAGCTTTAACCACCAATCACATGAACAAGCTGTGTGGCATATTTTATCACAGGCTGCAGCATACTTTCAATAATTCACATAATTTTAGTAGTAGTAGTAGTAGTAGTAGTAGTAGTAGTAGTAGTAGTAGTAGTAATTTATTTCGAGCATATGATACTTGTAGTGCACAGAAAATGTACAGTGTCATACAATTTAAATAAACAACAAAAAAGAACATAAAAAAGAAAGAATATATAGACACAAATACATTTTTTTTTTTTTTTTTTGCGTATATGTACATGCCCGAAAAGGAGTGGGTAGAAGTAAAACTTATTAAATCCCACCCCTTCTCCCAAAGTTAGTAGTAATCCTTATTTTTGTGTTTTTACAGTTAACCGGTGACAGTGGTTGGCTGCCAATACTTGAATACTTGTACAGTGTAAAGCAATTACAATAAGACAGGAAAAAAATGAGAAAGAAAAAAATATATCTTATCTTATTGATATCTTATTAGTATCATCATCATCGGCATCATTTTGCTCGTATGTTTTACCTCTGGTTATCACTATTTATGTAATTTCTTAAAGTGTTACTTATTATATCTGCATGAAAATTATGTTTATTGGAAGTATTGGTGCTGATGGTATTAAAACTTAATGTGAAGTTGTGTTGTTATGTGTAATAATTCAATAATTCATGTTAAGAGTATTTTATTTAACCTCTTATTACATACTCTAGTAATATTTTCTCCTCCTCACTTACCTAACTCGTGTTTGTAAGTGTCAAGGTGAAATAAAAATGTATTGGGCTACATAATGGAAACTGTGAATCTGTTGGAGGAGACTAGCCTTTTAAAAAAGTATCACATGCGTAGATCATGATTTTATATTTTCTTATTGTAAACACAAACAGCACCTTTAAACTAGAATAGGCACAGTGACTTCCTGTTCAAAACGGCAGAACTGATTCTCTACCGCCGGCCAAGTCTGTCTATAGGGGCGTGTAGCATGTAGAATGATGCTTTTTCTCACATATTCAGAATTTTAAGATACACATTTCCATCAGAAACCAGTCTGCAGGGCTGGATCTTGCTTCACTGCTCAGGACAGGACATCAACCTAGTCAAGGGAAAAGGCACATCTACATAAAGCACTTTTAGGGAACTTTACATGGGCAGAGGATTTTCTTTTTACAGCTGAATAAGTACAAATATCAAGTTTAAATCACTACTCCATTTTTTTTTTTTTTAAGCAAATGTTTTTTTTCTTCTTTTGAGTATAAATGTAAAAGAAAGAGGCACTTTCTGAAGAAGCAAAATATGACTGGTGTGTGCTATCTGCATCTAATTGTAAAACCTATTGTAAACAAAAAAGCTAGAGCCTGGTGTGTAGCTAGCCTATTTACAGCTTTGAGATGAAAGCAGATAATAATAATAATAATAGTTAAAAAATGTGTACCTAAAATGGATGAATGTGAATACTATTAAGTAACAACAAGTAGAGCTAGAGACAATATAGAAGTCTGATTAAAAGTTTATATATCTGGGTTGGATTGCCTGAAAATAGGGTCATGTTTTATCAATTCTCAAATATAATGAGCTGTACCCCTCTCACTCTTGAATATCTAAAAAACATGTTATATAAGTACAACATGAATGCACAAAACAACCATAACTAGCTCAAGTCAGTGCAGAGCCACAGTAATAATAGATTAGCTATTTGATTCTCTATTTGAATCTAATTTCTGCTGTCTGCGTCCTTTCTTCCTAATAGAGTGATTCAACAAAAGCTGCTCCACTGAACATGGCGTTTCCTCTCAAATAATCCCTTTGATCTGCCACTGCTTATGTTTAAAGCAGATACAGCTTTTTAGAAAATGTCATTACAAAACACAAAACAAATCATCTGCGCTGGGCAAAAAGCGTAAAACATACACAAAAGGATAAAAAGTAGAGCTTAAAGTAAAACCTGTTTTATCACACATCTGTTTCTAAGTAAAGCTTAAGCACTGTACTAAATATTGTAAAAATAAACGTATGAACAGTAGCAACATCTCAAGTGAAGCTGAAAGGGTTATTTTAAGCACCAGCACATCACACAGAAGAGCTTTTCTACAACGTCTACTCACCAAAATGTCGACAATTAAGCTAATCACTTCTGAAAACACTTATCATGCTCTTTTTGTTATCCTCGCTTTATTTGTACCCTGCAACAAATAACTTCAAAATGAAGCTTTTACAAAATTATTAATGTCTCCATTTTGTAGTAGTTCTATTGTAAAACAAATGGGAAATACAGTTTGATTTTTTTGACATGTAAATAATGACCCACCTTTGCTTTCAACAAATACCAAAAAAGGACTAACAATGAAAAATTATTTGGTAATGATAGAACAAAAAAGTGTTAAAGTTAAAATGAGCAGGGACAAACCCAGTGCTCCACAGTGGAGAAGCTTTGCTGTTTTGTGTAATATTGTATGGGACAGTAAACATTATCGTTAAAGCCCAAATGGTCCTGAGCAGAGCTGCCACACCCAGTAATGCCAGCAGCATCATTCTTTGTACTGGGTTCTGTTTACAACATGCACTGACTGAAAATAAAATTGCCACATAGAACAGCCTCCGAGGATTAATGTAAATCTACTACTACCCCCCACAACATGTTCCACTTTTTATTATTTGCACTTATTTTCAGTGTTGGGAGTAATGCATTACAAAAGTAACGAATTACTGTAATGCACTGCTTTTTGCTGTAACCCAGTAATGTAAGGCATTGCAGAAAGACAAACTGGTCATATTTTACTCGGTACAAATGTTCATAACACGTGTTACAATGCATTTTTAACCTGGATTGGTGGTGTATTTTTTGTTTTTCTTCATACAAATTTGCTAAAATCACCACGAGATCAGCAATGGTGAACTGTCCGTGCAAAATGATTCATTTCCTTTTTCCTTTAGGCTAGTCAGACAGAGAAGAGAGTGAGTGAACCTGCAGATCATCTAACGTCACATAGCACATTCTCCAGATGGGCACACGCTCATTACTTTAAGTTTGTGAAAAATAACGATATGAAGAACATTGTAGTCAAATGCACTTTGTGTGCAAAACCTAAAGAACTGTCCACTTCCCAAAATAGCATCAGTAATTTAACTAAACATTTTCAGAGGTGTTAATGCCATAGTAACATGAAGTTAGCAAGGAAGCAAGAGGAGGAGCAGCCAAAATGAACAGACAAAATGAACCTTCTCCCGTTCTGAAATTCTTCAGCCTCAAGAGGTTAGGAGACCTGTGGTGGAGTATGTTGTGGGAGATATGCTACAGCTTTAAACAGTGGAATCACTAGCTTTTCAAAAACTTGTCAGCAAGATCCGTGTTGCGACAAGCAGCAATGATGAGAAGGTAAGCAAGGCTAAAGGCCGCCACACCACAGGAGAATTTGCCCGATTTTGGCTGTGATTTGCTTCTCTCTGAGTTCAGGAAGGCTTGACCCGACTTTGTGTCTTTGTGCGCGATTGTGAAGCTGCTGTGCTCCTGTGTGTGTGTGTGTGTGTGTGTGTGTGTGTGTGTGTGTGTGTGTGTGTGTGTGTGTGTGTGTGTGTGTCAGCGTGACTCTGAGCTGCTCTGTCAGATCGTAACCACCAAACATCAGCAACACTATGGCAGCAGCCAATAAAACAGAGGGTCCGGGGCAGACAGAGTGATGGACAAAGAGGCGCACAATACAAACTTGGGATATAGAGAAAATAGTGACAAGACTTTAATACTCTCCTCTCATAAAGTGGTACATTTAAAGTGCAGCATCTCATCCACATTATCCATAGAAATTGTCCTCCGCAAATAATGACACCCAGTCCACAAAACAGTGCTGTTAATCCAGTTTGAAGCATGAAAAGTCTGAAAGTAAAAAGGTGAGAGTAGCTCCTCACGTGTCTGTTTACATCCACGCAGCACATGGATCGGGCTTTTAACCGTAAGTGTAGCTCAGTCAGATACCACAATCAGGTACCACATCACCTTCCACTGGATGTGTGATGAGCTAATTGAGCGTCACGAGCTACATTTATCCAAATCCATATATCCACTTGTTTTGGTGACAGTAACTTAAAAGTAATGCAACAGTAATGTAATGCCATACATTTTAAATACAGTAGTATTGTAATATAACGCATTACTTTGAAATGACAGTAACAAGTAATAAATAAAAAACACATTACAGTTTTGAAGTAACTTGCTCAACACTGCTTATTTTTTAATAAATACTTTTTTCATAAAGTTCAATTAAGTTTGTCGTCAAACTGCCTTTTAAAGCCTGACAGTCTTTCTTCTGCTGCACACTGTAGTGTAGCATGTTGAATAGAGCACATGTGCTCACTTGAGCAGAATAAATTCAGTGTTTGTCACAGGAGGATGAACATGAAGCTGGCGGGGAGGCGGTCACAGCAGCAGTCTTCTGCTTGTGTTCTGACAGATACCTGCGTGCTGTGCACACCTCATCTCTCCAGAGAAAGGAAGCACGAGACTGGAACGCACCAACTCATCATGAGCCTGGAAGATGCATGACTTAGTGCTGTAGGAAAGGTGACCCACAACAACGTCAATATCCTGAACTTCAATGTTCACCTGTGTCAAAAAAAATCAATGTTTAAAATTTTATTCTTTTTTTGTTTTTACCTGTGTCACAAATGTTTTCTCATTTTTAGGTAATTTCTTTTTGCTGATAACAGCTCCAGAATACAGTTAAAACTTTTGACACAACAAGACCTTGAATGAAAACCTCTTTGATATGCATCAGTAAAACCCAAAAGTGTTTTTTTGTGTTGAAGACAAATTATGAGCTGGTTATTTTGAACAGTGCAAAAGAAATCATAATGAATCCAAAAAGACTGATCTGTCGAGGCAATCTGATTTATCATGAGACTGCAGACACTTGACTGGAGCCTTTCTCTGTGTCTCACAAACACGATTTACTCATTAAGATGACACTAAAATAGAAAAAAGGTTTAAGCCTTCAATGAATTTTAATCAGGGAAAGAAAACACCAGCTCAAATTCGTCAGGGCACAATGAGATGTCTATGGCAATCCTGAATTTTAGATGGAATTTAAAAGGTGATGGTTTAGAATGTCTTAGATTCCACTTTCACGTTTTAGTCTCTCCAAAGGCTGGGCGATAAGTGAAATCATGATTTCAGTTTCTCATATTGATCAATGTAAAAAAAAAAAGTCTTCTTCAATAGCAATTTCACACAAAAAATACTCTATTTTTGTCCTCCAAACCACATACCTTTACTGACAGAGGTCATCACTGAAAATAACAAAATTTTCTTGATTAAAATTTAATTGCCCAGCCCTCGCTCTCCCTTTCAGTTTGTTTCATGTTTGCGACAAATATTTAAGATTAAACATTTAGTCCTGAAGGTCAAAAGCATTACAGATATTAGAGCTAATCTTTCCATTTGGACTATCAGCGTGATGCAGATCTTAGCAGCTATAGACTGTATATTTGACTCCCCCCCCACTGCACATTTATACACTTTCATCTCAGTAATCTGTCTCCTGCATGAGACTTTTAAACATACACAGCTGATAAAAAAATCAAAGAGGACCATGCTTCATCATGGCCCTGCTAGATAAGGGTTTTCACTGTCACATAAAATCAGAAGGAGCCTACAGAAAAACACTTTATCCTCAGGCCCGGCCCCAACATCGGCATCATGACTCCTGTATGCTCACTCTACACACCCCCATCACTACAGGGGGCTACAAACCCATCACTACAAACCCGCCTGCCATCACCTGTAATACGACTCCTCTCTCATACCATGTACAACTGTGTCAAGACTGTGATTCATGTTTTAAAAGTGCACTAAATGGAGTTAATGTGATTGACTGAAATTCAGGAGCAGGACCACGCCTCAACCACCTTCTCCTCCTCACCAGCGAATCACAGTTCACCATAACCACACCTCTAATTTCCCAGAGCTATTTATAGCCACTCATCTCTTCATTCCAGTTCGTCTCGGTTATCTCGACAGCTCTCAACCGCGTCAGCTCGCTCGAGCTGGGCTAACAACCCGTCACATTCAAACACCGACCTGCCTCACGTTTCCTCGTTCCTTCCAGTTCGCAATTCCTTACGCCGCGACGGATTTCTATTCAGGAATCCGCAGCCGGAGGATCTTCCATCGCATAGCCGCTCCGCGGTAAGAACCGCCGGCCGGCTCACGCAGCGGACCTCCACCTCTAAGGAGCACCCACCGTCAATATCTCTGTGCTGGCGGTATATACGGGATATCCACATTGTCCCTCTCGTCGTCGCCTCCTCCTCGTGTAGGTGAGCGCGCAGCCCGGCGCAGCCCGGCGCAGCCCGGCGCAGCCCGGCGCAGCCCGGCGCAGCCCGGCGCAGCCCGGCGCAGCCCGGCGCAGCCCGGCGCAGCCCGGCGCAGCCCGGCGCAGCCCGGCGCAGCCCGGCGCAGCCCGGCGCAGCCCGGCGCAGCCCGGCGCAGCCCGGCGCAGCCCGGCGCAGCCTGGCACAGCCCGGCTCACAGCACGCAGACCGGCTTTGGCAACCACGGCTTTCGGCACAGCGCGGCCCGGCCTCCAGCGACCACAGCGTTCGGTACCGCCCAGCACCCGCCGTTCCCCTTCAGGCTGACACATCAAGACAGACCTTCAACAGTTTAGATCAAGAATGTAACCCCGGCGCCCTGGAACGAGACGAACGAGCTTCCGGGTTCCCATCAAGTTTCCCGCGTGCAGCTGCAGACGTCGCCACTCCCTCCTCTCCTCCACTACAGTCTCATAGCTCCCCCTGCTGGGGGCTAAGTAGTATCACCACCAGTGGCCAGTAAACGTATTCTGTCTACTGTGCAGTTTCACTTGAATTCTCTTGCATCATCTCAGCCTGCCTTCAAGCAGGCCATCTCCCCCTGTGCCTGCACCCTTCATGTCTCATTTTTGTCCCCGTCTCGCAGGCTACACAATTCCCCATGCACATGCATCTTCTCCCCATCTCTCATTTCTCTCTTTTCAGTCATCATGAGCTAGATGGCTTCTCGCGCCCTACCCACATTAGGCAGGGCCTCTAATCCATTTCCTGTCTTCTGCTCTACACCCCAACACCCAAATGTTTTTTTTTCTCTGTCGTTGCCTACACAAGTCACCACGCCCACTCACACTATTTTCGTTCGCACTCCGAAACGTCATACCAATGTTTTTTGTTCACTTAACTCCTCTGCACTGGCACACTGTCATCTCGTATTCAACCTCTCCTACCGACTCGCATCCGACCATTCTAACTCATGCAACTCATGCTAGCTCACACCATTCCATCACATGCTAGCTAAGCAGTCTCTACATCCTCTCTCTCTGCTATTCCGATATTCAGCACCCATCGACTCACGTCACTCACTCAATTTCAGTTCGTGCTGCTCACGCAATTTGGACGTACGCTAGCTGTCTTTACACCCGCTCGCCATCAATTCATATTCCGGCCCTTGCTGTTTCACACTATTATAGCTCGGGCAGCTCATGTCATCCATTACAAGCTAGCTTAAGCCATCATAACCACGTGTC
Organism: Paratrypauchen microcephalus; assembly: GCA_036785185.1. Lineage (NCBI taxonomy): Eukaryota > Metazoa > Chordata > Actinopteri > Gobiiformes > Gobiidae > Paratrypauchen > Paratrypauchen microcephalus. The sequence continues at coordinate 5,017,541 of JAVJIX010000028.1, read as the reverse complement.
ACACTATTCAGCCCCTCCCAGCTCCGCCCTCACCTGAGCTACACCATCTCGGCTCACCACCGCTTTCCCGATTGAGGATCCTACCATCGACGTCAGCTCATGACTTCACCATTCTATCCTATACGCGTCCTCAGCGATGCTCTCGCCATCTAATCCTCATCTCTTCCTGCTCATGCTACATCATTGCATTCCTTCATCATTCTCTGCTCTCATGTCGCGACTACTATTACGGTCTCCAAATTCGACCGCGCTCATCTGTCCAGCATTCAACCCGTACCCGCCCTGTAAACATCCCCAATATGCACCTCCACCCTCAGGTCCTTAGCTGTTCCACAGGTTCCAAGCCGACTGACGACTGGCCGATTCTCACGACGTTTCACCGGCTCTCATGACAGCATGATGACCGCCAGCTCACCCAGCTCTCACGACCGCATGACAGCTCGCCTGGGTCTCATGACGGCTCGCCTGTCTCCCACGACGGCACGACGGCTCGCCTGTCTCCCACGACGGCACGACGGCTCGCCTGTCTCCCACGACAGCACGACAGCTCGCCTGTCTCTCACGACGGCTCGACAACTCGCCTGGCTCTCACGACCGCACGACAGCTCGCCTGGCTCTCACGACGGCTCGCTTGGCTCTCTCGACGGGTCTCACAATGGCTCGCCTGGCTCTCTTGACGGCTCTCATGACGGCTCGCCTGGCTCTCACGACTGCTTGCTTGGCTCTCAGGACGGCTCTCAGGACGGCTCTCAAGACGGCTCTCAGGACGGCTCTCACGACAGCTCGCCCGGCTCTCACTTAGAGTCTTCCGACCCACAATGGGTCTTCTTCTCCTCCACCTCTGTCCTGACCCACAACAGGTCTTCAGGTCTTCGTCCCATCAGATCTTCCTCCCGTCAGGTCTCCCTCCCTCCCGACCCACAACGGGTCTTTCTCTGCCTCTCTCTCATGACCCACGACGGGTCTCACTCCTTCCGACCCACAACGGTGTTTCTCTGCCTCTCTCCGGACCCACAACGGGTCTCCCTCTCTCCGGACCCACGACGGGTCTCACTCCCTTCCGACCCACAACGGGTCTTTTTCTGCCTCGCTCTCTCCTGACCCATGACGGGTTTCCCTCCCTCCCAACCCACGACGGGTCTTTCTCTGCCTCTCTCCCAACCCACGACGGGTCTTCTTCTCTCCACCTCTCTCCTGACCCACAACAGGTCTTCCTCCCGTCAGGACGACGGCACAACAGCTCGCCTGGCTCTCACGACGGCACAACAACACGCCTGGGTCTCACGACGGCTCACCTGGCTCTCACAACGGCTCGCCTGGCTCTCGACGGCTCGCCCAGCTCTCACGTCGGGTCTCTGACCCACAACGGGTCTCTCTCTCGACCCACAACGGGTCTCTCGACCCATGACGGGTCTTTCTCCGCCTCTCTCTCTCATGACCCACGACGGGTCTCCCTCTTGCCCAACCCATGACGGGTCTCCCTCTCTCCTGACCCACGACGGTTCTCACTCCTTTACGTCCCACAACGGGTCTTTCTCTGCCTCGCTCTCTCCTGACCCATGACGGGTCTCCCTCCCTCCCTCCCGACGGATCTTTCTCTGCCTCTCTCCCGACCCACCATGGGAGATCTTCCTCCCGTCAGGTCTCCCTCCCAACAGGCCCCCCCCGACCCTCATCCCTCTGACCCTCATCCCTCCGACCCTACAGGTTCCTACGCTTGCCATCCGCACCCATGCTGAAGGACGCACATCAGCATTATCATGGTCACGTCCGTCAACCATCTGCGCTAGCGCGTGTGACCCCACTCCAGCAAAGGTCCAGCTCCTCTGTCAGCGGAGAAGACCCTCCACATCACGGTTTCTCTACATCACTCCTGACTCATTCGCCATACGGCACCTTCACGACGCAGCTCCAATTTCTCCAGTGTTCAATCCGAATCTTCGGCAGTAGTTGGATTCTGCGTTGCTTCCAGAGCCCTCGAATTGCACAATTAGCCTTCAGCTTCATCGGAACTTCATCTTACTTTTCCACCATTCTTTGGGGGTCTCATTAATCCAGGCATTCCCATTCATTCTAACAATAATAGATCAGTCAACACCACCTTCATCAGGTTCCACTCTGCTCATCTGACGTCACCATCATCTGCAATGTCATCATCCTCTCACGCCACTCCAGGAATGTCTGCGTCTCCACCGTCCAGGCTTACCATCCATCCATCCATCTTCTGCTTTTCCATTTCTGGGTCACGGGGGCAGCAAATCTGCTGCCCAGAACACTATGCACCGGCCCCCATTAATCCTCCTGCGGGGGTAGGTCCAGGCTTACCTCTCAGGGATAAATCTCATATACAAGCTGACTTCTGGCGAAGACTGTCAGTCTCCTCTTCATGTTCCCATGCTGATTAAAGGACTGCAAAAAACTGAACCTCGCCTTCCTCCGAAACGCCTACCACTTACTTCGGACCTTCTCTACCGTTGCACTCTCACTCTGCGCTCCGGCGACCTCTCGCCTTTCACGGACCTCTTCTGGCATAACACCCCATCCATTCTCCATTCATTTATTTCGCATTGGCGCCACTACGTCCACGGCCAGGGCAGATGTACCCAACCGGAAAATTCGAACCCTTGGTCGTCGGGTCTCCAGCACCTACCTCGTGTACGTTCGTCACGACCTCAACGATCTCCTCCAGACCCATTCCACTTTATGCTCTTTCCAAAACTTTTGGGGATCCCGTTCCGCTGGGCCAATCCAAGATTGAGTCCCCACCCATCGTCTCAACCCAGCCATTACTGCCTATTCACTCAGACATCCACTATCATTCAATAATAAATATCTTCACTGCATTATGTTGATGGCGTGGTCCTAGCTAGTGAAATGGAGTTAATGTGATTGACTGAAATTCAGGAGCAGGACCACGCCTCAACCACCTTCTCCTCCTCACCAGCGAATCACAGTTCACCATAACCACACCTCTAATTTCCCGAAGCTATTTATAGCCACTCATCCCTTCATTCCAGTTCGTCTCGGTTAACTCGACCCCTCCCTCCCACCCCTATCTCGTTTGTCTTTCAGCCCCAAGACATCTCCTAAAGGGGGGTCCCGTTCCGCTGGGCCAATCGAAGATTGAGACGGAGCCCCAAACCCATCGTCTCAACCCAGCCATTACTGCCTATTCACTCAGACATCCACTATCATTCAATAATAAATATCTTCACTGCATTATGTTGTTATGTAGTGAAGTACCCTTTCTGACAGGGATGTGCCACCATCTCCCTGGAGATATTATTGTTTTGCCTGAGAGTTTTACTGTGGCGGTATGGCATTAAACTTATCTACCTTGCATTTATTCTGTTGTAGGTGTTTCCCATTAATAGAGGAGAGCTCACATTTTGAAAAGTTTTAGAAATGTCAGGTTCTCCAAAAATATTCAAAAAATTCAAATATGGATTGCTTGTGTCACCAGACTAGTATAAACCTGTGGGAAACAACAACCATATGAGAATATTAGAAACTACTATTAACTTGTATTAAAAATAAAACGAACAGAATTAGAATTACACAATTTTTTACTGCTAGAGCTTTAAAATTAAATTCACTTTAACTGCATTAATCGCCCTGATATATCGATGGATGGATGGATACATTGTCTGACTGATTTATCTCTAATGTGTAAAACATGCCCTAGCAATTCATAATCCCTGACTAATTAAGAGTATTCTGACTTCAGAAAATCTTACACTTTCTGCCTGTGCCACTATTAACCTTTGAGCTGAGCCTGCAGGTATCTCCTCATGACAGAGGAACACATGGAGCACACAAAGACCAACACATAAAGTGCAGTCTAATTAACCAACCAGGACCCAGCTCCATGAGTCAGACACACAGTCTCTCCACAGAGTGCTCAGACACAGCACTGCTGCTATGGCACTGCTGTTAATTAACACTACACTCCTGCTTTACACATGAACATTTGTGATGGCAGAATCAGTCGGATGCATGCGAAGAGACAGGACAGGAAGGCAAGCCTGTAATTAAATTGTAAATTTTGCTTATTTTCAACTTCACGCATCTTTAGCACAACATAGCAAATGGGACTTGGGTCGCTTGGTTGTTTGACTCACTGGACATCAAATCAAAGTCATTCATAACAGTGACAAGGGGTGAGGGGGCTCAAAGTCACTCTCGCTTCTAAGCAATTATATAAATTAAGTTGTCAGATGGCTCCAGAGGGACATTTTGTCTTTGTGCCCTCTTGAGACCAGAGGGCTCGCTACAACAATGTGCTACACACGGGGCAACAGGAGAGCAGTGGAGGGCTCAGCAACATTCTAACAAAAGAATAGCTTAAATCTAACAATGCAACATCTCAAATTTTCTGAAAAACTGACACCCAACACTCAATATGAGTCACAGCTCATTGCAAGTGTGTGCAATGTGGACACTGAGAATTAACAACATTTTAAAACATCAGTATTATTGAAATGGAAATAATAGTATGCATGCACATTTTGATATGGTAATCAAAATGTACATGCATAAAACAGGCTTTTAATAGCAATTGAAGTGTATAGCTTCTTCTTTGAGGAAAATTAACAGAAATAATACTTTTTTTTTTTGGCTCAAACATGGCAGTAAATGTCTCTGTTGAAGTTCAAACATTGCACAAGTGAATGGACTGTTAAAAAAGCATATATACAGTATTACCCATTGTTTGGAAGATTGCGTAGCATGTTTCTATTAAGTATGTTTTTTGTTTAGGTTTTCTTGTTATAGACAATATACTCTGCAACTATAGCATACCTTTAAAACGATTTCAGTATTTACAATATATTGCCAATGTATTGCTTTGGCTCATACTGTATTTTGTTTAATCACGTAGAAATACACAGTACATTGCACCCCTTGTGGACGCTGTAAGGATATGCAGTTTATTGTTTTCAAAATTGCCCCAACACTTTATTTCTGTTCTAGTAGAGGAAACATTACATATGCCCTTTACACCCAAGCCTGTACAGAAAGCCATATATCACTGTCTTTTGAATTATCTTTCCCCACATCACTGAATAACAACAGTCTTTGGGGATGTGTTGAATACAAAGTAGGAACTGCAAGGGTCCTTTATTCTCCATTTTCACTATTAGTCTCAGATTTTGCTGTGAAAACAGGGCTCCCTTGGGTGCCACTATTTTGCAAGACAGTTTCTATCCGGAGCCATACTTTGTCACTGCTGAGATGCATTCTCTTCTCTCTCGCAACTATCCCCAAGGACACGCCTTCACCAGACTTGTCATTTTCAATTAGCAAATACCCCCAAACACATGTCTGCTGGCCCATGTCAATAATGATAGAGATTTAAAAGGGCGGGACAGCTGTGTACTCCAAGATGTTTTCCATTTCCATCAAGATCAACCGATTTGCCTAATTTACATTGCCTCTCAGACCAGCTCGCGAGCAGATTTAGCAGCATTTGAAAACATGTTCTGCAGGTAAATAAGTGATTTATTGCCAATATGGATACGGCGGACCTCTGATTAGTACTAACATCTGCTCATCTCTGCATCCAGTCCCAAGGCACATAGGTGAGGCTGCTTCCATCATGGCTGCAAATGCTAAATGATGATAAAGCTGTGGGCCAGGTACTGGGCTTTTCACATCATCTCGAATTACATATTTCCAGATTGCAATTACAGGCCGGAATACACGTAAAAGCTTGCATCCAATACAGTGCAATGAGCTAGCATTATAGGACAGTGTATGATGTGTATGACTGTGATTTGTTGTAACAGCAATATATGCAGTATATTGAACATTCTCTTTATAAATACTTTGCAAGCTCAATAATGCCAGTGGCTTCTTTATGATAGGAATGTAATAAATGAAAATGTCTACAAAATCTATACACACTGGTGGTGAAGGAAAAATACGTACAGTGCTTTTGCTGAACCAGCTGCTATTGTGTTACATTGTTACTAAATTGAATATTGATTGTGGCCATGTGGTAAACAATACTGTATTTATTACTACATTTGACATAGCACTTGAATGGAGGTTAGCTTGATTCATAATCTAATATATGAATAACAAGGGTGCATGTCCTGTGTCTTTGGGTCATTCTACTATTACAATAAGAAGGAGGCACGGTATCTGAGTGGCTCGGACTCACGCTTCACAGCAAGAAGGTTCTGGATTTGATCTTCGGGCCGGCCAGGTGTTTCAGTGCGAAGTTTGCCTTTTTCTCTCTGTGTCTGGGTGAGTTTCCTCTGGGCACTTTGATTTTCCCCATCAACCCAAAACATGCACAATAGGTACAATCTTCTAAAGATAGTCCTGACCAAGCCTAGCAACAAGAACACGAAGATGGGTCCCCAGGTGCAGCATGGCGGTCCACTTCTCCTAATGACGTGCCCCAGTGGCTTTGAAGAATGGGTCAAATGCAGAGGACAAAAAGAACAAACCTACACCCTTCACTGTTTTACTCCATTTACTCCAAGATCCTGGCTCAAGATTTTGAGAAATGTCCCTGAGCACTGCAATGCAGTCACCCATTGCTTCTGACAGTTTGGGTCAAAGACAAAACAAATTCCATAGCTGGAAGAATGAGGAGAGAAAAATAATTCTTCATTTGAAACTCCTGCAGAGTACGTAAGTGTGAGAAGAAAAAAAAAATCAATTCTTTGTAACAAATGATTATTCTTTATCCATCCAAATGCCTGTAACTGCATTTGTACTATTCCAATCTGAATTTCCAATCTTATTATAAATAAGAAGCCTCTCGGATGAGCGACGAAACGTCTTCAACCAAACAAACTTTGTCCAGTTGACAAATTGAACTTCTCCTTTTATCTTATTAAATATAATTCAAAGAATATGTCAATGAGATGTTTTTTTTCATCTGTTAGAAATGTGTATGTAAGCAGGTTAAGATGTAACTGTCGCTCTAATAAACATACAATCTAAGACTTCCTGCTTTAGATCTCGTGCACACTTAACTGTGTCTCCCTCTGAGCTAAGTGCTGGAGGGTGCAGTCCTTAATGCTTTTCCTTCACTATTTAAACAGCACCACTTCAGTATTTAAACTGAATTTGTGCTGGACTCAGGAGTGACTGGAGCATACAGAACACTATCTAGTTTAGCTATTTAAAGAAAAATAACATTGATTTGAAGTCCTTGGTTCAAATCTTCTGGACTTGATTATTGTAGCGTTGTACTTAGGAGCTATAAAAATCTATCTTGAAATATCATGATGCACCTTCTTGGCATGTCTTAATGGACTTGCATTAAAAGTAGAGAGAGCTCAAAGCAGCAAAGCGGATATCCTGACAGACATTTAGAGGTTGTCTTTCCCTCATTCAGGACTTTATTCTGCCTGTCACTACTTTCCTAATTGCCATCAAGACATGAACCTCACAGAGAGCTTCACACACTTTTTGTAAATATTTTTTTTCCAGTTGATTAAATATGATATTTATTACTTGTGCATCTACTCAGCCTCCGAAAAGCCAAAATCAATATGATCAAAGCAAAAAGTCAAGCCACACTGTATAGTACAGTCACTAGCTCACTCTGAGAATAAAGTAAGCATTCAAAAGTAGTGGCAGTGAAAATGAGTATTTGGTAGATTTGCATATCTCTGATTAGATGATTCCTATGGGTTCACTTGTGTGTTAAGGGGAGTGTTAGATACTGTTCAACTCCAAAAAATAAAAAAGAACTGCCCATAGCTCCGCAGCAAATACATAATATTATATTATATTCATTACTATGCCTTCAAATACTTGAGTCTTCTATAAAAAAGCCTTTGTTTTTATTTATACAAATCAATCACCATGTCTTCCCAAGTAGAATATGTAACATAATTACAGATTACTGTAGATTAATGCCATCTTTATTGTTGTTTTATATTGTTTTCCAGATATGTGGTTGCATCTGTGGATAATTTTACACCTTTTTCTTAAAATAAAATGCTCTCGAACAAAGACACTGATTATTCTTTAAAAGGAAATTACAACTTAAAACAATATCATGTAATGATGCTGTGGGGGGGAAAAAAAATCTAGTACAAAGTTATCTGTTAGCATCAAGAACTATGTGACTGACAAAACAGATACTATGAAACCTTACTATGAACCACATGCCCACCCTGTATTTGACTTGACTCAGTGAAAAGATGTATCCTGTAGACTCCTACTTAGTAAGGGCTGTGTCTTTGTCAAATCCATGTGTCTATTAGAGCAATGTTATTCTTCGGCTTGGCATTCATCATTTGTATAGGCTACTTACTCTAAGTAGCACCATCACCACAACTTCAACAGGCTACGTTCACCAAAACGCACGATCATCCAAATTAAATCTAAATGTCAACCAGTGCGAATTGGATAAACTTACCTCAATGTAAAGAACCCCAAAAGTCCCACGCTGAACTGAAATCCCACCTTCCCTGTCCTCTCTCGTCCCCGACTCGAACAGCGTATTGGAAAGCGTAATCAACAAAATCCAAGAGAGCCAGTGTCTTCCATCTGTCCGGGGCGCGTAAACAGTACATCCACGAGTGCGTAAAAGGATCGTAAGAGCGTGAATGTGTCTGAGACTCTAATTCCAGGCTCACCAAAGCGCTCGGGAGTGGAGATGCGAGCCGGAGCCGTGCGTCGCTGTGCCGTGCGCGGACTGAGGACTGGTCTGCGCTCGCTCTGGTGATGAGACTGCCTCTCTCTGCAGCAGCATCCCATCCTCCTGCAGCCTGCGCGGAGGGAAAAGGCGCTCCTCGGTGAGTCACAAGGAGTGGCGACTTTTTTCATTCATTTCATTTTTACAGCTTGAAAGCCAAAGGTAGGAAAAAGTTAGAATAGTTTAATGTAGTTTCGAATTTAATAAAAACCTAGGTATAAACGCCTTTTAGCTTGCCCCAAACTCATAATATTTTTACCAAAAGTGTAAAACCGGTTGGTGATGACAATGTATTTTATGATTTGATTCAAATATATGCATTTAACTTCGAGAAAACTGGAAAGTGTGTTAATTTTTCCTATCAGATTGGACGCTTGCCCACACGTGGACCAGACGACCTCAACTCTACCCCCTAGCGGTCACTGCGCATATTAGATTAATTAGGCTTCGTGAAGTCGTTCAATACACGTGATAATGAGGCAGATTCCATGAGCATGTAGAACTAAATGTATTCCTATTTCAAAACACGTTTTATCTATTTAATTATTCAAGCGATCAGATGAAAAGATTACAATTTCAGAAGCATGGTAAAGTTGACAGATTAGAATTTTTCTGTTGCTATAATTGGGCTTACTATGGAAGCCCATTCCCGTCATAATATATAGTCATAATTATGAGATAAGGAAGTCATAATTATGACATAAAAAAGTCAAAATTATGAGATAAAAAGTCTAAATTATGAGATAAGAAAGTCAAAATTATGAGATAAAAAGTCTAAATTATGAGATAAGAAAGTCAAAATGATGAGATAAAAAGTTGAAATGATGAGTTAAAAAGTCAAAATTTTGAGATAAAAACTCAAAATTATAAGATAAGAAAGTCAAAATGATGAGATAAAAAGTTAAAATTATGAGATAAAAACTCAGAATTATGAGATAAGAAAGTCAAATTTATGAGATAAAAAGTCGAAATGATGAGATAGGCAGTGCGCATGTCGCAAGCACGTGAATGAACAAGAAGACCCAGCAACACGGCTACCGAAGAAGCATCCTCCAGCCATGTGAAGTCCTATCTACGTAAGTAAATGGATTGTATTTGTATCCTAATATCTAGCTAAACAGCCAGGTTAAACTGGCTTTGGAAGGAAGAAGGAATGTTTTGAATTTTATGCACAAAATGTTGTGTTACTGTAGCCTAGCAGAGAGGAGAGCTCTGGAGGGCTTCTGTGCTGAGCAGCTAGGCTATGCAAGAGGCTTATGCATGTTCGTTTAGGATAGAAACGTCGATGCAATGCCAATACTGAACATTTGATTGCCGGCGTAAGAAAAACTACCACGGACAATGCTGTAGAAATTTTATTATTTTAAATTGTATTAATTTTGACATTCTTATCTCATAATTTTAACTTTTGATCTCATAATTATGACTTTTTATCTCATAATTTTGGCTTTTTAATCTCATAATTTTGACTTTTTATCTCATAATTTTGACTTGATCTCATAATTATGACTTTTTATCTCATAATTTTGACATTCTTATCTCATAAATTTGACTTTTGATCTCATAATTATGACTTTTTATGTCATAATTTTGGCTTTTTATCTCATAATTTTGACTTTTTATCTCTTAATTTTGACTTGATCTCATAATTATGACTTTTTATCTCATAATTTTGACTTTTATCTCATAATTTTGACTTTTTATCTCTTAATTTTGACTTGATCTCATAATTATGACTTTTTATCTCATCATTTTGACTTTTATCTCATAATTATGACTTAGTATAACCATCTTTTTTTCTTTTACTGGCAGGAAAGGGCTTCCATAGCTTACGCATTATAGGCTAGTCCATCCATCCATCCATCTTCTTCCGCTTTTCCATTTCTGGGTCGCGGGGGCAGCAGTCCAAGCAGATCTGCTGCCCAAACACAATGCACCAGCCCCCATGAATCCTCCCGTGGGTGGTGGGTCCACAGGAGTCATGATGCTTATCTTATGTACCGAGTGGACTTGAAAGTTAAGTTAGTGTGTTGGCTGCAGTGCATGCATTTGTGGGGAGAGTCTATAGTTTTAATGTGGAGGTCGAGAGGTGTAATCCCACTTTAATGAACCGATCATTTTCAGACCGGTTGCATTGATGATCATTATTGCGTTTAGATCAATATGTGCCACCAAGTCAATGAGCCGCATTACCAACTTTGCTTGATCATTGAGCACCAAAGTCAAATTACACAGGCTTTATAAATACATTTGTCCTAAACACTGCGTGACTGGGAATGTCATGATAACAAATGTTGAAGTAAATATAGATGATAAACTGTTATACTGAAACTAATTTAAGCCTATGACGCAAAAACCCAAAAGAAGATTTAAACCACAAAAACTATTTGAAATGTGCAATACTGTAAACATCTTGAGCTGCAATAATTAAATAGCAGAATGAAACACTTTAGTCATTAGTTTACATCTGTAATGAGTCACAGAAGTTTTTAATTCAACCTTTTACTGCTTAAATTGTATATATGTTCATGTGTATAAGAAAATGTACACACGAGAAATACTGAAAGCAAAAAATATTGTTCCACCATTCATATATTGAGCAATACGTCAATATAGAGTAGTAATTATAATGACAGCCCTATGTGTGATCCTATTTCATTTTACTTCACCCAACTAAGCAGTAACTGAGTGTCAGTATTGGTAAATTCCAGATAGCGTTTTTGTTTTCCATTGCACTTGCTGTGCTCTTAACATTAATGGTAGAGACTGTGGATATGGATTCGTGTCTTGACTTTCCCAGATCAGTTACATGACTCATATTGCCACCCTTTACTTTGAGTGTTTGACTGACAATACACAGCTAACAGCCTATCTCCAGCCCCATCATTAATTAAACAGCACCCTTGACTGAGTGTGCTTCCTATTGCACGATTGATCCATTTCGGTGCTTGTAGCTCTTATCGGCTTTTAGATTCCATTTTTTCAGAAAGTGTTTTAAGGCTTCGTTGTAAAGTGTCAATAAAGCCTGTTATGCTTAACATGGGAAAAGACATTTCCTATAACTTAAGCTTTGACTTTTGCCAATGTAATCTTTATCGTTTCCACGGGCAGTTGCAGTTATAGAAGCTTCTAATGTAATTACTGTATTTCTTGAACGAAACACAGTAACTCAGACAATGCTGAGCAGCTTATAGAAAGTATAGTGCTAATTAGAAAATAGGGTTTAATTCATTCTTTAATCTTGATAATTAAGTAGCATTACAAGGCTGATTCACAAGAATGACTCAAGTGAAGTCATATAAGCAGCTTACTAAAAAAAAAAAGGCACAAGAGGCAAATCCGAATAAGGTTCAAAATTACAGTGGTACCTCACCTTACGAAATTAATTCGTTCCAGAAGTGGTTTCGTAACGTGAAAAATTCGTAAGTTGAGTAGCTATTTCAATGGAAAAAGCCTGATTCGTTCCAAGTTTTTTTTTTTATAGTGTAACTTTTTTATAGTGTAACATTGTGTTCTGCGTGTTTCTCACATTTGTCTCTCGTTTAAACACTCAAACTTTCATAGATTTTCAACAAAATGTATTAACAGTGAAGTCTGGGGGTGAAGCAGGAGGGGGGAGAAAACTGCGCTCTGACACGTGTGATAGCGCAGCATGACCCGGCGCGGGGCTGACAGCAGGTCTAGACCAAGGTCTAAACCTGGACTGGACCAGGACTAAACCTGGACTAAACCAGGGCTAAACCAGGACTAGACCAGGTGGATTAAAGCAACGAGGAGGGGACTGCACGCAGTCTGAGCGCATGAACGCATGAATGAGACCCATGCAAGAGCCGCGGGCTCCTCCTGGTTTAGTCCAGGTTTAGTCCTGGTTTAGTCCAGACCACCGCGGCTCCTCTAGACCTCCTCTAGACCTGGTCAGGTCTAGAGGAGGTCTAGACCACCGCGGCTCTTGCATGGGTCTCGTTCATGCGTTCATGCGCTCAGACTGCGTGCAGTCCCCTCCTTGCTGCTTTAATCCACCTGGTCTAGTCCTGGTTTAGTCCTGGTCCAGTCCAGGTTTAGACCTTGGTCTAGACCTGCTGTCAGCTTCGCGCCGGGTCATGCTGCGCTATCACACACGTGTCAGAGTCTTCTCGCAGTCTTCTCCCCCCTCCCCCTTCCCCCCACACTTCACTATTAATAATTTTGTTGAAAATCTATGAAAGTTTGAGTGTTTAAACGAGAGACAAATGTGAGAAAAGTTTAAATCCTGTCTGAGAAAAGCGTATAATGTGTGTGACTGAGCGCGCATTATTTGAATTTTTGAGATTTCGCGTTTCGTAACTTGAATTTTCTTTCGTATCTAGAGACCAAAATTTACCGTGAAGGCGTTTCGTAACTTGAAATTTTCGTTTGTTGGGTCATTCGTAAGGTGAGGTACCACTGTATTTCCAGAGACTTAAAAAATCACTCCAACATAACACAATTTTATTATGGAGACAATTTAGGCACATTATGCATAATCAACTTTAATGAGCTTTTAACCATGTTATAATCCTGTTGCCTCATTATCTTTCTCAAAGGTGTATTTTGATTGAATTGTGCATGTTTGAGTCCTGAATTTGAGGCATGAGTGCTCAGAGCCACCTACTCCATATCTCCACCCACATTCCAGCATGTACAGTGTAACTATGTGAAAATGTAGCACTCTGAGTAATAAATATAGGGGTCAAACATGTCACACAGACATTTTTCCAACAATAAAAACATGTACATGAAAACTTGCTACAGAGAATATCACTATGAAGAGGTGGGGCTTCTCAGTTATACAGTTTTGACCAGGAACTCAGTGGTCATATTTCTATTATTAAATCTGTATACAATCTACAATGAATAAAATATAAAATGGTGGTCTTATAGTTCATAATCAATACAACTTTCTTCCAATTGTTCCACACTTGTTATTTATGTTCTATATGAGCATAAAATACAAAGCATTGTCCTCTCTTTCAGAACTTTCAGAAATGCTAACTAATTCAGAATGCAGTGGATTGCAGTTGTAGGCAGTATTGATATTGATGAAAGGTTAGAAGCACCAGCCCTTCACTTGTAGTCGTATTAGCGCTAATATGTTGGGTAGAGATCTTGTGATGTTGTTCTGCTACACTGCTCTTTACATAATCTGTCCTCTCTGTCTCTCTGTCGTCTTTTGTGCCAACAAACACTTTCACACTTCCGCTGGTTCGAGTACCTGACATGTGCAGCTTGCGAGGTGCTGTGTGATGTTGCAGCTGAGTGAATCCTAATTTCCCAAGAAAACGCTAAGGAGACGGCAATTCTTAGCATTTGAGCTAACACAGCACTATCTGGGAACAAAACATCTTAATTTATCTTCATTATAGTCTCAGGGAGCTGTGTTAGGTTATACACTGCTTTACACTACAGTGCCACTTGGGCTGCGACACAACAGAGACCCGCCCATATAATTGGAAGAGCACAGAGATATCATATAATTCATGCATGCAGTGGGAATTTGCATGCGTGTCGAATTCAGCCTCTACGACATAAAAACGTCTGAAAACTATAAAGGTACACTGCTGCAGATGGTGATTTATATTAACATGCTTAGCCAATTTGAACAATTTATCTCCACAGCTCAACAGATGCTGACTAGATCGAGGTGCTAAATTACAATTTGGTTGGTAGGCTTATTCTTTTCACGCCAACATCTGCTGCAGACAAGGTTTATAGAGGCAGTCATGCTGAGGGATGATATACTGAGATTTGTTGTCAAAACAAAAATGCTTTAACATGCTATATCAATGCCTAGAAATCTCACTGTCTCTCCAAGTTATCACTTTTACAACCAGGATTTTGTGGTGTTTTTGTAGGTATGTAACCCATTATTGTGCCTGTCAATGAATTCTTATTACTAATCATCAGACTGAGGAAGGCTTGTGAATACTGTACATACTTTTACTAAATTAATACTATGACCATGGCACCCAAGGACTTAGGGCCCATATTACGCTATTTTCTGATCTGTTATAATGTTTCCTCATCAAAAACATACCTGGAGTTGTGTTGTTTCATCCACACATGTTAACACTGTTCCATCTTGTGATGTCATGTGGTAATACAGGAAGTGCTCCGCTGTGTTTTTCATACACCATCACCAGTGACGTTCCTAGAGTGATTTACTCCCTGGGCCAAAGCCACTCTTGCCCCCCCCCCCTCCGACCAAACCCTAACATCCGCCCCACCACCCAAAAACAAACAAGACCGTTGTCCATACAAACTCAATGTAGACAATTTCGACCCCTTAATTGAAGTATATGAAAATAACATAGCAACACAGGGGATTGTACAGGCGCGTGCAGTGGGGGCGCTACTCTGCAGCCCCCCACCCCCCGCGCAAGGGAGGCGCGGAGCAAGGATCCGCGTGCCCGTGCACCGCACCGGCTTTTTTTTTGTTTTTGTTTTTTTGCTTCGTGCCACCGCGGCGCCCGCCCGCGATGCCACTAGGGGCAATTGCCCAGGTGGCCCCCGTCAAAGAACGCCCCTGATCATCACTACAATCATTTGGATGATTTCAACCCTGGAATAGTCAATCTCCACTGAACAAAAGGTAAATGGTAGCTGTATGATGTCACAAGGTGGAACAGAGCATTTTGGGCTTTGGAGATGTAGACAAACTAATATTGAAGGGTTACTCAAACTTAGACTTAGACTTAGCCTTAGACTTAGACAAACTTTATTGAGCCACAAGGGAAATTGTTTTGGGTATGGTAGCTCACTCATCAAATATCATATAACAGGGTAAAAAAGGAAGAAAAAAAAGTAGATGGAAATGAAAAATAGATGGAATAGCAACCAAAGAGCAATAGACCAGTGTCAGATGAGACATAAATATAAATATATACATAAATATAATGATAATAAATATATATGTACAAATCAGATTTAAATAGAAAAGTAGTAGTCAAATATAAAAATACAATATCAAGTAAGATGTACAATACCAGCTGTATACAGTTGTAGGGAGTATTGTCTAGGGCAGGGGTCTTCAACGTTTTTCAGGCCAGGGACCCCCAAACAGATGGCGAACTGGGCCAGGGACCCTCTACTATATATACGGCATAGAATTGTGTTTTATATTAAATTGAGCTTAGTGTCATGTATAAACATTGCTACTCTGTTATGGTACATCCAATACAAGGAAATAATACACAGGTTAATACTGTATTTTACACTATAAAATATAAAATTATATTATTTTAAAGTGAAATCAAAAGATTTCGCGACCCCCCTGCAGTACCTCCGCGACCCCCCTAGGGGTCGCGACCCCCCTGTTGAAGACCTCTGGTCTAGGGAGTATTATATTATCTTTGGCACAAGGGTGAGTTGTTGTACAGTTGTAGGGAGCATGGTATGAATGTCGTCCTGTTTGAGTGGAGCTGTAGGAGCCTGTTGGAGAATGAGCTCCTCTGTCCCTCTATGGTCTGGTGCAGTGAGCAGGAGTGTCCATGATGGAGAGCAGTGTGTCCAGTGTCCTCCTGTCCCTCACTGTGACAAATGTCTCCAGCTCACAGCCAATCACCAGACCAGCTTTGCGGATCAGTTTGCCAATCCATCCAATGTCCCTTTTACTGGTGCTGCTCCCCCAGCAGACCACAGTGAAGTACAGGGCGCTGGCCACCACAGACTGATAGAAGATCTCCAGTAACTTACTGCACACATTGAAAGACCTGAGCTTCCTCAGGAAGTAGAGTTTACTCATGCCCTTCTTGTACACAGCATTACAGTTGTCCCTCCAGTCCAGCCTGTTATTAACATGAACGCAGATGTACTTGTAGCAGTGCACAATCTCCACCTCATGACCCTGGATGGTAATGGGCTCCACAGATGACCTCATCCTCCTGTAGTCAATCACCAGTTCCTCTTGTCAAAGTTCAGGAGCAGAGAGACTACTCCACAAAATTTGCGATCAGCGTCCTGTGCTCCATCTCCTGTTCATCCCTGACCCACCCTACCACTGCAGAGTCATCAGGGAACTTCTGCAGATGGCAGGACCCTGAGGACCCTGGAAATCAGAGGTGTACAGAGTGAACAGGAATGGAGAAACATGTGTGGATGAAACAAAACCCAACTCCAAGTATGTTTTGAGGAGGAAACAAGATTCTAAAAGATCTTAAAACTCACAAGAGTCAATTTCACATAGTGTAGGACCTTTAACCACAAACTATAAAGTATTTGTCAAGACTTTGGCTTCCACCCAACCCACAATGCTGTGATGGTCAAACCTGTCAGATCCATCAGTGGATCTGAGCTCAAACGTACAGGCAAGAGCATTTCACAAACTCACAAATGTACCAAGAGTTTATCCTGCAGCACAAAGTAAAAGGGATTTGTCTGCTGACAGAATATCATTTGATTGCCTGTAATCCAGAATACACACTTCTTCAATCCTTTATGAAGATGTGAGACTGGACACCAGTGAATCTCCCCAAGTTCAGATGAGCGTGATTGACAGGTGGCATACATGGTCCACAACGAGAAAAAAGGTGACAGAAATTCCTCCTTTTGTCACATGCATTACAGAAAAATAAAATAACCAGACTCATATTCCTCTGTATAAAAAATACTGAAGCGTGTCATTCTGGATTTGCTAGAAAATCATTTTGACAGTTTTAAATCACTGGAGTTTTGGTGATGTCGCCATGGTAACAAAATGATGGAGTCAGCATGAGGCAATGGACAGTCTCTAATCCATTATTAAAAACTGTTCCCATCCCAGCCTATAAAATGTGAATGTATGCTGTGCCCAATGATTTTGTGCAGAAGCAGCCATAGGTAATAGCATTTATATGTAGATTGGAACAGATCGTCCTTATTTGAGTCATGTCCTTTAGAGTTATCTCATTTAACGCCTGTGACATTTTGTCTTCTGGCAGAATGGCAAAGATTAAACCCGCCTCACCTTGTGCTCTGACATACAGTTCAATTTTTTTTTAAACCTTTGGCAACTTTTAGTTTTGGCAATATTCCTTCAAATGACTCATTTAAAGCAGGGGGACTAAGAAGTAACTATTCATATTTTCCTGCATTTTTAAGAAAATTATTCACTATTCAATTCATTTTATGTTGTGGAGCCCAGTATCACAACAGCAGTCACCATGTTATATTTAACCAAGCACATTTTAAAGACATTTAGGTGACTGGATACGTGATAGCAACAGTAGTAGTGGGTGACAGATTGTTTTTCTAGTAGTTGTAGTATTGGTTGTATAAATAAACATATACGTCATTATTCCTACCTTCATAGTCTGCAGTATGTGCAGCATTGTATTTAAAGTTGCATAGTGACTTCTTAGCTCCAGCAGAAAACAAGCCCATCGTCATAGAGCGGTACAGCCAGCCCAAGTGTGACTGTTCCCCGGGTTACTAATTCTTCTTTTGTCTGCCATCTTTATCTGTGCAAGTCTTCTTCACATCTCAGATTTTCTCCTCTTTCATGTATTACTTATTTAACAACTGGATGTAAGCCTTTCTTTTTCCTTTGGCTTAGGACTGACACAGAGTACGTTGGTTAAGTATGAGTCAGTTTCGTCAAGTAAAGCAAAATTGTAATAATACAAAAAATATACATAGGCCTATATATACACACCTTTAACCAGTGTTTTGCCTGGCACTTTAAAGGGATAGTGCGTTTTTTTTTTATGTTAATCTGTATGGGTTTCCTTCTAAAAGTTACGTGCGGTAACACTGGCTTACGTCTGACAGTTCTGCCCGGTTCTGCTCGCGTTCTGGAGCTCAGGTAATTAGGTCCGGTAAGTTCGCGGGGACTGGTAATAAAGCTTGTTTTTCTTCTCAAAGCAAAACATTTGTCCGAAAGGTGATATATTTGCGTCCCAAACAGTTGTCCAAGAAAAATCCAGCAGCGTAGTTAGCATTCGCATATCTCGTCTCGATTCGTATCACTGCGCGCCTATTACTTATTATTAGCCTGTTAACCTTTAGCGGAAGTGAACGATGGATGCGGACGGCTGCGAATGAGAATGGGGAGAATAAATCACGAGAGTGATTGCGTGTGCTTCTCTCCTGCAGAAGTTTATTGCAATGAATCGTCTCCTTAACTTCATTATAACATGTTCTCTTAACAAACAAATGTCTCAACAACGTGCACATTACAGGTATATGACATCTGGTAACCCTTACCTGAAAATGGGGAGAATAAATCACAAGAGTGATTGCGTGTTGCTTCTCTCATGCAGAAGTTTATTGCAGTGAGGAGAAACAGCACGAAATCCCCCCTGCTGCAGACCGACCCTCCTCCAATGGATCCCAGACTTAGCAGACGATGACAGATATGATCACAGTTTCCTTGAACAAAAATGACAGGAACATTACAGAGAAATGAAATAGAATAAACAGACTTTTAACAGTATTTAACTTATTTGTCTTCAGGGCTTATGCAAATTAATATTTATGAGAAACCTTTTACTGTTTTTAACCTCTTGAACATGAAATCACATTATGAATTGCATCACTGTAAATAGGCATAGTATTAGGGGCATATAGTACCATTCTAACCTATCACAAGTGCAGTAATACAAATCGAGACGCTGCGATTACGCTGCTGGATTTTTCGTGGACAACTGTTTGGGACGCAAATATATCACCTTTCGGACAAATGTTTTGTTTTGAGAAGAAAAACAAGCTTTATTACCAGTCCCCGCATAACCTGGGAAATCCCAGGCTGCTTTTGTTCGTTCCGATCTGAAAGACAGCCTGACAACTAGGCTAAGCAAGCTCTCCTGATTTTGGGAGCCAATCAGAGAGCAGGGAGGGGTGGAAAGATGGTGACGCGTACTATGCGACAAACGGAAGCTTGTAGTTTGAACTGACATGATTGGTTATGGCCAGTACTCGAGTTGAGGGGGGATGGGGGGGGGTGGCATCCCCCCTGGTGGTAAAAGTAGTCAAAATCATCCCTCTTATAAAACGATCATCCCTTCTTCCATTCCCTGTGGCATTTTATCAGTGCATGTGGAAAATGACTATTTAACACTGGAATAGAATTACCATTCGACATTTAGGGGTCTTTGTGATAATCAGCCTATTGCCTATGTGATAGTAGGTTACCGTGAGCGAGGCTGTTCAGTCGGGACGGCGCGCGCCGTCCCGCGCGTGCCGCGAGGAGTTTTATTCATAACCTTGCTCGCGCCAGATGAATGGAACAGCATCATGGCCAAGCGGAGTGGACAGCTGGACCTAAGGAACGTCTGTTTTAAGATAGCAAGGAACAACGATTCAGAAGGTAAGTCAAGAGTCATCAGTCATGCTTTTTATGAGCATACAACCAATGTAAGCTAATTTAATTTGTGGACCGACATAGCGATAACAACACATAGCTAATAATGAATGCTAGTTTGGAGTCTATCTTACACTTTCTATTTAGCAAGACTGAAAGGCTGAAATGAAACCGGTTGATGCTCGGTAGTGAAGTATCTAAACGACGCGAACATTTGCGTTAGTGAACGGAGGAATCCTTGACTAATGCTACTGCTGTAAGGAGATCTTGCATTGCCGCGGTCGTTAGCCGTGGACGTGGTCCCGAGGTCTCATACTCGAAGCCCCAGGTGAGACGCGCGGCCTCGCGCCGGTACGGTGAGCAGGTGCACCGTGTCCGCGCACACTTCTCCGGGAGGTTAATGCGCATCGGGAAGTAGCCGCAGTTTTTCGCGTTTTAAAAAAAAATCCCAATCCGTCACTGATCAAGGCTAATCTGTATTTGTCTGTCTGTAAATGTGCTATAGAAATAAAACTGACTTGACTTGACCACTGGTGTTTTCTACAGCTGACAGTCCGCAGCAACATGCTGCAACTGGAGATATCTACCTGCCTCTGTATATATTTGTCTGTATTGTCTTCATCTGCATAGACTTACTTTTGACTAGTCCATCTTTCTACAGTTATCTCATTTTTTCTTCTGTCTGGCTACCTCAAGTTAAAAAAATCTCAGTTTACATTTATGTTTTATATTAATACATTTGGAAGATGCCATTTTTAAATTTGTTCTTGCATTTGAAATAAAAATTGACTTTACTTCACATGAGAAGATTCAGAAATGTTTGCTGAGGTTTTAATAGACAATAATTACAAAAAGATTTATTACAAGTACTATGAGTATGAAGTAATTTGTCTTCTCAATTGTATTATTGCATTGTTGTTTACATAATAATCTCTAGATGTCCATAGTTAAGTGGTTATTGTTTCTTTCCGATAAATAGTATTGTCTTGTGGAGGCCATGCAACTGAGAATACAAGCTATGAATCACATGGGATTTAGGATTTACCATGTCTAGCAAGTCACCCTAAAATGGACTAGAATGCAGGAAATTGCATCTAAGAACTGCAAAATTTTCTGGGGGAGGACCCCCACACCCCCCACTGGAAAATATATATATAGTCACATAAATGAAAAAGAAGAAGAAAAAAAAAAGTGTGTGTGTGTATATATATATATATATATATATATATATATATATATATATATATATATATATATATATATATACATATATACATACATGTGTGTGTGTGTGTGTGTGTGTCACATAAAAAAAAAGAAAAATTTCACCATCCCCCCTGGTTTCATTTTACAACTCGACTACTGGTTATGGCCTACGCATACGCCAAATGATAGACATTTGTAATGCCCAATAAATGGCCATTGGCAATCGTAAACCACACCTCCGCTACGAGATATCTATTAGGTGACTCCCAGACCATATATCACTTGTAATATGGTCTGGTGTAAACCAGGCAAGTCCCCGCGAACTTACCAGACCTAATTACCTGAGCTCCAGAACGCGAGCAGAACCAGGCTGAGCGCAAACTGTCAGACGTAAGCCAGTGTTACTGCACGTAACCTTTAGAAGGAAACCCATACAGATTAACATAAAAAAAAAACGCACTATCCCTTTAAGCCACTATACAGTTAAGGCCATTATTCAATCCTGCACAAGTGAGAACATCAAGTGTACATCAAGTGCTGCTATATGTTTCCAAACTCCTTGTAATATTAGAATAACATAATAACCTGTGAGTCATTGTTAGCTAATAAGGAGTCAGTGCCTGTAGCCTTTAAGTCAGGCCTGGCGCCAGACAGTAAATATTAAGGGGGCGATGAGTTTATCACAGGGGGCGGGGTCGCGTCGCGTCGCACACACACACACACACACACACACATCCCACTCCTTGCGTGCGTAATGGGTCAGGCGCGCTCCTCGAGAGCTCGTGTATTTAGACTACACCTTTGTAAGAGACTGACTGAGTAAGAGTAAAAAGTGATGAGAGTTTTTTTTAAATTATTATTATTTGAACGTAGACCCTCGGTCAAGTGATCTCCTGCATACCACAAAACCAAACCAACAACTGATCTGAGCAATGCCAAGAGACAGTACATTAACGCCACATAGCCCTCCACCACAAGCGCAAACACAGCGCAATTGGGCAATGCGCAACACAGCGCAACTCTCACATCTGAAGGGGCGGGACTGATGACGTGAGGGGGCGTCGCCACCAAACGCCCCCTCGTGGCGCCGGCCGTGCTTTAAATGCCTATGTTACACTATTTTCTGATCTATGTTATAATGTTTCCTCGTCAATACACACTGGAGTTGTGTTTTGTTTCATTCACACAAACCCTGAAGCTGAGTTCTTCCGCCTTGTGATGTCATGTGGTAATACAAGAAATGCTCCACTGTGTCTTTAAACTCCACACACTCCACTCATTAAAATCATTTGGATCATTTCAGCCCTGGAATTGCTCATCTTTACTGAACTAAAGGTAAAAGGTAGAAAACTACCACTACATGACATCACAAGGTGGAACAGAGCATTTTGAGCTTTGGAGATGTAGACAGACTGATAATAAGGGATAAGTCAGACATGTGTGAATAAATCAAAACACGACTCCAAGTATGTTTAACAGTCTAACATGGCTAGTGCACTATGGAACCTTTTGATTTGAGTCTCCTCTATCTGCTTGTCTCCATGGAGATGATATTGCGGCTACAGGTGTTGTATTGCTCAAAATGACCTTGAATACTTGAACTTACAGTATACTAAGTTTGCAAACCTGCTTGTCTCTGTGGAGATAGATAAGTTTAATGCTATACTGTGGGATACTGTAGCAATAACATCTCCATCACCTTCATACAGAAAAGTTACATCATACAAATAGCGCCAATACCACATTCAGGCCAGACAAAAAAGTAGTTTTGTTGTAAAAAGAAACATTTCGTTGTAGAAAGTCTCACTCTGGCCGTGCAGTAGAGTCATTGAGCTGACTCAGTGACCACGGATCCACCTGCAGAGGGAAATACACATACGGAATGTAATAGGAGGAGAACATAGGCCCGTGTCTCAAATCGCCCCCTTCAGGACCATCAGGGGCAGAGAACGAGGCTCAGTGATGAAATAACATACTCTGTTTCCATTCGGCTGTGATTGGAAATAACAGTTATAATTACCACTGAGTAATCACGTCCCTGAGCTCTGAGTGTCAGCATCACTCCTACTGTCATAACAGATCAGGCAAAGCACCAAGCAGGTTGCAAACAGAGATTTTTTGAAACATGCATTTTTATACGGCAACATTTTTATTTTTCTGTAGCACTTGTATATTAAATTATATATAATAAGTAAGTTTTCTGGTGCAGGGACTACCACTTATGATTTTGCTTTGTCGGAAATGCTTCAAAGTAACTTATCTATCTCCAAACAGGTGACGCCTGCCTTGTTTGCATATTTTATGTACCTCAGTATGATTATATTACAGTGTATTTCTTGTCTCTATGTAAAAACACTCACATTTCACTATATCTCGTCAGTATTTATTCACTTCTACCACCTTCTATGCAATAAAATTACATGTGGGAATGAGGTGTGTAAAACACTACTGTGTCTTTGTCATTGCCTCTCTCTATCTCCTCTCTTTTAGACACTTTGGCCGTGCCCCATGTGGCGGCCCATTTGTCCTGCAGTAATTCATTACCTGTTCACTCAGTGGTGACAACACCTCACTTCCATCTGGCTCCTGGCTCTCCTGGGGGCCCTGCAACTCCAGCTATAATAAGGACCACCACCAGGAAATACATTTGCTCACCTATTACCTCAATAAGTACGCCATGATTGATTTCTTGTTGGATTATCATGTGTCACCGCACCACCAAGAGCCCTTTTAATGAGCAGGGCCACATCCTCCACCTGTGACTCCATTCAAAATCACAGGAGACAGAACCAGGCAGAAAAAGTGACAGTGGTTGTCAAACATGTGAGATAGGAGGGGTTTTCCTGCTCAGCGTGCACTGCCAGAGAAGATTGTCTTCAGCGTTATTCACCCCACAAAACAGAGCACTCACCCTCGCCGTGTAATTATGGACATATTTCACCACATTAAACAGTGGCTTTTGAGTCATTTTCTTGTATTAATATACATAATTTGCATGTTTGTAATAATATGGTTGTGACAGTTTTAATGACTATCTTTGCCTAAATAATGGACTAACAGCTGCACCAAAATCAATTTGTTGTTTTTTATGGGGCGGCTGTAGCTCAGTTGGTAGAGCATTTGTCCACTGATCCAAAGGTTTCTTGACATAAGAAACATCAGTGGTTGAGCGGTCAGATCCACTGACCACAGGTTGGTTGGTATGATTTCAGCTCCCACAGATGAATGCTGCCATTGTGTCCTTGGGCAAGACACTTAACCCACCTTGCCCCCAGTGTCTGCGTACACTGGTGTGTGAATGTGTGTGTGAATGGGTGAGTGGTTCCTTGTTGTAAAGCGCTTTGGTGCCTTGAAGGTAGAAATGCGCTATATAAAGATGTGACCATTTACCATAACTTTACTTAACACTTTATTATAACATACATAATCACATTATGTACAAATTATTTGAACTGTCTCTACTTCACTTAGTTTCCTTAATTAGGGTTACATGCATCTATCAATTTATTTCTGTGGGTAAATTGTACTCTCTTTATGCAAACATGTTTTTGTTTTGTAAGTTAGTCAGTCATGTTTGTGCAAAATTAATGATATTTTGAAATTAATGTCTGACATTAGTTGTACAGTCTGGTCTCAATTGTCTGGAAACCCGTGGAAGTCAAACAAGAGTATGTTGCTAGGAATCTTTAGTTCTCATTGATATTGGAATTTTGTATATCTGATCACTTATTCCATCATAAGTGATCGTACATACACTTTAGTGCCTCAACATGTTTCATGTAATTTCAAAGCTCTCATAGCTAAGCGACAAATAGAAATAACATTCACTAGCAAGGACCACGCCACAACAATGAAATACGATAAAGATATTTATTGACGGTGGGTAGATGTGATAGCTGGGGGGGGGGGCACTTAGAGAGCTGACATGGACGGTGTTGTCGGCATAGGCTGATATTAAAGGACATTAAAGCCCATGCATAGGCTGCATGGGCTTCTGGATAATTGAAATTGTGGTCGAGATGAGCTGTGGTTAACTGGCGAGGAGGTTGAGGCATGGTCCAGCTCCTGAATCTAAGTTAATTAACTCATTGCTGTTAATTAACTCATTTACATAAATACATCACAGTTTGATGTTAAACAGAAAATATATTCCTTGGGACAAATAGATGATGGCGATCACTCCATGTTCTTCGGAACATCCATGACATTGTTCAGCAAGTGTAGATCTATATTGAAGGACTAACCTTACCTAACCTTACTTCACTATAATCCTCAACAGTGTGAGATGAATGGAATTCTTTGATTGTAGCCGGTGCATGTATCAAACAAATTACAGGATTTATAAACAGAGATGAGCTGAGGTGAGATGTGCCAAATAGTTCTACATTCAGCTCTCCACAGGACAACACAGAGAGCAGCTGCTGCATAAATAATGTGATTAATCTGGATAATTCTCCTCCAAGAATTGCATAATACATGTTGCATTCCTTTAACCCCCTGTATTTTATCTTGCTATCACCCACACAGCCTCATACACATGCAGCCTGCACACTTCCCATTGTTTAGCTCTAAGATTACGTGTCTGGGATCCGTTCCAGCACTTTCAATTGATTAATAGTGACTTTAATTCCACAGAATGCTGACTGCAGGCTGCACCACTGTGTGTCTTGAAAACATGCTTCTTGGAGCCTCATCATTGGTGTGTGTGTGTTTTGAAGAAGTTAATGAATAAGTCATTAGGGGGTGACTGTGATTGATGTGTTGGATACAAATAAGTTGGGAGAAAGAAGGAAGCCAGAGTAACGGCAGGTGAGCGAGTGTTGCATCCTGTGCGTCGCTCCGCCATATGTGCAGTTATTGTCTTGGTGTTGACAGGATATTCAAATGTGCATTACTTTTTAAATACAACTCCAGAATTTCATTGTGTTGACTTTGACTTTGAATTAAAGAAATATCTGCAAATATTGTGATACCAAGTGGGCTGACATGATATGGTTTTGAGGAAATTGTAGGATTATAGGTGGCTGTAACAAAAATGTTCTGAAAGGATCAGTTGTGCCATATACTGTAACAAGAGTCATATGTGCTGCTTTCACTCAACAAAACTATTTGTTCCAGTTATAATAATAGTCTTATATGGTGCTTTACCAGTGTGACGGGTTTCTATTCCTGCGTGGTGACATCGATGGCATAGTCATACAAAAAACACACACACAAAAAAGTTTGAAGAGCGCTATACAAGACAATGAAAAAAGCATTTACAATTTATATAAATGATAATCATAAGCTCATAGATAGTTACCTTCTCTGTGCATGCCCAGGCCCAGACTGACTGAGGGAAGGAGAGTGCCCTCTTTTATCCACCAAGGCTCCACCCAGCAGCCAATTAGTGCAAAAATACTGGTTTTCTATGCAAAAAAACAACTTAACAATAATAACAGAAATATGGAAAAACTCACAAAAATACACTTTACAACATGGCCATGTCTCTGCGCCTGTAGCACAATCAGGAGAAATAATACAATTTATTTAGTGGGATTTTTTATTTTTTTGGGGGTGTGTGAGGCACCCACTTTCTGAATATTTCAACAAAATAAAGGTGTTTTCTTGTAAAATAAAAAATAAATAAATAGGAAATAAATGAAGCTCCCGATGTTAATGGTAACAGGAGCAAATTTGGAATATTTGGAAATCTGACTGCGAATATCAAAGCAACCACAAGAGCCAGTCATCAGAATCAGAATCAGAAAGACTTTTATTGCCATTGTCAAGTGAACAGAATTCACAAAACTAGGAACTTGTCTCGGTGATAGGGTGCGAACATAAAACACAAAATAATAATAGTAATAACTAGAGTATAGACACTAAATAATAATAATAATAATAATAATAATAATAATAATAATAACTAAAATATAGCTATACTATAGTAAAAAATAATAAACAATCCAAATAACAAAAAGGTTTATATGAGCAGCATCAGAACAGTAGTGCAAACATGACTTATGACATGATTGAGGTAGTTAATGTGCCCGTCCTTCTCACCGGAGAGCGACAAATGCTCTGCTCTACACTGTTCTGCATGGTTAATTCTGTGTTGTTGTTGTTTTTGTCATCTGAACACGAGTTACATTGCGCTACTACTATTTATCAGTTTATTTTATTTATATTACTTTCCAGAAAAACTGGACATTGGGGATCTTCGACGGTCTATTAGAACAGTTAAATGCCGAACAAGCGATGACGAACTGTAAATGAACCTGTATTGCTATATTTTAAGACTAATACAAAAAAATTAAAACAACCTGAAAAAAGTTGTTAGATGCACTCCTTGACGAACAATCAGCCAACACAGTTGAATCCACAAACAAAATGGCAGGGGTTCATTGACAGTTTTATTAAATGCCATGATCCACTTGTTAAAAGTCGTGCTGTCATTGGATAAATGTATATGTCATTCAAGCCTGTCAATACGGGGTGACCCGAAGGAGGCTTACTTAGCAATCAAACACATGTCAATCAAACTTGTTGCTAACGCTAGTAGGAGGGACCTCAGGGAGTGTCTGAATGGTCTGACATTTATGTTCATATCTTGATTTAGGGACAAAATAGCAAAATTAAAAATTCAGGATTATGTAGAGAGGGTTAACATTTTAAAACCAAAATGACGAGGCTCACTGCAGCAGTTAAAGGAATAGTAACGTTTTTTACCATCTGAACCTTATTTCGGTAATAAAACAACGTGAGTAACTCACCCACAGCACTTTGGTGTCATTTGGAGCATTTCCGGAGATTTTTTAGATGAGCGATATCCGAAACGTGAGTGGTCGGGGCAACACGTTGCGTTCACCAAATGACAAAAACTTTAGCTCCTTTCAAATTACAGAAGCTCAATGTGTCAGTGTAAACTTTCACTTGAGTCAAAAATGGCCTGTAATCCGATACCATCCATGGTTTCTTTTAGATGACGTCACTGTGGACAGCACGCACGCAGGCACGCACGTATTCACAGCTGATTTGCGATAACACTGCACTCTGAGCTCTCGGTTACAGTCAGAAAGAAGCTTAGAAGAAGAAAACATCTCTGCTTGAGAAAATGGTGCAAACATGCATTTATCCCGGCTGTGAAAACAAAATGACAGGACGAAGTTGAGTTTTCACAGGCTTCCTCATTACAATCCGGAGTTACTGAAGCGGTGGCTAGCCTTGAGAAAGGACCCAAACATGAAAGACGAAGCTGTAAGACGTTTGGACCATCGTGTTTGCAGTACTCACTCCAGTCTGGACAATTTTTTACCAGCAAAAAAAAAGAAAGAATGGCAGCGGATTCAGCACACGATTCTGAGAAGTACTGCGATACCAATGGCTGCAGGAGAACAAACAGAGGTAGGCTATGGCTGGCTTCTCCAACTCAACTTCGGAACATGAAAAAATGTTTCTATTACACCACGGTTCATCATGGCACGAATATCCTCCAGAGTTGACAGACACAGATTTCTGTTATCATCACCAAGACGTTCATCTCCTGGCCGCAAATTCCACTAGAAACAGCAAAGGCATTCTTCCTCTGTTGCCATTGACATCCAATGTCCGCATAAACACCACCAGGTACTGTCTTTTCGTAGACGGGCCATCGCTTGTTGTTCTCTGGTTCGCTGCTCCTCAAATTGTCTCTGCTTCCTTCTTTCTATTATCTCTTCATCCGTATACTCAGGCTCAAGACGATAGGCACGGCCATCGTACTCAAATAAGTCCTCTTCAATCTCCAAGTCCGAATTTTCAGCCATATCTCGCTCAAAACAGAAAAGCTGAGAGTTGAGTGTTATCGCAAATCAGCTGTGAATACGTGCGTGCGTGCGTGCGCGCTGTCCACGATGACGTCATCTAATCGAAACCATGGATGGTATCGGATTACAGGCCATTTTTGACTCAAGCGAAAGTTTACACTGACACATTGACTTCTGTAATTTGAAAAGAGCTAATTTTTTTGTAATTTGGTGAACGCAACATCGTGCCCCGACCACTCATGTTACGGTTATCGCTCAACAAAAAAAATCTCCGGAAACGCTCCAAATGACACCAAAGTGCTGTGGGTGAGTTACTCACATTGTTTTATTACCGAAATAACGTTCAGATTGTAAAAAACTTGACTATTCCTTTAAAGAGAGAGGGACGATAAGATCCCATTGTAAGTTAATGGGAGCTGGAAGGAGCTGGAAGAGCCCCCCGGCGCTCAAACCTCCTGTTTGGAACCTAGCTACCACATTAGCTATGTTCATTTATATGTATATACAGTCATAGGTGTTTGTAAGGTTCAAATACATCTTGAAAAACAGACATTCTGCAGGGCTCTCAAGGTGTGGAGTTTTGAAGACGGCCCGGGTCGCGTCTCCGTCTAAACGGCAAGAAGCGCAAAACATGTTCACGTCACATACAGCTGACTGGATGCGCCAAGCCGGTAAAAACAATAACAATACGTCGCAGGTGACAGAGGCGAGTTTGGACAAGACCGGGCAGAACCAGTCAGCGGTGGGACAATTTTGAGAATGGATTAGTTGATCAGTCCGATGCTCTTCACTCTGCTGACCCACGACTGCTCACCGGCGTTCAGCACCAATCACATAGTGAAGTTTGCGGACGATACGACTGTGGTGGGTCTCATCTCTAATAACGATGAGACAAACTACAGGAGTGAGGTGAGCCTTCTGACCCAGTGGTGCAGCAATAACAATCTCCTTCTTAATGTTGAAAAGACCAAGGAGATTGTTATTGACTTCCGGAGAGGCCCCACCCAGCACCCCCCACTGTCCATCAATGGTGCTGCTGTAGAGAGGGTGAGCAGCACCAAATTCCTGGGGGTGCACATCAGTGAGGACCTCTCCTGGACAGTGAATACTGTATCACTGGCAAAGAGGGCTCAGAAGCGCCTCTATTTCCTCCGCAAACTGAGGAGAGCTGGAGCCCCTCCACCCATTATGACCACCTTCTACCGAGGCACCATTGAGAGCGTCCTGACCAGCTGCATCACTGTGTGGTACGGGAGCTGCACTGAACAGAACAGGAAAGCTCTGCAGCGCATAGTGAATGCAGCTGGGAGGATCGCTGGTGTCTCTCTCCCCTCCCTCCTAGACATTTTTAACACCCGGCTCACCCGCAGAGCGTCCAACATTGTGGGTGACCCGAGCCACCCCGCACATAGCCTGTTCAGCCTCCTGCCCTCGGGGAGAAGGTACCGGAGTCTCCGGGCCCACTCCACCAGGCTTTCAAACAGCTTCATCCACCAGGCTGTCAGGAGGCTGAACTCACACCCGAACTCACACCCGAACTCCCACCTTACCCATCTCCCACCCCCACCCCCCATATTGGCATAACCTGTATTCCATAAAAGACATATCACTCTAGACACTTTAAAAAACTGCTGCTAAGGACTACTGTTGCACTGTTGCACATTTACATTTACTACTGGATTTTACTCCTGTTGCACTGTTGTTTACTACTGTTATTGCACATTTACATTTACTACTGGAATTTTTTTAGTACTGTTGTTTACTCCTGTTATTGAATTTTACCCCCGTTGCACTGTTGTTTACTACTGTTATTGCACATTGACTACTGGAATTTTAGTACTGTCGTTTACTCCTGTTACTGCACTAGAATTACTACTGTTGCACATTTATTTTTATTTTATCTTAATGCACATTCTACTGCACATGACCAAGTCACTGCTGTATCTTCCATTGCACATTTTGATGCACACTGCACACTTTGGAAATCTGTATATAGTATAGTTTATTTATTATGTTGCACTGTTTTAAGATTTTAGATCGTAGACTTTAGTTTTAACTTTAGATCTCTGTCTTAGATAGTTTTTTGTTGTGTTTTGTCTTCATATTGTATTTTGTACACTGTCTTTTGCACTACCTGGCCAGAGAGAAACAAAATTTCGATTCACTGTATGTTGAACACATATGGCAGAATTGACAATAAAGCTGACTTTGAACTTGAACTTTGAACTTGAACTTTGATGACAGTGCTTGGGTGGAAAACTTCAGAATGACTAAACAAGCTCTTGTTGGCACTTCTGGGCAGTTCTGCGCACTTCTGTGCTGCCATATTGTGAACTAAAGTCATAACTGATGCTGGGTTAGCGTTGGCTCTTTGGGCATTATTCTGCGCAGTTATCTGGCATATTGTGGAAACACACACGCGCACGCACGCACAACACACACACAGACACACACACATAGAGCTCTGATAAAACTGCAGGCATATTCCCATACTTTCCTCTGTCCGAGCACCAAGTGCACTTGTCTGTGTTCTGTGTTTCTCATAGTGCTTTAGCACTTTAGCAGTTTAAGTTGCATTACCACCGACTACCAAGGTGCTCTTCTTGTGCATTTTATGCTGTGTGGCTCTGTGCTGGTTGACATGACTGAGATACGCATTACGTGCCTGTCCGTGTATAATGTAGCCTATAGGCTATGCATTATGTTCGACCAAACATTTAGGTGACACCCTCTTGCGATTGTGGCCCCCCCTAGTTCAAATGCGTTCCGCGGTCTATGCTCTTGTTGCATTAAGCGAAGAGCTCCGACCCTACATCGAGGGCGAAACAACCGTGATGAGAGCCCCTGTGGTGTCCTGAAAAAGGTAGCTCTGACATTATATTAGCGGCCTGGCATGCATATTCAATCGAATTCGCCCACTTTTGCGTCTTTGTATAAACAAACATTTCCTGTTGAGAACGCTCGTCTAAACGATTGAAGACGAGACGCCACTTTTGCGTCTTCTGTTTTGATCGTCGCCGTATAAACGTAGCCTGAGCCACACCGACCGATTTTCTGGGCACAAAAAAAATTACAAAATAAAAATAAAATCAGCGTGAGAAATGCCATGTGTGGCGTGTGAGCGTGTGAACACGTCGAACTGCGTGTGTCACACTCTCAATGCGTGAGACTTGAGAGCCCTGCATTCTGTTTGTGGGGTGAGCCTCTCCACAGATCTAACCAAGAACTATGCCTGGTTGTGTCACCTGCTTGTCTCTATATCTCTATATAGATAGACAGATCTGTTAAATACCTTACTATTGAACATTCCAGACAAAGCAATAATATCTCCATGGCGACAGCCGGTAGCTCTATCAGAAAAGTTGGATAATAGTCTCTTCTATCTATAAAGTACAAAATGTCAGACACTTTAGGTAATAACATAAACAATGTCGTAGCTAAACAGATGAGGACGATTTCCCTTTATTTGTGGTTGTGGTTGTGTTTATGGTTATATTGCAAAGACATTTAAATCATTTCTAATACCCACCGGGCTTAAAACCTTCAAAGCTGCATTGTATAACAATGTAAACCCGATCAGATGACCCCCTGGGCTACAATAGAACGGCAGACAGTAATAAGCCAATATAAGACAAAAATCCATGCAGAGACAAGCTGGTGAAGTTACATTATTGGTTCAGGCCCATTGGCAAAACAATTTCAAATGAGTAACTGCTTTGTTGGAAATAAATAAAATAATCTCAAATTCTGACAAGACATTTTAAAACACCATATGAGTACAGAATGGGGGTAAACCTAAAACTGAAGTCTACTATTCTCTCTATGAAGCAAAAATGCACTTTTAACAAGCAGTCGTATGTGATATGTGAGGAGATATTGGTTCATAGCAAATAAAAAGCTGACTTTAGCAGAATATATTCAGATTATTGCTTGGTGGGGCTGTGTCTGTTATTATAGCTAAAATCAAATTTGCCCAGCAATTAAAGTGACCATTACATCAATGTAGCAGTTATCACGTCAGAAGTGGAGTACAAGGGAAACAAATAATCACATATTTTTGATATTGAAAAACATCTTAATGATTTCACAACACAAAATCATAGGGTTGAGTTGACGCTGCCAACACTGTGCAATCTCCCATTCATAATTGTAAATATAATATATTTACAATTATGAATGGGAGATTGCACAGGATATTTCTGCATATATTATATGCAGAAATATGTGTCCCACCACGGAAGCTGACGGCGCATGTCGGTATTACAGATTCTCAGGAAATGCATTTTGTGTGTGTGTGTGTTTTTTTTTTATTTGTGATTTTAGTTTTTTTGAATAATATGCTAGTTGAGATCATGAAGAAGCCTCTCCATGTTTCAGATAATAGCATTAGTGACGTTAAAAACATACATTTTTTATTTCAAAAATGCTTGTTTCTGGCGAATGACACGGGACGTGTATAAATCAACATAATTCCCCAAGATCACGCGCTCGCCAATCCTGTTGCGTAGCGCAAAAGGGGGCTTCCCCTGTTCGCCTATCAGCTGTGAAGAGCTCCTGCATATGTAAGCAGCACTGCCAGACAATATGGACATGAAAATTGACTTTTAACTTCTACTTGGACACATGACACATTCGGGAGACCTTCGGGACAGGTTCGGGACACATCCATTTCTCCGGAGCTCCAGTACAGAGTGCGATTTGGCTCCAAAACACACAATATGCGTTTACATTTGGAGATACGCCGAAAACACTGGGGAGAGTCATAATTATGATCATATTTCTGCATCAAATGGACTTTATAGACTTTAGAACATGTTTTAATACTAATTCAGCTGTCGTGTGGCGATCACATTGCGCTGTGCTCTGTGCGGACCGCGCTGTGCGGCTGCTCACTTCATATTGTGGCTCCACGGATCCTCATTCACAATGCGGCTAAGCTAATGCTAACGCTAGCATTGAAACAATGAGATCAACTTGGCTACGAACAGTCTCTTTAGGTTAATTTCCACTCTGTTTTTTGTTTATATAAAAGCCGAACGTTTTGCCATAGGCTATAGCGGAAGAGAAATACTTTATTTTGATTCAATTTGACCCGTTTTGGTACTTTTGTAACTTTTTTGACTCAGCGCTAATATAGCCATGAGGGTTTGGATAAGACGCGCAGCATTTGAACCTTAAATGTTTTCTTTTTGTAACTTTTTTTGAATGAATTAGGCTGCAATGCCAATACTAATTGATTTATTTAATAGAACTTTGAAAGTGCACTTTACTTTGTTTTTGGAATTAAAGCTAGCTTGTTGAAATTATTGAATTGTTATTAAAGTCCATTTTGATGTGACCAAAAGTTTATTTATAGATATATGGCATGTATTTATTTATTGTTATTTATTTATTTAAAGCATAGTATATTATACTGTGCTATATTATGTGCAATACGAAATTCATTCAAGCAATATTACCTCCTGTGAAATACTCCTTACTCCTTAAATACCCTATAGTCTCTTTAGGTTAATTTCCACTCTATTTTTGTTTATACAATTATTAAAATTATATCGGTTACTTTGCTATGCTATTAGAACTTCCTGACTATTTTGGTGAGTCAACGGTTCTTCTTGATCCTAAGTATTTCATTGCATTATTGTTCATGAAAAACCGACAAACCGTTTGGTTCGCTTGTCACGACGAACCGTTCGGTGCGCACCTGACGGTTCCGGGCATGCACAATGTATACTTGCCTCTGCCTTTCGCGAGAAAGATGAATGAGTGCGGTAAATAAAGTTAGATAGAAATGGCAAGTGAGAGTGGAGATAGCGGCAAGGACATAGAGGATGCACCAGTGTCATTTAAGTCCAGTGTCTGGGGAAAAGCCCCTCCCACGCCGCCGCCGAAATGCGCTCTAATCAAAGGCATTGAGGAGGGAGCTTATGCTATCAGGGAAGCTAACAGGAGCAGAGAGCGCGTGAAAAGTCGGTAAGTGAGGCACGGACAGATGTTTTATAAAGTTTAACCTGCCCTGTGATACACGTGACACGTGCGAAAGAGCTGCGCTCCTGCGCTCGCTCGCTGACGTGCGGTATCCGCAGTTCCAGTCTTTAATTGTTACAAATAAGAAAGTCAACGGGAGCAGATGGGAGCAGAAGGGAGCAGAAGAGATCATTCCTTGGAGATATGAATAAAATACAGATTCAAATATTGAAAAGAGGAGATATACTTATTTGGTTAAAAATGTTTAGAACTTTTAATTGTGTTACCTCCAGTTTTAACTTGTTCCTATAGCTCTCAGTATAATATAGCTTTTTCAGACAATGAAGCATTGTGGATTGCCAGTATACACTGTTGAGAGTGGCTCTGTCTTTCTGGGTTCTTTTCATTTAAAATATTTTGTAGATTCAGCAATTAACCCCTAAAGAGGACGTATTGCACAAAATCCATGTTTTAAACTTTCTATCATGTTATAACGTTGTTCTTTCATCAAAAACATGCCTGAAGATTTTAGATCTCATGTTTGAGTGTTTTAGCAATCTCTCCTGGGCTCTATTCAGATCCTCCTTAGCTATAAGATCCTGCGCAATGCTTAGCCCACAAGTCTATGTCACCCATGCCTCTACATGACTTCTCTATAAATATACAAAAAATGATTCAAAACTCTACAAAGGAATTTGACAAACCCGATGTGATATCCAGTAGTTTCATTAGCAGGATGCATGCTGATCGTGTTGTGATAGTGTTTTGAAAAGGTAGTGACTTAACATGGAGAGCAAAGGGAGGGGAGCCTCAGAGCTTCAAACACAAAAGTTAATCTTATAAAACATGTTAATATGTTAGTTTAGTGAATGTAGCATTTTCAAAACAAAAAATGTAACATGGTCTTTACATAGCGTTCCAAATTACTGTTTTGCAAAATTGTCAATATAAATAACGGTCATCATAATTTTCAAGTCATCAACATTTAGAATACAGTTCAAATGTTATTGAACAAACCTCCCAATGATAACAGTATTTTTTTTTAGAAAATAAAAGCTTAAAATGCAATGTTCCAAATTATTATGCATAACAGAGTTTCAAACTGAAACTGAACTGAAAATGGTCATTTCTTTATTTTTCAATTAGAAGCATTAGTCTCTTACTGAAATCAAACGTTATTTCAATCAAAACATCTTAAGAGGTCAAGTTACATTTGAACATAGGACACCTTATTTGATAGGAGCTTCACAGTTTCTTGCATCCATTGAACTTGTGTGAGTTTGTGGAGAGTTTCTGCTTGAATTTCCTACCAGAGCTGCTGTTCGGATGTGAACTGCCTCCCACCCTCATAGAGGTTTCACTTGAGGAGCTCCAGAGGTTCTCATTAAGGCTGAGGTCAGGGGAGGATGGAGCCACCCCATGAGTTTCTCTTCTTTTATGCCCATAGCAGCCGATGATGCAGAGGTGTTCCTTGCAGCATGAGTTGGAGCATTGTCATGCAAGAAGATGATTTTTGCTATGGAAAGCACGGTTCTTCTTTTTGTACCATGGAAGAAAGTGGTCAGTCAGAAACTCCACATACTTTACAGAGGTCATTTTCACACCTTCAGGGACCCTAAAGGGGCCGACCAGCTCAAAACACGACTCCTTGCTGACACAGCCTTGTTGGGACATGGTGGCCGTCCACCAACCGTCCACCACTCCATCCATCTGGACCATCCAGGGTTGCATGGCACACATCAGTGAACAAGACTGTTTGAAAAGGAGTCTTCATGTATTTCTGGGCCCACTGGAGCTGTTTCTGCTTGTGAGCTTTGTTTAAAGGGACAGTGTGTAAGATTTTTACCCGTTAATTACCGAAATTGAAAATACCTATTCAAAAATACGTTGTTTTCTAAGCCTTTTCACTTCCATCATGAAATCAAAGTATTCTTTTGGACTTAGATATAGTCACACAAAAGGGGGATTGACCCCATGTAGAGGCAGCCATTTTGAATACGAGAGCCGCAGAAGGACATTTGGGCTCCGCCTTTGGCAAGGCTCGTGGTTTTGGGTAAACAACAACAAGCATGTTGCCGGATCACACGTCGTAATGGATCTAACACGTGTTTTGGACTAAATTGTTTTACTGGATTTTATTCGCTGGATCCTCACGGACAGATTGAGACCAAGCTTATGGTGAAATACAGAGTTTGACCTGTCCAGAGCCTTCAAAGGTAAGCTAAGTAACAAACCTCGTTTTGTGCTTTTCCGTATAAAAGCCTCATGTGTTCGGGGAGTGATTGTTGTGCCGGGAAATGAATTGCATAGTCAAAAAGAGGAGACTGTAAGGTTTCATTTGATGTGTAGATTGTCATGGTACACGATCGGGAATGTGTGCTTTCATGCGAAAAGAAAAAAAAAAACAGTGAACGGGACCGTGTTTTATTTATACCGTAGTTGTCGGCGAGGGCTCGCACTCGCAGAGCGCCGGGTGCGCGCGGGTACGCAAGCTGTCCGCGTTACGGCGCGCCCGGGTGACCCTCGAGGTCTGCCGTAGCCAAAAGAGGAAGTGCAATAGCTACCATCCACCTATGCGCCACGAATCCTACACACTGGACCTTTAAGGGTGGCCGACTAGAAGGTTTATGCATAACTGCAAACCTCTGGAGGATCCTACACCTTGATGTTCATGAGACTTCAGAGGCACCAGCACCTTCAAATACCTGTTTGCTGCTTTGTAATGGCATTTTAGCAGCTGCTCTCTTAATCCGATGTATTTGTCTGGCAGAAACCTTCCTCATTGTGCCTTTATCTGCACAAATCTGTGTGTGCTCTGAATCAGCTACAACTCTCTTAATAGTCCGATGATCACACTTAAGTTTTCATGAAATATCTAAGGTTTTCATATCTTAGCCAAGGTCGCTTTTAAGCACTAGAGAGATTCTTTTTCTTTCCCATGTTGCTTGAAAATGTTGCTCTGCTTAATAATGTGGAACGTCCTTCTTAAGTCATTTTTCCTTTAGTTGGACGCACCTGCAAACTCATTGGCACAGGTGTGTGAGACTGATTTTACTGAGACATAAGACCATCCAGGAGTTTCACTGGAAAACTAAACATTTGACCTTCATGCCACTTAAACACCATTTGTATAATAATTTGGAACAGGGTGTAAGAATTTTTTGTGACATTCTAAAAACAAGACGCTTGTCCATAAAGCAGTGATTTGCAGAATGACGACTTTGTCATTCCTGATTTATTTATTCATTTAAATTAGGACAATGCATATTAATCGACATGTCAGCAGAGAGCTTCAATGTAAATATGCCGGAGTTAGCGCAATAGTTCATTTACATCCGTAGTCCTAAGGCAGGTAAGAAAAAAAAACACAGAAAACAGAATACACAATAGACATTACACCAAGAGCATGTAGTTGCAATTAGACCCATCTCAGAGTTTACGCGGCCCCAGAAGTCAGAATAATCTACATGTGTGAGTACGTCTGGTTAGTTTCCAACCATTGTTTCAGAGCCGTTTTAAAGGCTGAATAGGTGCCACAGTTCCTGACGTGGGCTGGCAGTGTGTTCCATGTCTGCGAGCCTCTGATAGACACCACCATTTGGCCAAATTTAGTCCTGATGGGTGTGCTTGGTTTTGCTTACTAATTTTGTTAAAGCACTCTTAACAGATAGCCTCCCTGCCGTCCCCCTCATAGGTCAGACCAGCAAGCACGCCATGATCGCCATGATCTTACACCTGTACACCTCCCCATTGTGCCTTGCTGTACTTCAAACTCCATCTTCCCGTTTCATCAGAGAAAGCTTCTTTACCGGACTCAAAGAGATTTATTCACATTCTCCTCAGAGCTCAGACAAGGTTACAGGCAGCGTCTCCCCCTCTCTCGGCTGGCTCCTGTTCTGAACCATAATTGATTAGGTTAAGCAGTGAGAGAGGGGAAGGTCGTGCCTGCAGAAGCTCACCGTCTCAACAGCACACGTGGACAGAGACACATGCTCTCCATCATCAGCAGACAGTAGCCCCCAGACCACCAGCTGCACCAACCAGTGAGACCTAAACACTATCAGAGCCATTAGGGAGGTCTGGGGGATCATTCATCATAAATAAAAGATCCGGGATTGGCTGCTGTTAAGGCTCATATTAAGTGTTTGAAAACAGATTAGCAGGGAGCAAAGACTGTTAAATATATTACAGAGCACACAGCACTTACCTCTTCTAGTGTTTACCCTGGTGCAGAAAATAGGCTTCGTTCTGTTAACATTACTTTTTCTGTATTTCTCTCATACCAGCTGCAAGTCTTTTGTCACGTTCATAATATTATTTGGTTCTCCTAATGGTTGTAATTATAGCATTATTTTTCAGGTTTGCTGGGCATTTAGCCTTGGTTTTTAAAGGTCTATTCTGCAAAATGCTTGTGTGCTTTAATCCATGTTATAAAGCTATTTCCTTTTCAAAAACATACCTGGTGTTGTGTTTTATTTCATTCACACATTTGAGTTATCCTACTTTTTAAGTCTGTTTACATCTCCAGAGCTCAAAGCGCTCTGTTCCACCATGAAGCAGCAGTTTGAGTTGCTTGCTACCTTTTATCTATTGTTTAGAAGAGATTGGCAATTCCAGGGCTTAAATTGTATACACAGCCTATTATGCAGAATTTGTGTGTTAAACAGGTATGTTTTGTCAAGGAAACAACATTAGTATTTTGATTAGAAAATAGCACTTACAATAACTGTTGAAAATAAAAAGAGACATGGTAGTGTGATTGAAAAATACCAAAAACATCCAGGCTGACAAAGCGTACTCCTTATCACTAGACACTAGACGAGCATTTCAGTTTTGGGAACCACAGCTGTTTATTCACACTTATCTCTCAAATGCGTAACACACCTCCTCCAGAATATTCCCGTATCTTTTTCAAAACATAGAAGGTAGTTCTTTTTTTTCACATGAGGGAGACAGAAGATACTAGTGTATTCTCAATTACTCTTAAACTGTTTATAGGACCTCTAAACCTTCGGCCTGACACCTGCCATATACCTCTATTAACATGCATCTCTCTGATACATTTATTTCTGATCCAGACTGCCCTTTAAACTCCCTAAGAGGCCTTTCAGAACAGAGTACTTGCGCTATATGAACAGGTTATATTCAACAGTGTATTGCATCAGGAGCGAGAATCTCTGTGTATCAGGCTGCATGATTACAGTTTGGTACAAGTATGGGGTCAGTGTAAATAGGCGAATGTACCGTCATGTAACTCCAGTTTAGTGCCTTTGCTGTAGCAGCTCTATATATATATATATATATATATATATATATTTTTTTTTTATGAAAAGAATTTTGCACTATAAAGAAAGAAAACATTTCAAATACATATCCATGTGTAAAATGATTGGAGTTCTAAGCAGCAGAAGCAGCTCCGGTAAATGGTCACAGTGTGAAATCCGGATGGAAAGCAAATGGAACAATTTTATCTACAAATTTAAAGTAAACTCTTTTGCTCAGAAAATGTTGTGTGGCACGCCCATATCGATTTTATGATGTTTGTGGTGATATTTTCAAAACAGCGGGACTTGCTTTAAAACACATTTCTTTCTAACCGTAGGGGTTGAACCTTGAAGAAAATTGCATTTCTTTTCAATTTACACATTGCAGATTCTCAGTTATGTTGAGCTAAATAAAACATTGTAAAGCAAGTTCTGAACCCCTTCAGTTGACACCCCACTTTTCCTGTTCTGCATAATGAGGAGATGCAGTTTTTCCTCAATATTATTATGTTTTTTTATCTGTGACGATAAGTCAGAGGTTGGCTCTCTGACTTATGTTTTTAAATATACATTGTGGAGCTTTTGTTTTCTGCAAGTCTGGAGAGAATTGGGTGAGAAAAGGCAGTTGTCATGAAATGTCTGAGAAATATGTAAATTCATTTCATGATATACAGATTAATTTCATGAGCAAACTCTATTGTTTACTATTCATCATCTAAAGAGTAGTTAGGTTTTCCTATTGGCTGTTGTATGCTCTTAGTCCTTTGGAATTAATATGAAAAGTGTTGGTTATATATAAGTTAGTTTATTTAGTGTGGATCTTGACAAGTCAAACGATGGGTCAGAATAAGACGATTACCATAAAATGTCTTACAAGTTGTCTGAGGCGGGTTTGGATAAGAAGAGCCTATTTAAAAGAGTTCTACATAAAAAAAAGAAAAGAAAAATCCCTTCTCTTAGATCAGAGAGACCATCAAGATGCAAAAACATACACCAATACTTTTGATATCACTCTCGGGACATGGTCATTTAAGCAGCCTACAAGACCACATGACTCCTTCTGATTAGTGTTTTTCACTTATTGAAATTCAGAATATACTTTGTCTAATCCTTTAAATCCTTGATGTGTGCCTTGAGGTATTTCTAGATGTACCTTGAAAGAAATCCCAATTTGGGTTAATCGATTCACATGTTGATTCTCGTGAAATCCCTATTTAAAACTGACCCAATCATAAAAATTTTAAAATGCATTAAAATACTCTTTTATTTTTGTAAACAGCAGATTAAGATCTTAACTAACTAACCCAAATATTTGTGTTATGTATTTTGAAAAAAGTTTAGATTTTGTGTGAGAAAGTCTGTACAAGTTATAATTACAGAAACACAAAACTACCTCTACATTTTTCTAATAAATATGTTGATTTATTTCAAAAGGTTAGACCACATTATAGCAATAAAAACTTGCATTTAAATACTTTTTAAATCTACCTCATTACCGAAACATACTTGTTTATTTGCACTCTCTTTTTAAATATGTTTTCTAGAAACACGCTGTTTTTCTTTTTATATTTTGCCTGACTAAAAATAACTATTAGTCTTCAATATGTGTATTCTTAAAAATAAATCAGTCTTTTGATAACATAATTTAAGATATAACACATGTTGCGGTAATGAGACTGCCATTTCGGAAATGTTTTGGAGATGAGGGGTCATGTTGATTCATATCAGTGACAGTGACACATAAATATTTATTTTTTTATATTTATTTTTATAACACGAGTGTAACATACAGAGCAAAAAATAATAAAATAAACCCTCTGTGCTTGTGGGAACCACTTGGGCCCTGTGTTGTAAGGAGAAAGAAGAGCAACATGTGCAGGAAGCCCTCTCTGTTTGTGGATATCCTAAATGGGCTGTCAACAAAACCAAGAGAGACAAGGGCAAGAAACAAGACAACAGAGAATCCGAACCCAGGAGGAAAGGGGTAGCGATTCCATACCTGGCCGGCGTTTCGGAAAAACTACAGAGGATTTTCAGACAATATGAAATTCCAGTCTATTTCAAACCCACAAACACGTTAAGACAAAAACTGGTCCACTCAAAGGACAAAACACCGAGCCACAAACAAAGCAATGTGGTCTACTCCATTCAGTGTAGTGAAGACTGCAGTGAGCGCTATATTGGGGAAACCAAGCAGCCACTTCACAAGAGGATGTACCAACACAGGCGGGCGGGCCAGAGTGGACCGTCATCTGCCGTACATCTTCACCTAGAAGCCGCGGGCCATTCATTTGAGGACAGTGAGCTTCAGATCTTAGCCAGGGAAAAGAGCTGGTTTGAGAGGGGAGTTAAATAGGCTATTTTTGTCAAAAAAGAGAATCCGTCGTTAAACAGAAATGGGGGAATTAGACACAACTTGTCTCCCATCTATAATTCGATTCTCAAACAAAGAAACATTAGGACAGACAAGCCATTGCAGAGGGGTGGAGAGGGTCGTTGTCTTGAATAGGGAATTGGACGCCAGAGAAATTTGAAATACAAAGAGACAGATTAGTTGATAGTTTCAGAGTTATTTCAGTGTAGTGAGCGCCGCCTAGGTCTTATAGATATGCTAATACAAGACGCCAGAGGAATTCGTAAAACAAAAGAGAGTAGCTGGGATAGGCTCAGAGCTTTGTTCAGGGTAGCTCGCTCCTCCCTTGCAGCTAGATATAAACAGGGTCGAACCAGCATGAGGGCCAGAGCTGACGAAGCCTCTCGGATGAGCGGCAAAACATTTTCAACCAAACAAACTTTGTCCAGTTGACAAATTGAACTTCTCCTTTTATCATGGATTCTACCTGGACGACTGAGGGACTTTTCACGCAATGCCATATTGAAGAATATTCCAGGCAGCAACATCCCCATAAAATACTAGCATGGAGCAGACTCTTCACCTGAAAAGTGACATACTGCACTTTTAATCTTAAAATCAACACACTTCAAATGAGAAGTGTTAGAGTTTCCATGGGATAATATAGAATTCAATACAAACCATACACATTGGATTTAAGGTTCACACATTGTGTTCTATGTCTGAACATGTCTACGTTAAAGAAAAGTCTGTACCAAATATTATGTTTGCATGTTTTGACTTTGGTCAAAATATGCAGCTACAATAATGCGAGAATCATGTGTTGTGATGGCTTTGGATAAAAAAAAAAATCAAGCTGCAAATAGTCAATGAACTTTTCAGCTAATAAACAAGCTAATTAACAAGAGCATGTTTGCAGTATATAAATATTCATGCTCTGAAATTTGAAAAGTCCATCTAATATTGACTACAAACACTAAAGATTCAAAGACATAAAAAACACCCCAGCCCAACACTAAACAAATGATTTCATATGATATTGCAACACCGACCAACAGCAACTGACATGAAAAACTGGAAAATGATACATATTATAAATTCTTAACATCATCCTCTCAATAGAAATCCATTCATGCCTGTGCTTTGTGTTTTTTCCCATATCTCTGGGAATATGTTGAAATGTCCTACAGACGAGGTGACTGGTAGGGGCTGTGGTATTACATCCTTTATGTTTTCATGGAAGTACCAGACCGTCTCCCCTGGAAACCAAATACAGTACTAGGGATGTAGAAGCGGTTTTCTCCTGCACGAGTCATGGTGTCCACTTCATATTGCCCATCCACAATCTTAAAAAAGTATCTTTGTGTAGGGGAATGACAATTTTTCAAGTTAGATTTGAATTTGTTACTGTTCCCGGGAACAACTCCACATCGTATTCTACCAGAACCCACTGTCCAACCTCTGTGGGGGCTTCACTGCTGTCAGGGGTTTCCTCTCCTGTCTCGCACAAAACATGGCAGGATGGGGAAAAGCATGACACTCCGCTTGTGTTGACAACTCCCGGTTTTGTGGGTGACAGCTGGAAAATTTAAAGAAGATAGATATTTAGTAATTGAATAATGTGTTTTTTTTTACCATGTACTATTATTGCATGTTATTAGTACTTCTGACTATCTTAGCGAGTCAACGGT
Source organism: Paratrypauchen microcephalus (assembly GCA_036785185.1). Lineage (NCBI taxonomy): Eukaryota > Metazoa > Chordata > Actinopteri > Gobiiformes > Gobiidae > Paratrypauchen > Paratrypauchen microcephalus. The sequence continues at coordinate 4,973,318 of JAVJIX010000028.1, read as the reverse complement.
TCTACTGATCCTAAGCATTTCATTGCATTGTTGACCTTGTGTTGATTCTGCATATGACAAATAAACAATCTTGAATCTTGAATCTTGAATCTTGGTTGGTCACGTTTAAAGAAAACATTATGTGCTTGTGTCTGCTCTATAATTCTAATCTTTAACACTCATCATTAGGTTATAATTTGGATATTTTAAATCGCAATGGGAGCTGACGTCACAGTAAACATAATCAGTCACACGGCATCACACGAGTGAGCAGCAGATTTTTTTTTTTTCATTTAATTTCATGCGATGCTGCTGAAACCTATGCATATCACCATTTAAGAAAATACAATTGGAGAACAAAGTAAATAGGTGGGTACTGTGGCGGTGAAAATGGACTTTGATCACCAGTGTCTCCTTTAAATGTGATTACTTTGATTTCTGCAGTTTATTGATTTAGTACAATAGAATGTAACTCAGTGTACTTTCACTGTCCCAGGATCAGCTTTGAGGTTTGGAGGAAGAAGTTCAGTCCAAGACATTATTCTTTCCTCTGATATTTTGTACAGCATCACTGAAGAATTGCTCTTAAGCTGCTCATACAATGAGTCTGCTTGTTCCATATGCTACTATTCGGTCTGCCAGTTTTTTAAAGGGATATGCCACCCCCAGGTCAAATTTGGGCATCTCCCCACAGTCCAGAGACTAAAATAAGTGGTGAAAAGCGTTTTCCTGCTCACCCAGCCATTGTCCGAGCCTGTCGCCACTGACCGCCGCGGTATCTGGTGCTCCTCCGCCTTAGACTGGAGTCTAACGTCGCCAGAGAAAGATTTCGGCCAAAAGGAATTAATTTGCTCGATGCGTTTCCCAATTACTATATGTGTAGTGCGCATTCATATCGAGTGCAAATAAATGTGCAAATCAACACGGAGAGCTTGCCTTGGTCATTTTGGGTGGAAACTATTTTCCAGTGCGTAAGAATACAGCCGTATCACGCAGCACGCTGCCGGGGGAATCCCAGTTACGCACCGGGAAGGGAGTTCCCCTGTTGCACAACGTGGTGCGTGATACGGCTGTATTCTTCCGCACTGGAAAATAGTTCCCACCCAAAATGACCAAGGCAAGCTCTCCGTGTTGATTTGCACATTTATTTGCACTCGATATGAATGCGCACTACACACAAAGTAATTGGGAAACGCATCGAGCAAATTAATTCCTTTTGGCCGAAATCTTTCTCTGGCGACGTTAGACTCCAGTCTAAGGCGGAGGAGCACCAGATACCGCGGCGGTCAGTGGCGACAGGCTCGGACAATGGCTGGGTGAGCAGGAAAACGCTTTCCACCACTTATTTTAGTCTCTGGACTGTGGGGAGATGCCCAAATTTGACCTGGGGGTGGCATATCCCTTTAAGGCCTCACTCACTCCATCAGACTTATACTCCATCGGAGTATAAGTCGCATTTTTTGGGGAAATTTATTTGATAAAATCCAACACCAAGAACAGATATGTCATCTTGAAAGGCAATTTAAAATAAAAATAGAATAGAGAACAACAGGCTGAATAAGTGTACGGTATGCTAACATTACATGACGCATAAACAACGAACTGAGATGTGCCTGGTATGTTAACGTAACATATTAAGAGTTATTCAGATAACTATAGCATAAAGAAGATGCTAACAAGTTTACCAAACCATCAGTGTCACTCCAAATCACTAAATCCAATGAAATCTTCAATCCACAGGCCTAGAGCGCCCTCTTGCGGTTTAGTGTGAAAATAAAATGTGAAATGATATAATAATGTGTTAATCATTTCATACATAAGTCGCAGTGCGAGGGGTGCGAGTATAAGTCGCACCCCCGGCCAAACTAGGAAAAAACTGTGACTTATAATACGAAAAATACGGTACTTTTGGCATGCGGATGCTTTTCCCTGATATTTTCCAGTTTCCAGGTAAGCCCAGGTTGCCACAGCATCAATGTTCCCCCTAATTTTTCATGTGTCTGAGCAAACACACTAACTCCTTGAGCTAACTTGGACCCCCGTGAACCCGCTGAACGTCTGGGCAGTGTGCACCTTAGTGGGAACATTGCACAGCGTCATGTTGTAAACAGGCAGAGGGTAAAGCAAAAGCTTCAACCCTCCCCTCACTCAGGTAAGTGACCCCAGTATATAGAGTCCCCTGTTCATTTCCGAGTCGAAGAAGAAGAAGACACGCTTTATTCATCCCCGTAGGGAAATTATTTCTCTGTATTTGACCCATCCTTCAGGAGCAGTGGGCAGCTTGTTTTTCAGGCGCCCGGGGACCCATCTCCATGATTTTATTGCTAGGCTTGGTCAGGACCTAAGCTGGAGGATTTTACCTGGAGTAGTCTACCTGCACTGCCACAGAACCCTCCTGAAGTGATTCTTTCATTGATTTTAATCTTGTATTGATGTTGGTTAAAGATGTGATGAAAATGGTTGGATATGTTCTATGGTTAGAGCCAGTAATTTTTCAATTGATGTGTTTTGATTTTCAAGGAACGTGTTTTTTTACTTATTTTTCTACTTTTGTACCATCTTTAGAGAATTACGTTAATGGAACTGATCTTGTTGCCCATTCCTGCCATGTAACAATGTTCCCTTTTGTCAATGGATCCAATGACGTGGGGAATACACTCTGCTTACAGGCCTCACATTTGCCATACGTGCACCAAATGTTGTCCATGTTACAGACATTGGCTGGACAGACATTGGATTTAAGCTTTCATGAATTTTACAAGCACATGTTTCTTCACCATTGGCCTTACAATCCAAAATGGTCTATCTATAAATCTATAATCTGTCTTGACATGCCTGTTTCTGTATATTCAACACAATTTTTTTTAAAATGTAATTTGGTCAAGGTGTCTGTCAGAGCTCTTTTTCTATATGCTATACTATATCCTTTGCGACAAATTTCTAAAGACTTGCCATTTATGATAGTCGACCCATCATCACAATGCAAGAAGTGACTTACAAAGGTGCTTAGTCATTTTTTCTCACTGCTGGTGGAGAGTTTGCTTTTGCTTTGTTTGACTTTGTGCTGAATGTGACCTGGTGGTACACTGGCCTTTGTTCTATTGTGTCATCTTGCTTTTATTTTTCTTGTTTTTCTACTCAATTTTGGTATTTCTTTCTTCTTTGCCTTAAGATTCTCTTCAGCATGCCTCACCTGTGCTTTTAACTTAAACATGTTTTGAATGTTGCTTCTTTTTTTTAAATGTTTTTGTGTCGGGGGGTGTATTAGTGTTGGTTGATGTTGCCTTTGGTCCTATTATTTCTAAACTTTTTTCTTCCACTGTTTGATTCAGATCTTGAATTTCTAAGAGCTGGTCTATATCACCTTGCCTCATTTAACAAGGATTCTGGAGTCAAGACTAAGATCTGATTTTCCTGTTTGTTTGTTTTTTCTTGTAGTAATTAAATGAATTTCTTCTCCATTGCAATTTTTATCTCTTATGTTGTTTTTTTCTTAAATCCTTGGTTGCCTTTATTTGACCACTTTCCTTGCACCTGTAATACCTAAAGAGGGGATTTAAAAATTATAGTAATGTTAAATAAGTAATATTTAAAAACAATATATGAAACATGTATACACTGTATAAATAATGATAGCGATAGTAACCTTGTCAACTTTCAGCGGCCGATCTTGCCCCCAATCTCCCAGTCTAGCATTAAGGAGTGGGCATGTCCAGGTCGGCTGTATTTCACTGCTGGAGCCTGGAGTGGTACGGTACAAGTACATATATGGTGATAAGGTCTGAACCAATCAGTGAGCGCTGTAGCATTTAAAAATACCACCAGTGTGGGTAATATCTGCAGTCTTTGTCTCATTACCAGGCAGCAAAGGAAAAATTATATACGAGTACAATAAAACAGCTCCAGAGCCCCACGATGCAAGTACACACCAGTAGAGGCGTGAGGAATATAGAATTTTAGATAGGCCATCACAGAACTGGCTTTGTTTTGTCTGCGTTCCTCCTTTCGTTTGCCTCCCATTACACAGCAGATCAGTGTCTATCTCATACGCTCCCCTTCCCACAGCAGACCTGCTGAGTGCTGCTCTCCCCCTGGCCACACCTGCTACAAGTGTCCACCGCTGCAACTGCTGATTACTCACATTCTCGTCTCACGGGTGTCCACTGCATTTGGTCCCACACAGGTGGATTTCTCACGGATTATGAAATACGTTTATTGTCATATAAATGTTACCGCTTTGTGCACAGACATGGATTAAGCCAATAACACATGAGGAGAGTGACTGCATGACCCGCATTTGCCCCGCACAAGTGACTGATCTCACAGAGCAGGATGTGCAGGTGTCTGTACAGAGCAGTGCTCATGTGCACTATACGTCTCTTGAGCCACTGTACAAAGCTCTACAGACCACTGGTACTAAGACAGCAGCACATATACAAGGCGTGTGTCTGCAGCGCTCTGCTCTCACAGCCGCGAGCTGGCAATGAATGGGCACATTGATCTCTATCAGAGTCTAGCCACTCCATGGCTCTGTGCAGTTATCTACGGTTCTGATGGTAGCCTACCTACTGGTGACCAACTTTATAAACTATCCAAAGTGTAATAAACTATCCAAATTGGAATAATCTAGTCATGAAATTAAATGGAGCTGATGACAGAAAAGGTACGAGGATGTGAGGAAATCTGACATTGCAGCATTAGGATCGCAGACAGGGTAAGAAAACAAACTTTAGGCCTCATGTGAATGAGCAGCTTTTGTACAGATCCAGATCAAACCAAACTATAGAGCAGTGCCAAGCTGATACAGGATGAGGGGCTGTGCTCTACTGCCAGAGGTCATCCGGATGGTGCACAAACATCCCGCATGGTACATGAACATGTTATGAATATTAAGCATTTAAATATATTTCCAAATAAAAGAAGCCTTGAGCATGTTACACATTGTGATGGACTAGTTTGATATTAGTTTGATATTTATTTTTATGATTCTGGCAATTCATTGAATGCCCCACACCACGCCCCTCAGTCCACGTCACTCCAGGCAGTATTTAGGCACAGCACATCTCTTCTTTAGAGCTCCATGCCCCACACTTGTACTAGTGCAAAGATTGGGCTCTACAAGCTCTGGAGAAAATAACTGAACAAGGGATGTACAGTTATTTAAAGGTGGACTATCTATTATTGGTGTATATCAGTTATATTCATTATATAATATTTTTATATGATTAATTATTAATCATATTAATACTATTATTTTATAATATTATTATAACTATTTATATAAACTTAACAAAATGTTATATGTTTTTCAGGAAATTAACAATGTCTATGCACATGTTTCTACAGTAAGTTAGTTTTTCTCATTACCAAACCACTGATGTGCGATAAGCACCAAGTTCACAGCCCTACAGCACACTCCTCACGCCCCCCCACAAAAATGATACATCCAACATTCCATCGCAGCAGGTCACCTCCTCAGTATACACACAACGAAGTTCGAGTCCTCTTTACTGAAATAGTGATATTGCTCGAATTCAACGATATGTTTGGCTGGAAAGACGTAATTTAAGTTTTGCAAATGCGATATTAAACTGTAGCCTACGACGTCCGTGGACTAGCAGACAACAGATCAAACTTAAGGTAAGCCGACTTTTACTTTATTTGCCCACCGATGGCACTGCTGGTTCCAGACATTTACAAGATATAATTTTGATGTCATGTCGAGCTGCCACTGCCTCTGCCGAGCGCTCGTTCAGCACACTGAGACGCCTAAAAACCTACCTGCGAAACACCATGGGTGGTGAGAGGCTCTCATGAACATTCACTTCGACATGAAAATCGATAGTGAAGCGATCATGAGACAGTTTGACGCATCTGGTAAAAGGCGACTAAATTTCTGACATTCTTACATTTCAATCCTGCAGGCGCCCCTGGACTTTACAGTCATGTAAATTATGTTGCGGAGGATCAGACAATTTGTTGTGGACACATGTTTTTTTTCTGCTTTTTTCACAAAACGTATATTGCAAAGTAGGATATCATGTACTGAAACATGTTCTTATATATATCTGTGGAAAAAAAAATCACTTCCAAACCATAATATTTCAGTGTGGATATGTTGTAATGAAAAATTGACCCTTAAATGTGAGCGGGGAAAAAATGCATTTATTAGTCTCATACAAAATATGTCCAAAATAGACCATAGAGAGACCATGTTTTAAAATATGTTAATTTTATTTTGTTGAGATATAATATTTTATTTCAAAAATCTGACTTCATGAGAATCACCCACATGGATTTTACTGAATAATTTGCGATTTTGAAGTATCCTGAACAAACCTCCATGGACTGTGAAATGGACATAGCTAATCTAACCGCTGTGCTTCAACTAATAAGTGGAATGTTTCCAATTGACTGTACATTGAAAAATTGTCACCCCTTCTCTATAACTGCTACAGTGAGCCTCATCATTTTTGTCTTAAAATGCTTATATTAACCCATTCTGGTAGATCGCGATCGACGTATTGGGCACCCCTGTTTTAGACACTATTTTTGATTCACACGGGAATACGGGACAAAGTGCGTCCCTTTTGAGCTCAATATGGGACGCGTGCTTTTATTTCTGAATATGGGACTATTCTGTTTTTCAAGGGATGGCTGGCAACCCTAAACACAACTATACATATACTATATACACCCAAAATTTTTCTCAACGGATTGACACTGATATAAAAAATGACCCAGGCAGCTGACAAAAAGCGGAAATTCGCCAAAAAGGGGACATTTTTCATCCCTGAAATTTCAGTATTCTGTTTGTAAATTAACTCCTATTCCTATAATGAAACCCAGCTCCAAATTCGCTCCTGTAATCGCTAGCATTGTGAGCTTCATTTGACAGGAACTAAACTCTATGAGTGACTGATATAAACCATGTATGTTTATTATTACATGTAAACTGCAACCATTTGAGACTCCTTAAATTATGAATTACCCATTGCTCTGAATGCAGCTGGTGTTTTTAATAGTTACTGTGGCTGGTCAGAGATCAGCCGAGCGAGACCCGAGCGATACTGTGGAAATATGGAATACAGTGGGAACAGTTGCATGTGAATGAGTGTAGGTTCTGCTTTATCCCTATGCAGACTGGAGCATGGAGAAAGGCAGGCCAGAGCCATGATGATGAGTCCACCTCCTGTGAATAAATTGGGGTTGACTTTGCAAGGGCCTTGAAGGAAGCTGAATGGGATTGAATGTGAATGTGCTGTTGCCATGCCACTGGATAATATTCACGAGAAATATGAGAGGCAATTGTAACGTTAGGTGAAGGGAGAGGTAAGCTTCGGAAAATCCTTGTGGGGGTGAAGGGCATGTGACCCGGGTGACTGCCGTATACATGAAATAGGAGAAAAATCCTATTCAAATTGTTGCGTAAAAAGCAAGACAACGGGCTTGGCTTCCATCGGCAACCTGAGCCAAACACAATAATAAGCGGTAGACCTAAGGAAGATCATGTCAGATTTTCAAATATGCAAAACAAGAAGGTAAAAAAAATCACAACGGCAAAGCAGAGAGTCAAGCACGCTATTTAGAGTCTTAAATAGGTGCGAATAATGCAACCACCAACACCACCATAGTAATAAATAAATACAAAAAATCTGTTGTTAAATTATTCAGACCTCCCACAACGAGAAATGGAGCTAATTAGCATGAGGTTACTTGAGCCTGACGAGCAGAGCCAGGATTACACAGGTACAAGTGTCAGTCTGTTTGTTTAATAATGAATCAGCTTGTCTCTTGATTCCAGTGTCTAAACCAATACATGTGCAGCAGCCAGGGAAGACATGGTGGAAAGGTCACATCTGTAAAGTTAATATCACTGATTTTACATTTTGGGAAATTTCTATCAGTGATTTAACAAGCAGTTTTATAAATATGAGTACTGGATTTGTATTGCTTTGATTAAAGAAACCACATTATGCGGTTTGGGTGGTATTTAACACAGAGATCAAACTGTTCTAAATATATAAAAGATTATAAAAAAACATTTATATTTTGGACATTTTGTTGATTGTAAACCTCTTTATAGTGGCTTTTCAAGTACTTTTACGGACTTTAAGTCACACTTTTTTCATGGTTTGTCCTGCGAATTATACTCATAATTATACATAATTTCACATGTTTGTTATTTTCACACTGAGAGCTGCGAGGGGGCGCTCTAGGCCAGTATCTACTACTCCTATCATGCTTCCTATTACTCCTGTACCACCAAAGACTGTATATGAAGGGACAAGGCTAATACACTTGCCACTGCATTCCAAATAGGAAGTGTACCAAAGGACTTTTCCAGTTCCTTCTGACTCTGGCTCACTGACTTACATTGGGATCTTGCCGTCCCTCTCTCTTTAACTACTGCAGTGAGCTTCATCACTTTGGTCTTAAAATGTTTGTATTAGCCCACTCTACATTATCCTGAATTCTTAATTTCGCTATTTTGTCCCTAAATGAAGATATGAACAAAAATATCAGACCAATCAGACGCCTTCATCCCCTGAGGTCGCTCCTGCTAGTGTTATCAACAGGTTTGATTGATAGCTAGTGCGTTTCATTGCTAAGTAAAAGCCTCCTTCCCGCTTTCCAATGAGAAGGGCGGGCACGTTTAACAACCTCAATCATGATTGGCTCTTGTGGTTGCTATGATACTTGCAGTTGAATTTCCAAATATGGAACCTGGCTCCAAATTTGCTCTTGTAACAGCATTGGGAGCTTCATTTGAGTGGAGCTGAATGCTGTGGGTGATGTCACACTCGTTTAGTCCACTTTTTTATACAGTCTATGTGTACCACTGACACTTGGCACTCTACTGCGCATGTCTCCTACAGAAAGAGCCGCTGTCCGGTCTTGTATCATGTCAGTGTCTTATAGGATTTCAGCAGATTTCAGGTTCTCCAGGGAGCGGGGCTAGTTGTGTCGATCAGGTATGAATGGATATCCGGCTACTGAAGTTTGAGACAGTTTTTTTGGTCATTAATGCACTCACCTGCATTTAAGGCATATGGTTCATTAAGCTTCATAACTTATAACAATAACTTATAACAATAAACTGATACAGACGCTCCTCGACATACGAACATTCGATTTACAAACATTTGGAGTTACGAACAGGGTCGAAACATTTTTTTTAAAAGTTAAATGTTTGAGTTTTTTATTTAGCGCCTATTCCAACTTCCAGGTACAGTACGTAGTGCGTATTTCCGCCGCTGACGCACAGGCATCCCCCAAGTGTCACGCCCACTCAGTAGAAGTGTTCAGAACTTCAACTGAGTGGGCGTACTACGGTGTTACTACGGTGCGGTGTTATGAACTTTGTTGTTGCATGCATACAGTAATCCAATATGGTTAGTGAAAAGCGAAAAGCTTCTAGTGAAGCTTCTGTGAAAAAGCGGCAAGGCATCTCATTTGAAAAGAAGGTGATAATAAAGAAACTTGATGCTGGTGAGAAGATGGTGAATGTGGCACACGCGTACAACGTGAACCGTTCGACAATTGGTGCGATATATAAACAAAAGGACCGCATTATGGAGCATGTGGAAAGTGCAGCGGGTATGCAATCCACCATCATAAGCAAGAAGAGAGTGAAACTCATGGAAGAGATGGAGAAACTTCTTGGTATTTGGCTCGAAAATCAGCGGCGTGTTGCTTTGAGCCTTATGCTTATCAGTGAGAAGGCCATATCACTTTTTAATGACCTTAAAGGGATATGCCACCCCCAGGTCAAATTTGGGCATCTCCCCACAGTCCAGAGACTAAAACAAGTGATGAAAACGCGTTTTCCTGGTCACCCAGCCATTGTCCGAGTCTGTTAGCACTGACCGCCGCGCGCAGCTGCTGCACCACGCGGACAGGGGAATCCCTGTTTACGCACCAGGAAGGGAGTTCCCCCCTTACGCTGCATGCTGTGTGCTTCGTCTTTCTTTTTCCGCACTGAAAAATAGTTCCCACCCAAAATGACCAAGGCAAGTTCTCCGTGTTGATTTGCACATTTATTTGCACTCGATATGAATGCGCACTACACAGAAAGTAATTGGGAAAAGCATCGAGCAAATTAATTCCTTTTGGCTGAAATATTTCTCTGGCGCCGTTGCCTCCAGTCTAACGCGGAGGAGCAGCAGCTGCGCGCGGCGGTCAGTGCTAACAGACTCGGACAATGGCTGGGTGAGCAGGAAAACGCTTTTCATCACTTGTTTTAGTCTCTGGACCAGTGGCGGTTCTACATTGAATTACTCCCTGGGCGAGACCCCCTCTGAGCGCCCCCCCCCCCCCCCCCCCCCAGGAATGACAAAAAAAACCCACAAGCCCCCCCCCCCCCCCCAAGGAAAAAAAACCCACTACATTTACCACAAGCAGCCATGTTTAATTATCACTATAGAGTGGTTCTCATTATCACAACTTTCAAAAAAATATAAGTTATCATAACTTAAATAACATAAATAAAAAATAATAAATAAACTCTACACATAAAAGTGGCAAAAATATATACAATCAGATGTATAAATAGAACCATCGGCTGCTCGATTATGGAAAAAATCATAATCACGATTATCTCAGTCAATATTGAAATCACAATTATTCAAACGATTTTTTCAAAATCCCCTACCTACACACACACACACACACACACACACACACACACACACACACACTCACACACACACACAGTGGGCTACTCTCACCTTAAACATTTATTCTTCTTCTGTCTTATTCTACAGATTGCACAGGCACACACAAACAAAAAGTTATCACACACAACTATTCCTCACTTTCCTCACACAGATTTCTCCTCAGTATAATATAATATAATATAATAAATATAATAATATAATATATCATATATAATTAATATAATTAATACAATATAATATAATATAATAGCGCTAAAATAGAATAGTGATATGACAAACACACATTTCATGACATGACTTACCAAAAGCAGAGATGAGATACTGTCCAGCAAATTCGAAAGAGCTCCCAGATGAACTGTTGTCCATCATAAGTAATTCACGTCGCCTCTATTGAAAATGCTGATTGCGTGTCTCTACAAAGTCCCATGTAAAGTGTGTCTTTGTACGTTGTATTCATAGTAAATACCACGGAGGGTGAACGATCGATTTAAAAGTGATTAAATGTTGCGTTATACTAACTTCGTTTACTATTGTCTTCTGTAGTTTCCGTGTTCCCGATGCGAGTGTGTGCGTTCCTGGTAGGAGCTAGTAGGAGCTATCATTGGTCAATTTCTCTTAGCAACTAGTGCCGTGACATTGGTCAAATCGTGGTAGTGTGAGCTGGACTCGCAGCCGGTGTACTGTCAGATTGAGACGCTTTGTCAGTTACCGGCCGCAGAGAGGGAGGGGGTGACTTCTCTCTCTATCTTCTCTTTCTTTCTCTCTTCCTTTCCTCTCGCGCCGCTGTAAGCGCCAGCAGGTCTCTGTGCTGCGCACTGGCCCACGTGGAAGGGAATGTATTGCGCGGGCGCCTGCAGCCAGAGGGGGCGCCAATTTGCCAATTTCCTACACAGTGATATGATAGATTTTTTTTTTTTTTTTTGAAGCGCTCGGCACGGCGCCCCTCACGAAGTTGCGCCCTGGGCAATTGCCCCACTCGCCCCCCCCCAAGAACCGCCTCTGCTCTGGACTGTGGGGAGATGCCCAAATTTGACCTGGGGGTGGCATATCCCTTTAAGGCTAAGGCAGGAGAAAGTGCTGCGGAAGAAACCTTTTCTGTCAGCCATGGCTGGTTTGCACGTTTTAAGAAGAGGGCAAATCTTTCTCCAAGAGCTCAAGGAAAATAGGAGGTAAATACACACACACACAGTCTCACACATACATTCACACACACGCGCGCTCTCTCTCTCTCAGCTGACTGCATTTGCCTCTGTGTCCCTCTCTTCTTTTTATCTCATCAGATTTCCATATTTTTAAAAAGCATATTAGTATTATTTAGTGTTATTTATTAGTGTTATTGTGTTATTAGTGATATTAGTGTTATTTAAATGCAGTACAAATCCACAATACAATACAAGCCTTAAACATATAATAACAACATACGAACAAATTCAACTAACGAACGGGTGTCCGGAACGTAACTCGTTCGTAAGTTGAGGAGCGTCTGTAATGATATTCTGCAGATTACAAAATGCAAGTTATGAAATATGCAGCCGAAAACGGTAATCAAGCAGCAGAAAGAAAGTTTGGAGTTTGTGAGAAACTTGTGAGGAACTGGTGAAAAGTGGAAGATACTCTAACTACAATGAAGAAAACAAAAAAGCTAGATTTAGCTAGAGTTGACGGAGATGCTCAGAAGTGACACTGAAGATTTCAATGGATTTGATTTGGTGATTTGGAGTGAGATCCAGAGTTTGGTAAACTTGTTATGTTATGTTATGTTGTTTATGCTATAGTTATCTCAATAACTGTAAATATGTTAGGTTAACATACCAGACACCTATTCAGCCTGTTGATCTCTATTCTGTTGTTATTTACTATAACTTGCCTTTCAAGATAAAATGTCTGTTCTTGGTCTCTGATTTGATCAAATAAATTTTTCCCAAAAAACTAATAGTCCAGTGCGACTTGTATATGTCTTTTTTCTTCATTATGTATTTTTTGGACGGTGCGACTTGTACTCGACCTATAGTCCGGAAAATACAGTAAATACAAAGTAGGCACAAACAGGAGGTAGGTGAAATGCAAAACATTACAAGATAAAAATACAACACCCAGTCCCAAAAAGGATTTCGAGCTAAAAGTGGTTTGGCTGTAGTTGTATTCAGATTTAACATTATATTTTTTCCATTTTCTTTTTCTTTTTAAAAGAACCTGCTGAAATGGGGTTTGGGGATCTTAGCTAAATTAGCAGTCAAAATCCGTCTGTTAGATGACAGAACACATCCATCATCACATATCAGAGCATAGCGTTGCCCATCTCTGTTTGGAGTAAATATTTGTGTGGTAGTGGAGATGGTGGCAGACGGTAAAATGGGAAAGCAGCAGTAGTTTGCATGTGTTTGTGGGGGGTCTGAAATAGGGCCACAGGAAGATGAGTGTCCAGCCGCAGACGCAGGAGCAGAGGGGCTCCCTGCAGTGTCCCTCCACTGTGCACTCTGGGATACCATGATGAACGAGCATGAGAGCTGCAGCGGCCCATAAATCAATACATCTTTGGCTCCTCTCTTTTTAAGGTGGATGCTCTGCTACACGTCTTGTCTCATTTTAAAGATGATGGACGGGTTTCCTGAACAAACATAGTGATAGTCAATGAAGTGGGCCTTAACCTCTGGGCAGCTGTTAGCTCTTCTTCTCATTAGGACGCTGTTTGTGTGTAATATCCTGGCGTTTTCAGACAAGGCAGACGAAACAAATGAAGTACGCCTCCAGGGGACCATACAGGAGTGAGTGCTCTACCACTAAACGCATTGGGCGGACGCAATGAATCATTTATCAAATGCTCTGTAGCTCATTTTGGAGCTGTTTTGTCTTCCGCTCTTTAAAAGCTTTTTAATCCCTCCCTCTGAGTCGGCAACGCTGTCAGTGAGATAAACTTGATATTAAAACCTCTGATTGAAGGACTGAACAAAGTCACTGAGTCAACTCATTCCACTTATTATAGTGGGAAGTTACAAATGACTGCAGAACCCCATGTCTGAACCTTGTCACCTATTCACACTTCATTCATTTAAAACTATTATTCAGTGTTGATTCACCATTACTATTTATAAATTTAATATTAACACAGAAATAACAGGCGTATTGTTGAATTTGTAATGTTTTATTTCTTAACATACATTTGACCTATTCTTCAACGAGTCTTGATAGGAGGTTGCATGTTTTATTATTGTCATGTTCCCCAGAAAGACTGTGCTACGTGTTAACAACTACAGATGCAACAATACAATACTGAATACTGCAATAAAACTGAAAAAATATTCTGGTTGGGCCTTTAATTACTTGCAAGACCCAGATTTTTTGATAATGTTTGAAATAGTATTTAACGACACATTTCTATAGTTAGTTGAAGTTGCAATTAACTGTGTTTTAACGGGGAAAAATGCCATTATTAGTCCCTAAAATAGTTAATATTGGGAATCAGCAAGTCAAAGTATTGATTGAACTGAAAAAGTTGAATTGGTGCAGCTCTGCCACAGAGTTATTCAGTGTCTCAAAAGTGGTAAATGGAAGAATTTAAGTTTTTTTTTCTGTTTTTCTGAGTGAATATTATTTTGCTCTTGGTTTTTCTTTCTAATCAGCATCTTGCCAGGCCTGTATGTGTTTCTTTGCCTCACAGCTGGTGGGGGCTGGCTCTGTTATTGACTGGTGTGTGTGAGGACTTCCCCTGAGCAAACACACTGGTCTGCCGCTCATCATCCGCACGCTCTGCACTCGCTGCGACAGCATCAGCGGGCAAATATTTGACTTGAGATAAGTTTCACATTACAGAGGAGATCTCAATTTGTGGGAGGAAATGGCACCAGCGTGTTCCTCGTTTTGAAGTTGGGAGTGAAATAGAACATCCGAATAGTCCTGCCGTCAGTGATCTATCTGGGCTAATAAGAGACTTTACAACCGCTAAGCCCTGATAGTGGAGTTATAGTGTGATAAATGTGTTTTTGATTCTTACAACACACCAACAACACAGTCTGTATATTATTGCATTGAGGAAAGGGTGTTTTGCCATTTCTGGTTTGGGTTTATACAGGTCAAATGTAGTGGTTGTATATCAAGGTTTATCTTGTCATCCCTTGATACTGGAAAATCTGTGGAACCTCCAGTAAATTCAGACAAGTTTTCCTATGTGCGCTACAACACATTCACATTTTACTATCATATAAGTCCCAGATCTCATACAATTGCACAGTGCAGTGTAATGGACAGCTCATTGAGAATAATCAAAATAATAAATACAGCTCTCAGCACACAGTACAACACAATACTCACTGTTGACTGGTTTGGCGTTTGTATATGAAATAAGTAGGTGTAAAAAGCAGATAGCACTTGATTAAAGGTGCAGTGTTTAACATTTTAAATCTGGGTCAATCTGCTTGTCTCCATGGTGCTGCTATTGTTTTACCTGGTGTGTTCCACAGAATGGAATTAAACAATTATATCTTGCATTCATTCAGTTATAGTTTTTATTTCTCAAAACTGACACAAAACATCCTTTATTACAGTGATTATGTGCATTATTACCACTTCTCTACAGAGAAGTACCGACTACCTGTAACTTGGTCTGGTTATATGTCTGCTAAAATTAAAGATTCCAGGAAAAACATTAATATACTGTGTAGTCAAGCAGGTGATGGACCCTCGACCAGAAAAGTTACTCAGTGCACATTTAAATATAAAAAACAACTCAACATTACTCAATTTATGATACCCAGTCCGTAACCTTTGACTAAATTCTGCAACAGTATAATATTACAAAGAGACGCAGAAGCTTTATGGTCCAGTTGCTGACTTTGCTCTGATATTGTGGCTCCCCACACTGTTATTTCCCATCATTTCTCCACTGTCTGATCAAATCTAATCTGGGTGAAGCAGGTGCACCAATTCCAACTGCCATCATATTATAATACTGTATTGTGTTGCAGGAAGTAAAAATGTGCCTTTGTTTTTTTGACATTAAGTATTATTCATGCACTTGATTTTAGTAGATATAGTATAGTGCAGTAGACTAAAATTCATGAGTCATACGCACATACATTATGGTGAGACACTACAGGCAAAACTCATTTTTTGGTCTTTTGGTCAGTTTGGTCAGTTTAGCATAAATAGAAATGCCCACTCTGCTCTGACAGATGTTTGAATTAAATATTTTATTTAATTCCAAGTCTGATTCATTCAAGTTTTGAGATGAAATTAGAATTTTTAGGCAATTTTCATCTTTATAAATAAGATAATAAAATATATAAGATATTCATAATTCCCACTGTATATTTTTGTGTCTAATATCTCGACAAAAAGATTGTTTTTATGTTTTTGTTTTGAATGTTTCATGTTTTATTAAATGCCTTATTTTTTGAAAACAGATGATTTGTTATTTTAACCATTTGTCATTTTCTGCAAATAAATGCTCTAAATGATAATATTTTATTTGGAAAATTGGGGAAATGTCAGTAGTTTATAGACACAAACAAAAATGTTCCATCTTAGTACTGCGGGTTACAGCCCCAAGTGCTCCGATCGCCACGAGCACCAGGCCTTCTCCAGCTCTTCCTTGAGCCCCTGGTATTTCTCTAGTTTCTCATGTTCCTTTTTCCTGATGTTACCATCGCTTGGTATTGCAATGTCCACCACCACGGCTCTGTTCTGTTGCTTATCCACCAGACATAGTGATCTATGTCTGGTTGGTTCGCCATCACCATTCTGTCAGTCTGTATCTGGAAGTCCCACAGGATCTTGGCTCGGTCATTCTCCGTAACCTTCAGAAGTGTTTCCCACCTTGACCTTGGGGTCTGCAGCCCGTACTCTGCACAGATGTTTCTGTACACTATGCCCGCCACTTGGTTGTGTCGCTCCATGTATGCTTTCCCTGCCAGCATCTTACACCCTGCAGTTATGTGCTGGACTGTCTCAGGAGCCTCTTTGCACAGCCTACACCTTGGGTCTTGTCTGGTGTGGTAGATCTGGGCCTCTATTGCTCGGGTGCTCAAGGCCTGCTCCTGTGCAGCCAGGATGAGGGCCTCTGTGCTGTCCTTCAGACCAGCCCTCTCCAGCCATTGGTAGGATTTCTTGATATCAGCCACTTCAGTTATGTTTTGGTGGTACGCCCCATGTAGGGACTTGTCCTGCCATGATGGTCAGTACTACTAGTGCAGTACTAGGAACAGCAAAGATACTGCGCAGAACTCTCAAGCTCCCAGGCCTCTGGTAGAGGACCCGAGCTGGATGAGAGTGAGAGAGACCAACCACCGTGGAAGGTGAGGAGCACTTTTTTTTTTTTTTAAATATACACCAAAGATATGAGTCATTGTCAACACATATGAAGATCAGAGTTACAGTGAACCCTCGTTTATCGCGGGGGTTAGGTTCCAGAAATAGCCCGCAATAAGTGAAATCCGCGAAGTAGGACAATTTTATATTTTACAATTATTCTACATGTTTTAAGGCTGAAAACGCTTCACCAGACACATTATACACCTTTCTGAGACTGGTATTAACATTTTCTCACATTTTTCTCTTGTTTAAACACTCAAACTTTTGTAGATTTTCATTAAAATATATTAATAGTGGGGGGGAAGGGCACGTGACACGCGGACACGTGCGCGCGGACACGTGTGCGCGGACACGTGCGCGCGGACACGTGTGTTTGTTTTGGTACCACATATCCATGCCATGTGCGAAAGTCGAGTGGAAAGCGACCTGGATATCATTTTGGGCAAGACTCAAGCCAATGCTAACAGTGCCAAACCGCTAACAGACGCCTCTGAGCACCAGTCCTCACCACAAGACCAGGTAAGACCAACCTGCGCTCACAAGAGTTGGTTGCATTTCACCCCGGCTCCAAAATCAGACCGCTATCAATGCGTCGCCAATACTCCACAGTTCTCTAGGACGGGGTCGGGTTCGTTCTCTCAGCGTGACGGTGAAGAGCCACTGTCTCCTCTGTGCGCGCGAGTGTCCTCCCCCCGCTGCGGGCTCCCTCGAATGCGGCTCTCCCCGCTGCGGCTCCCCCGGACGCCGCGCGGCCAGGCGCCAGGCCCGTCCATGTTGATTCTTGGCTCTTCCATTTGTCCGGCTCGCACTCACTCTCTTCCATGGCTCGTGCAAGTAAACAAAGGCCACACCTCCTGTCACCCAGGCGCTCTCGTGAAGGACATCTGAGACTCTGTCCCTACCATCCCTGGTCTAGACCTGGTTTAGTCCTGGTTTAGACCTGGTTTAGTCCTGGTTTAGACCTGCTTTAGACCTGGTTTAGTCCTGGTCTAGTCTCTTAGCTAATCAGGGCGCAGGACAGAATGTTACACTGTAAAAAAAAGTTACACTATAAAAAAAAAATTGGAAAAAAAAAAAAAAAAAAATTGGAAAAAAAAATCCGCGAAACAGCGAGGCCGCGAAGAGTGAACCGCGATACAGCGAGGGTTCACTGTACTATAATTATCTACAGAAAGTTGCCATGACCTCAAAAATAATGAATATGAACACAACCATAATCTTCTTCTAAAGTGCTGTTGAAATCAGCCACAAACAAAAGTTAATAGAAATTGGCTTTGGATTGCAAAGATAAAAGCAGGCCTGTGCTTTTGTAACCCAAACTGCCTTTCTCTAATGCATCAATACCGAGATAATGCCAGGGAAAGAGGGAATGGCAAGAATCAAAGAGCAGCAGGAAGTAGACTTGTGGTTCACAACAATCAATATTTGTATCAGTGGGCTACTTTCAAGTGCAGTCGACATCAAAGGAGAGGACCACGGGGGCTGTGAGGATCATGCCATGCAAATGGTTCCGTCAACAGAGCTGAGAATGAGGTGAGCATAGGTCAGAAACATACAGCTCTTTGTACCTGGGTTGCACACATGTGTAGCCTTCAGGTAAGATGTCAGAGCATTCAAACACTGAAAAGGCAAGAGCTTTGGCAAGGAACAGGGAGACGTGAGACAGAAATATCACAAGCCATATTTGTGCCATAAAAATAACAATTTAGTTTATAATAAAATGCTAGAATATAGAGACATTGATGTCCATAAAATGAAACAAAAAAGGAAAGGTCAATATCACAAGCCATATTTAAAGTTGTTCTTTTTCCACTGTGGCTATGAGCAAGGTGCTAAACTGAGAGGAAGGGCATAAGACATAAAATGCAAATGCGTTCCAGCATCATTTGTGCAAATTCCATGAATCACCAATCTATCCACTGTTGATTGAATGAATGTGAAAAAAATATTTCAGTGAGACAATGCAGAGAATAAGTGTAGCATTTTTGGAATCTGTGAAATAAAAGGCAGTGCAAGCAAGAGATGCATTTTTGACCGATTTCAACAAGATATTGTAAAACCCAATTAGTATGACCTGGAATATTTGTATAGAGCAATGAACTAGGGATATTTTAAAAGAGACTGTTTCTGAGTTCCTCGAATTTCTTAAACCTGGACAGTTGGATTCAATTAGACTTGCACAGACGTGCTGTCCCCTGGGATGAAACAATTACAGTCAAATATAGGCTTGGATGAGATGACTTCACCTTCACTGTCTCTGCACCATACCATGCACCATTGTATGCACCTCACTAATGTTTCTTTCCAAAGTCAATCACTTTATGCACAAAGGAACCCAACACAGCTTTAATTGCATTTGTCTGTTTGGAATTACAATGGCAAACAGAGCTCGAACCATCCACTTTCACTTCACTGAACAAGAAAATAGGGCTTCAGTCGAGTTGGCAGGGGAGGATAAATCTGCCACTCCTGGAACCATCACACCTCTATTGAACTGTGTGCGCTACTGTTTGCGCACATATCAAAGGGCGTTTATGATTAATAACTACTTTAAAACGGCTGTTAGCTTGAATCACAACAGTCCCACTATTCGCCCAATTTTTACTGGCCATGCACTAGTCAATTTACTCTTGCTCCAATAGAAGTGCCTGGTGCCAAAATGAAGTTGTCAACCCAAGAATAATATTTCAGGCTCTGTGGCTATATGGCATATGTTATGACCTCAATAAAGCATTGCTCAAGCTGGACCAGGGAACATATAAAACTTTGACTTTACAGCTAAAAGTAATAATTTAGTTTATAATAAAAATGTAGAATATAAAAACACTGACACCCCAAAAATGAAACAGAAAAGAAAGAAAAGATCAGAAATCTAAACAACACTAAGAGGCGCCTAGTTTTGTGTGTTATTACAGCCGATGCTCAGCGTAGAAAAAGATTTACATAAGCACAGCTGTCAGAGAAGAATACCTGGAATTGTTGAGTCATTTTGTTTGAGCTTGTCCAACAAATGGCCACAGTTTATTTATTTTTTACAGGCGATCTTATAGCAATATATATAAAATTGCCTATATAGCAATATGTCAATAATGCCGTTACAAATAGGGTAAACGTAAAGAACTGAATCTAAAGAATTAGTCATGCAGGATTCCCACAATCTCAATAATGCTATTAAGAAAACAAATGCATGTGTATAAACCAATAATGAGCTAAAAAGCCTTCAATAGAGATTGCTCCCTCATTCATCACGTCTGCTGTGTGCTCTAGTCCTGCCTTTGGCTGGGATGTGCCTTTACCTAATGAAACACTTTGTGGTGTCTCCACAGCAGCAGTTGTGTCTATTTTCATCTGGGGCTGAACAACAATCAGAGAGGAACTGCAAGACCCATTCCCCATTGAGCCTATGATCTTTTGTCAATTGTGTATGAGTACAGTTCACAAAAAGAACTAAGTAATAACTCAGAGGCACATACAGAGGTGGCTACATTTTATTGTAAGATAAAATGTACAATGAATAAAGGTTTGCAAAAATCAGACGAAAAAAAGTTTTTCACAGAAAAAGTTGGGAGTTTTGTGACTTGCATGAGCTACTTTATTCAACAAGAAGTTAATTAACAAAGTGTGTTAATAATGAAAAGACAAGAGAGTGTTCACTTTAACTACATCTGCATGGACATTTGAAGAAGAAGTGACTTTATGGATCTCACACAGGAGAAATTCTTCTCAGTTAACCCATTTAGGAGTTATTAGGAGCAGTGGGCAGCACATTACTGCGCTCGGGGACCATCTCCATGATCTTCTTGCTTTGGTTTGGTCAGGACCTAAGCTGGAGGATTTTACCTGGAGCATGTTTTGGGTTGATGGGGAAACCGGAGTGCCCGGAGGAAACCCACCCAGACACGGGGAGAACATGCAAACTCCACACAGAAAGGCCCAGGCGACCCGGGAACCGAAACCAGACCATGCATGCAAACTCCACACAGAACACACACAGAAAGGCATGGGCGACCCGGGGATCGAACCCGGAACCTTCTTGCTGTGCTGTGTTTAGATCTGACCTATAGTGTGCTTGAAGGTTTATATTTAACAACCCAAAACCTAGCTCAAGCTCCTGGAGGTGGGTCCCCACTGGGCACATCACTGATGCACCCACTGCTCCTGATGAGATGCCCTGGTTATATTGAAGGGTGGGTCACAAATGGATGGGTCAAATGAGTGAGTAAATTAGTTATGGAGCAAGTTAATGGAGCAAGTTTTTTTTTGTCTTTTTTTTTTTCCCTGGTGGCTGAGTGGCTAGCACTCATGCTTCACAGCAAGAAGGTTCGGGTTGCCCAGGCCTTTCTGTGTGGAGATTGCATGTTTTCCCCGTGTTTGGGTGGGTTTCCTCCGGGTACTCCGGTTTCCCCCACCAACCTAAACATGCGCCATAGGTAAAATCCTCCAGGTTAGGGCCTGACCAAAGCCTAAATAACAAAACAAAATCATGGGGATGGTCCCCGGGTCAAATATAGAAACAACCTCTCCTGTGCGAGATCAATAAAGGTAAATCCTCTAATCCTTGACCACTGTAAGGCGCTTTGTGCTACAATTTTGTATGAAAAGCGCCTTATAAATATTTGATTGATTGATTGATTGAAATGCGTAAATTACACTTAAATAATGAAAAAGCACAAACTGCCAAATTGTCTAACTGAAAATTCAGCAGCCAAATACTAACTCTAATTAAAATGTAAATTACACATTTGCATGTAATTTAACAATTTTAACTGAAAAAAGTACATTTTAGATGCACCTATGGGTGAATCTTGCTTACTGGCATTATGTAATAAGATGGTTAATTTGCTGTTTTTCTCCTGCTGTTTATCTTTCATTGAGATGCATGCATTATTTTTCAGACAACTAAAATCTTTTTTAGTTGTCTTAAAGACTTTTTTTTCCCACTTCATTCTGGCCAAGATACATGCTGACTGACCACACATTTTAAAGTTACAGTAAAAATGCATGCACTCTCTTTCAGTAGAACATCATTTGATGTCCACACAGTTATTGACCCATGTTACATCGTGTTTCTACCAGTCTAACCCACGTCTCCCTCCCTCCCTTTCTCTCTCTCTCTCCCTCTCTCTCTCTGTCTCTCTCTGTCTTGATGTGTCTCTCTCCTCTCTCTTTCTCTCTCTTTCACTCTTTCACAAACACCGGGGGAGAGTGAGGGTGGACACTGGAGGCGGCTGTCAGCTTGGGCCCGTCTCTACACAGAACAGCAGGTCTGTGTGGGCGCCTGCTTTGACACCAACAGTGGAGTTTTTCTGGGAGAGAGCAAATGCCATTTCTTTAGCGCAGACGTTTATGATACCAAATGTGCAGAACGCCTGAGGGCTGGAGAAAGTGTATACTTGCCCGAGTGTTAAGTCACTAACAAGAACATTATTGATTTTGTATGAGGGCTAAACCAAGTTCAGATCAATGAATTAGAAAGTTCAGACAGTCCAGTACAATGGATCTACTTGACAATATCTAAGCAACAACTTTCTGGAGATGGCACTCCACCTGACATGATTCCATTGAAATAAAACTTTCTATGAAGATGTATGCTTTTTATGCCATACTGTGTACTGTGATTTCCATGGAAACAAGCAGGAGGAGGCCCTCTATCAGGCCAAATAAGAGTCATTTTGTGGAGATGGTAGAGAAGCAAAAAAGGACACAGTAAGGATTCATGCATGTTTTTTTTGTTTACATTTTCCAGTGCAGTAAAATCATCCAATATGAAAAAGAAATTGGAAAAAGAAAAAAAAAAATGTATAAAAATTGGCTTGAAAGTTTAACTTAAAAAGAGGAGGACCTGTCGCTTTGCATTATAAAAGGTTTAGAGGGACTCAAAAAACTCTGATGGCAACCTCAACCAATTTAGCACTCCATTTTAGTCTAATTTTCCCTAAAGAAATGTATTTTGATAGGATGCTACTCAGTCGAAATCAGTGGCCAACATGTATATGTTAGAATAAGATTTGAAAATCGAGAGCTTCTTGGATTGAGCGAAAAGACAAATGCAAGCCTTCCAACTGCTATTTTGCCCAACTTTATGAAGGATGTTTCTGTGAGGAAGCCTATGAATAAATGTATACTAAAACAACAGCTGCATGTGGTTTGTATTGAAATAGTAGATATCAAGTGTGTGCTTTTCACTTCTAGTCTCAAGCTGAAAATCTAAACTCCTCCGATGCCCACTGGTCTAAGAGTACTCCTTTTGCTTTTTGAGAAAGTGAAGAGAAGGTTCACCACAAGGAGCTAAACACAATCCTTCACCTAGCCAGCTGGGCATACCGCTGCATTCAGTTTCAACACAATTTTTCAAGTCAAACCAAAAGACATTTGCACGCACAATTCTAAGTTTGAAGTTTTATCTCCAACTCCAAAACTTTTTCCTCAAATCAGGTTTGCATGTTCATCCTGGAGTGCATGGACTTGTTACTAATTTGAGTTGAGTCGACAAGAGTCACAATCGAGTTGTCCAATAGTCTTTTCTGTCAGGGCTCAGTCAAAGGAGACATGTTCAAAAATCCAATTCCATGACATTTTTAACTCTTTAAAACAACGTATTTGAACTGTAGCCAAGTGGTTAGTTTCAAGATAAGACTGTATATCTTTGACCTGTTCAGTGTTTACCAGCACAAAATATAGCACAAGCATTTTGTAAAACCTACAGTTTAAAGTCAGGTGTCAAGGCTATACACCATTCATTATTAAGAATGTCACAAATCAGCATTCTTGCATTGCATTTCCAGTTCAACACTCTGTCCTTTAATGTCCATTTGACCACCAACAATTATTGACTTTTCAAGTGAGCAAATTTAACATGTGTGGCACAGATGTATTGACTGTAAACGGTGAGTGATTGCACATGCTTACAAAGGCCAGTAATTGGTTCTGGGGCCAAGCAGTCAGGTCTCGGCATGTGTCCTTCCTAGAGCTGTCCAGGCCTGGAGACCTCAGGAGCATATGCTGCTCTCAGCATGTAAAATGAACCCCATCAAAGCCATCCATAACTGTAATGGTCACATGGACATTTATGTAACATTTACCGCCATGAGGAATGATGCTGTTAAGAGACAGCAACCTCACTGAGAAAGATTTCAAAAGGTCTGATGTACTTTTATGATTTGATTTTCAAACTTCAAACTGACGGATGGTGATATTTCTACTTAAGTCTTAAGTAAATTCACCAACAAAACAAAATGTATAATATAGCACAACAAGTTAGCAACTGTATTGATGAAATGCAGGAGGGGAACCCCCCCCCCCCCCAGGAATGAAAAAAAACAAAACACAAGCCCACACAAGGAATGAAAAAAAAAAACACAACATTTACCACAAGCAGCCATGTTTAATTATCACTATAGAGTGGTTCTCATTATCACAACTTTCAAAAAAATATAAGTTATCATAACTTAAATAACATAAATAAAAAAATATATACAAATATATACTAAATAGAACAAGTATGCAGTGTTGGGAAAGTTCATTTTCTACATGAACTAGTTCAAAGTTCAGTTCACACATTTCAAAATGAACTAGTTCGTTCATAGTTCATAATTGTTTATAGTTAGTAGTTCGTTCATAGTTCCAAAAAATGAACTAGTTCATAGTTCTTTTTTTTCCCAATACATTGCTGCGAGCTATTATTTTTCAATATCATTGCCAAAGCCCATATAGAACCATAGACAGCAATTATTATATCAGTTTTAACAATCAAACCATGTGTTAGATTCCATCTTCATATCCAATTTCACATCCTTATCCAACTACAAATAACAGTCCCCATAATGATAAAACACCTGCAATTCAACATAATAAAGAAAATACTTAAATAACCCCCATATGATACGACTTAATTAACTAAGAGACTTAAGAAAACAAAATAAACCCGCAAATTAACATTAGTGATTTCCCCTTTAATGTGGCCCCCTTTAGCGCACCACTCTGCGCTGTTTCACACAAGACCAGGAAGTGCCGCAGTTTGGCCCTTGAAACAGAGAGCAGCGCGGAGGAGAAGGTCGGGAGAGCATGAGGGGGACAGAGTCCAGAGAGCAGGAAACAGTTTGTAAGCACTCCTGCAGGAGCAGCGAAAGGTTTGAGGCAAACCAGGCGGAGAGAGAGGGAGAGAGATTTTGTTTCAAGCCTCGGCACGGCGCCCCTCACGAAGTTGCGCCCTGGGCAATTGCCCCACTCGCCCCCAAAAGAACCTCTGTTCTTTGGGGGGGCTACTCTGTAGCCACAGCTGCCCTGAGGTAGACAGGAGCAAGCAGAGGTGTCAATCTGTGCCATTGGCCCTTCTGATCACCACCAACACTCACGCATCACATCTATACTATGCAAGACAGGTGAAGTGTCTTGGACAACAGACGTTTGCATGGGAGTAACTGCTGCTCCACTGTGGCACCTGCTGTCTTCCATCCAAGTACTAACCAGGCCCAGCCCTGCTGCTTCTGTGATGAGATGAGATCAGGAAATCTCAAGAAGGTTTGGCCACGTGACAACAATGCAAAGAAGAGAAGACAGTGATCTGTTACCCTCTTGGAGTGATTCCATTTGATGACACATTTTTAAAGTGAATCTATATTTACCCATAACATCTTTAGTGCTTTCCTATAATGAGAATAAGATTTCCTGTTAGTGAAATCAGATATTCTGCCCAGTCCAAGGTTATCTAATGCAAGTATCAAAAGTGAAAAATAAGCACTTTTAAAAGGCTATTTTTACACTTCTCCACCTCCAATCATGTAGATGAGTTCAGCCATTTTATCATGTAAGGTACATTTATAGCTTTCAAAGACGCCCTCATGTTTTATTCCATTGCTTTGAACACCAAATGCATCTGAAGTATTTGGGTTTCAATTTGTTCAGCTTGTTCCCAATCCCAATTATAATTTAACATCATTAGTGAATTATTTGTAACAATCTAAGATCAGAGTATAAGGGTAACTGTTTTTGCTGAATGTGAGATGGTTAATATGAAGCACAGAGCATGCAGTGGGGCATGAATATTGATAAAGTTAATGCTAAAAGCGTGTTGCTCGGTCAATTGATCAGTCTGGACCTCCTCTGTTGAATAAAACATGATCTTAAACATAGTGCATTATAGGGCCCTCTACACTTCACCCTTTTTATGTTTAAAAGTTTAGGATTTACCAAGAGTTTGCAAATCAAGACTGCATTTATTGACCAGAGAATATAGTGATTTGAAACAGGCAATTTTGGGCAAGTGTATAGTTACATTAAAATGTCGTTCTTATCACTTATGCCAATTAGGCATTACAGGCATTCAAAGATGAAGAAAATAACTCAGATTATCTCTCCAGAGCACCTGTTGGCGCATCTCTATTTTGGGCTGCCAGTGAACATTTTGTCCTCGAAGTTGATGTGATAGAGGCAAGAAAAAATTGGAATGTGTAAGGACTGGAGCAAGTTTGATAAGGGACAAATTGCGATGGCTAGAATCAGAGCATTTCCAAAATTGCTGTTCATGTGGTGTGTTGCTGTCTGCAGAGTCATACTGTATCTATCAAAAGTGTCCAAGGAAGTAGTGGTGAGCAGGTAATGCCCTTTGAGCTATCCAATTTCCTCTCATTTATTTTTAGTCAAATCCTTTTTAGTTAGGGTTAGTTATTTGTATAATGCTCTACAAGTCAAATGTTTGGACACACTTTTCATGTGTGACTCTTTATTTCCATAATAATTTACATTGTAGATTCTCACTGAAGGCTAAACAATGAAGGCGCATATATGGAATGTACTAAACAAAAAAATAACTCAAAATAATTCAGTTTTCTTTGCTACACAATTCCACATATTTGACATCAGGTATTTGGTGTCCTCTGTGTCTATATAAAATGTGAAAACTGGTAATCTTAAAGAAAAAGAAGCTCTGTCCAAACTTTTGATTGGTCGTGTACCTGTTAGATTTGTTGTACACTGTGTCTATTGTCTATTCAGATGAACATAATATTTAAACTGGCTGGGTCCTGGAGGCACACAGATTTAGCCTGTAATGAAGTACCTATGCCCTGGCCTCCCACTCATCTCGAGCGCACTCCCATTCATTATTAGAAGACAAGAAAGATGTTTCAGGATCTGATTGTCTAATCCCACCTGTGCAATGCTATCTGCTCGAGCAGTCAAGGTGAGTACTCTGCCTGCATGAAAAGTCTTGGTTCAGGCTTATGTATGGTTTTATCTCTCTGAGTAAACACAATAATGAATGAAGGCTGGCTGAATGGTGCTGAACAATGATACATAGTTGAACCTACCCTGAATATGTCTTAATTCATTCACAACATGCCTTTATTTACATTTTAATAAGCCTCAACAAAGTGTGAACAATTATTAATTCCTAATATTTAAAGCCTTTATTACCATCTGGCAAGTAGGACACTTCAGTCTTTTTGCCGTCATCAGAGCAAACTCAAGATGGCTGCCTCAGCTCTGCTTTAAACCAGCCGTCTCGAGTTTGCCCCGATGAAGGCTGATGGGCTGAAACGTGGTGGCATTTTAGTCCTATTTGCCATGCGGTAATAAAGACATTTAATATTATGACCTTTTTAGAGTCTTATTTTTTTTTTTTACTTTTCTGAACCTGAAACTGATCCCTGCACTAAAGAGCATTACAAGGACATACTATATGTTGGATGTAGCGCTCCTGCCTGCTTAAAAATTCCATGTATTATTGTATTATTCATTCACTACCCATTTTCGTGTTGGTTCGACATTTCTGTGGCTGAAATGTTTTGCCCAAAGTCATAACAACAGGCAGTGGTTGACGTTAGGATCGAATCCATGACTTTTGAAAAGTGAACTTGGTTCACTTTTCCAGCCCAGTTAATTACTGCCTTAACTATTACTTTAGCTCATTTCATATTGCCCCAATAACTTTTTCCACTCAGTGATTATAGCATTGATTTACTGGACATTATCTGACAACTCAAAACCATCTTTCTTCTTTGTGCTGTGCATCCTCAGGCTCTAAGCATAGACTTTTTAATTGCATTTTATTGGCTTTCGTATTTACTTCTGAATCTTTTAATTATAATGCATCATTAAATTTGACTACATCTAATAAAATATTTATCATTTACACTCATCAACATAAACCAGTTATGAAAGATGCACTACCATAAGGGGCTTGACGCTTGCAACTAACTAGAGCAAAAGTCAGTCTGCACTATATTGGGGAGGAGCTGTGAGGCCACTGCCCACCAGGATGGAGGTGGTCTGTCACATAGTCCACTGAGGAGAAGAAGAAAAGTGCACTTACTTACCTGTGTGTTTTGGCCTGAAGCACCGGTTTCTGGAGGGTTTGGAAGGCACCTGAGGACAACTCTGGGTTCCTGTGTACATAGCCACAGTGTGAAGAGGCGTGACACTGGACTTACAGTGATCCAGGAGTTCAGTAGACGACTTTGTATGGTGAATGGGACATTAGATTTAACAGGGAAAAGAAAGTTTGGTTAGAATAAGGTTAAATGAGCTGCTAATGTTGATATCTACGCATCATTTAACCATTTATCAGCTTGAGTTCTGTCATTTGTATTTGTTTCACACCAGCAGGAATAAGATATGAAATGCTTTCAAACATTCATATATATGTAAACAAGTCTGTGATAATTTGCAAACAACAGTATTGTATTGTATGACTTTAGACATTTAGACTTTTATTGTCCCCAAGGGGAAATTCATTTTCACGCACACAGAGCTTATTTGACATATACAGCAACAACATAGCACAACAAACACAAACACATTACAATAGACATTACATTTTCTGTAAGAAGGCATACTATTTTTAGACATTACAGTTTCTGAAAGAAGATACTTTTTAAAAATACACAAAGAAGACATACTGTGCTTTTCTGGTATAGTTAGTCTATGACACCTGTAGATCACAATTTAAGAAGGGTTGGAAAATTGCAGAGCCAAATGGAAGCTGATTTTTTTTTCTATATTCTCTTATTTTATACTTATTTAATTGGTATTATTACTATCTCAACTGTCTGCATGCACTTTTTTTTTGTTCTAACTTCCTTTTGCACTAAGCTGACTGGTGCTAATGTGTGAAGTCTTATCTTATCTTATCTTTTCATGGATAAGCTGTTTTTTGTTGTTGTTTTGTTTTGTTTTGTTTTGTTTTTTAAATTTGTTCCAAAATAACAATGCAATGCTGCTGAACCCTACTTGTAGCATGGATTAAGAAGAAAGTACTGAGCACTGGGTGTGAATCAGCCGTGCTAACAACAAGGGTAAATCAGAGCAATTCCGTCTTGAATGCAGGAAAATAAAGATAACTAAAACTTAAAAAAAACAGCCAACAATTATGGCTAAAAGCTCTAAAAGTCTATTTTGCATAATAGTTTGTTAATAATGTTGTGCTAGGGTTAGGCACTTGACGTTGGTATTTAGGGCCACTTTAGGGGCTATAAACTTTTGTACTTTTATAAACTTTGGTACACACAATAATCTTTTTTTCATCCAAAACACAGTTCAACACATTTTTTACATAATGTTCTAGAAAGCAGCTCAGTATAGATTGTAATGAAATAAAGAGTTGCTCTGTGGTGCCCTTGTGATTAGTGGTTTTGGCTGGCGTCCTGCTTTTCTAATTGAACAATTGATGCATATAGGTCAGTGAGGGCACAATGTTGTATATGCAGACCTTGCTTACTGGTTTCATTAGGGATAATAACAATGCAGAGTACATACTGAGAATCCTCGTAAGGCTTTAAAAAACAGATGTAAAATAATATATATTTGTAATAGATTTGTTGGTGGGAAATATTTACTGCCTGACGATAAATTGCTGTACTATAACTCATTTGGTCTTGGGGCTCATAAATGCATGGCAGACTTTTTAATGCACTGTCCTGTTTACTAAGTGCTCTGTTGTCATACAAGACGAATCTGGTATTGCTGGCAAGAAATGAATTGTTTCGCTGATATGAGTCATGGCTTGAAATAAAAAAGTGGAACACAAGCATAAACTCAGATCTTTTCTAAATGAATAAAATAACATAGTGCAAATGTATGGGCCATTGGCACTGACAGAGGAGACACGTCAGGTAGTCATGCCACAGGTCATTACGCTGCAGGCCACCAGCTGCCTCTGAGCGGACATTAATGAAGACAGGGCTTGGCAATGCATTATGGGTACGATTTTCGCTCCGCGATGTTGAGCAAGTCATCATTGTGATTGAAATAGATAAGATATGAATTGGTTTTACCTGTGAGGCTCCAGTGTAATCGATGTGTCTCATCAGAGCTGATTGGATGTGCTGGAAAAGCTAAGGCACAAGGACTGCCCAACTTAAAGCAAAACACAGTGAAAATGGAAATTAAAATAAATTATAGGTTCATACCAAATAAAATAAGAAATATTGTCTACATTTATGAATGAGCCCCTGTATACGCATAGTGTATATGTGGTTTTGGTTACAAGTTTAAGTTCAATGGAATATGTGGTTCCTTTTTCATCATTTTGTATCAATGTCCTCAATACTGTTTTCTAATGCTGATCATGTTGTGGTATATATCTGCAAGACAAACATTCAATTAACCTTCTACCTCCTACCGAGTTAATGAATTTCAACATTTTTATGTGAATTTTGTAGTATTTGTTAGTTAGAGCTATAGTTTTCTGTTAGTTAGCAGTTTTCCTGTAGTATTCTGATAAAAGATGTGAAAGATGTCAACAATAAAAAGAAAGAGTAACAGTAGCAATACAGCAATAAAGTTTAGTACTAAACTATTTATTTACATGCATTTAATTTGTTTATTTAAAACTTGGGCCACTCTGTGAACATCTGAGTGAAAATGTGTTTTGTTTTAATTCACATCTATTAATCATTTACAAGCCTCTCTCAAAGTTATCATTTTTAATAAACCCTTGCCATGGCATTCCTATTACAACACATGACATATCTCTGGCCTAGTCTGGGCAGAGCAGGAGTCTGGGCTGCAGGCCAGTAACATCTGCAGGGCTGTAGTGAGACTTGGTGAAGGAGGAGTGAAGATACCTGCTCAGTGTGATGGATGTCCCAGTCTAACGTGCGCTCTATTGTGCACACCTGCAGCCTGTGGCCCACTTATTGAATCCATGAATCAATTTAATGAGGAGAGGACGGGGTCAGGACTTCAATAAACACCCCACCAAGCTTTCAAATGTAATGTCTGCCAATGAATGATACAGTATGTTCTACAAACGCCCATCTCAGAACACTTACTCTGTCTGTACTGAATGTGGGCACAGTCACATTGAATGGAGCACTTATGATGAGTGCCCACACAGTAAAAAACAAGGTGAGTTATAAATCAGACTCATAAACAACAAGCTGCAGCATAAGCATAATCACAGTACATTTTAAAGACTCACTATGTGATTTTTTTTTATTTTTTTTTTGCTTGAAAAGTGGGTATTCTGAGTGGGATCACATATCCACAGATCTGACATACAACTTGGACAACGTGCTTGTATCCAAGGAGATAGATATGTAAATCCATATATATGTATATATATATATATATATATATATATATATATATATATATATATATATATATATATATATATATATATAGTGATATTCTTCAAGGCAGAAAAATCTATTGTCTTCATTTCCAAACCCTTAAATTATTGATATCATCCTCCAAAATGCCACATAGTCCAGGCTCTACAAATAACACACCCTTTATAGCCCCTGAGCACTTTATTCATCTTTCTAACACACTATGAAGCTTAAATCAGACTCCAGTTAAAGCCAATCTCGGTCCAGTGTGCCATTATGAGTCTCAGGGTGAAAGAGTCAGACTGGAAAAGGGAATGAGATGTGTAGCATTGGGAATCGATAGTGCAGCAGTGACCTGAGCCCTGCCTGTGTGCCCATTTAGAGCTCAGGGTTTGGCTGCTTGACACAGACAACTCTATGATTTCCCTGTGGACTGAGCCTGTGCATATCCCCCAGGTTTACCCATCGGCACATCTGCATGTACATCTGCATCTACTTATTGATATGTAATGCCCTTATCCCACCTCCCGCTGTGAGTCCTCTGACTGCCTTCTCTCAAAGTCATGATACTGCTGTGTTGACTGAATTATATTCTACTACTGCTTTTCTGAAGGAATAAAATTCATTGTTGATGTGTTTACTAAACTGAATTTTGCGTTATGATTGCAGACGATCAAGGATATTTTCTAAGTTAGCTCAAAAGAGCTAAAACTGTTGATGGTCAGTGCTCTGACAAAACAGCATGCAAACTGTGTGTAATAGATAGGAAAATAATAATCAAACATGGTATATTCTGAACATACTTAGTGATGTATTCACCAAAGGAGAATAAGCTTGATGCCATACTGTGGAACATTCCTAACAAAGCAATAACATCTCCACATGACTAGCAAATGGCAGACCCTTAACCAGAAACATACAACTGCTGATTTAAAATGGCTAATGTGTATCCTTAAAGGGACAATGTGTAGGATTGGTGGTGCATTGGTGGATGGTGGGTATTGCAATTCCGGTTTTAGCTACGGCAGACCTCGAGGGTCACCCAGGCGCGGCGTAACGCGGACAGCTCGGCGTACCCGGAGGTGGGTTCACCGGCAGCCGAGCACGAACCGCGCGCACGCGTGAAGCGCACCCGGCGCTGTGCGCGGGTGGGGGGAATCGGGAACCGGACCGCGGAGGGCGGTCTGAACCCGGGGTGCAGGCCCGCGCTGCAACAAAGCCCCAGCCGTGGTAGGTACTGTGTCCTTCTTCTTTTCCTCTTAGATGAAGGTGCTTGCTCCTGCGATGTATGTGCAGAGTAAGTGTGATCCGGCAACATGCTTGTCGTTGTTTATCCAAACGCGTACTATCTTGTTGTGTGAAAACTACGAGCCCTTGCCGACAACTACTGTATAAAGAAAACGGCGAAGGCGGAGCCCAAATGTCCTTCTGCGGCTCTCATAATCAAAATGGCTGCCTCCACATGGAGAAGATCCCCCTTTTATGCAGGTATATCTAAGTCCAACAGAATACTTTGATTTCATGATGGAAGTGAAAAGGCTTGGAAAACACTGTATTTTTGAATGGGTATCTTCAATTTCGGTAATTAACGGGTAAAAATCTTACACACTGTCCCTTTAAGGACTGGCAGTCAGCTTTAACAAACATTTGGTTGATTACTTTGAATTTCTTCAGTCTAAATGCATTGTGGTGTACCAACCCTAAAAACTTATTTTGTATTACTTTCATCTCCACTGATATTGTGATTAAAACCTGTGTTCCCCTCCACTGGCTGAGGTCGTCCAAAGATGTCACAGGACAGAGGACAAATAGCTGCCATCCAGATGTCTGCAATAGCATGGCAGCTACAACAGTGTACACATCTTTCTTCATACACTGGGGACGCGTGGCTAATGGGGCATGAGAGTGGCACTTCCCCTGGAGCGCAGTAGCCCAAGCACGCCCCTGTTTGGACAGGACTGAGCCGCCGCAGGCTGTGTTTTGTGAGGGTATGGTGCAAAGAGCGTCTGGGCCAATTCAGGGTAAACATCAGCGCTGGTAATTGGAGAACAGCACAGCAGGGAATTTCAAACACTCCTGATCTGTGTGGCTCAGCCTTGTCAATCTTGTGACTGTGAATCTCAAAGAAACAGCATGTGTCAAATGTGGTGGGTTTGGAGAAGATCTGAGGAGCACCATATGATGAACTGTCAGTACAAAGGTGTCAGTGAGAAAAGACACTGATATAGTTAGTGTTTAGAATTCAGTGTGCAAAAAACTTGAAAAAAAGTAACACAAGATATAACACATTACATAACAAGAACAATACCACATCAGAGATTAATCCCTTTGACATATGGCTTACATGGTGGTTTAAAATCACAAACTTTTGAAACATTAAAACACCTAATCCACCTTTTCGACTTGGTCAGGTTTTGTGACTATCTCTTAACAATGTGGCTTTCTGTCCTCATTTTCAATGATCGATTAATTTGTGGATGGAGTTGACATAAGAATTATAGATGTTAAACTTCACAAGCTAGCCAGGAAACAGAACAAGTTTGAATTAAAAATATCAACTACAGTGTTAAAGTACTACAGTAAAAAAAAAATAAAAATAAAAAATAAAACCTGAATGACTTAATTTAATTTATAAATCACCATTAACACATTCATACATAACACAGGTAAAATACCTTTGGGCCCCAACTGAATACAGTGAACCCTCGCTCTATCGCGGTTCACTCTTTGCGGCCTCGCTGTTTCGCAGATTTTTTTTTTCTTTTTTTTTTTTATAGTGTAACTTTTTTTTTTTTTTTATTATAGTGTAACAATGTGTTCTGCGTCCTGATTGGCTAAGAGACTAGACCAGGACTAAACATGGACTAAACCAGGTCTAGACCAGAAGTAGACCAGGTCTGAACCAGGATTAAATCACTCCGTGCGGCTTTTGCGTTCGTTTGTGCTTGTCCGGTTTGTGGCTCGGGTTGAGAGGAATCACAGGAGCAAGATGGCGCCTATGGTCGGCTGTACTTCTGCTACCTCTACTATTTCTCGTATTTTTGAGATTTTTCTTGTGCTATATTTTGCATGGTCAGCCCTGTCAACAAATGGCTATGTCGCGGCTGTTATTCAATATGACAGACATACGTTATTCCGCATCAAGGCACATATGGAAAGTTTTTCTGTTACCTGGCCAGGTACACAGTTTTCCCCTCCAAAACTGGAATGCTTCACGTCATCGCCGGAGTACCTGCTGCTAACTAAGCCCCGGGGCAAAAGAAAAAGGAAGCGGGGATCCAGGGCAGGTGTCCAAACCAGGCGGAGAAAACAGCGAGCAAGCGGGACTGGATCTGCGGGGAGCAAACGGTGTCTGATACTGGTTCCTATCTGGGCGTCGGACGGCGAATCTGCGGAGCCACCGCCCGAGTCGCCCGTACTTCACTGCGGCGTGAGAGGGTCCTTCGCCCTGTCACTTGTATCAAGGATGGAGGTTGTGTCCAGTCTTGTCTGGAGCGTCCAGTCGATCAGTGCACGTCAGTGTCCGAACGCGCGCAGCCTCTCCGGATGGCCCTGCTTAACGCACGCTCCATATCGAATAAATCCTTTATACTGAGCGACTTGTTTGTCAACGAACACTTGGATTTTATGTTCCTGACTGAGACATGGCAACACGAACAGGATTTTGTCCACCTTAAAGGAAAAGTAATGTTTTTTTTACAATCTAAGCCTTCTTTCGACAATAAAACAAGTAGTTTTACTCACCCATAGCACTTTGGTGTCAATTGGAGCAGTATCGCAGAAGTTATGTTGTAGCCATTCTGTTCTACTAATGATCCCGTATCCGTTAACATGTTGCTCGTATCATATGCTCGGGGCATTACTTTGCGGTCTCCAAATAAGGCAAACTTTAGCACTTTTCAAATCACAGAAGATCGCTGTGTCAGGGTAGACTTTTAGTGGATTCCAAAACGGCCTGAAACCCGATATGCAGCTATAGTTTCATTTGATGACGTCATCAGAGAGGACAGTGCGCATGCGTGAACTCAGCTGTTTTATAAACACCGCTAGTCCGAAAGAAGCTAACACCGCTCTGAACTTTACTTTTCTGTTGCGATATCGGGTTTCAGGTCGTTTTGGAATCTACTAAAAGTCTACCCTGACACAGCGATCTTCTGTGATTTGAAAAGTGCTAAAGTTTGTGTTATTTGGAGACCGCAAAGCAGTGCCCCGAGCACTCACGCTAACGGATACGGGATCATTAGTAGAACAGAACGGCTCCAACATAACTTCTACAAAACTGCTCCAATTGACACCAAAGTGCTATGGGTGAGTAAAACTACTTGTTTTATTGCCGAAAGAAGGCTCAGATTGTAAAAAACGTTACTTTTCCTTTAATGAATTGTGCCCCCCGGACTGCTCCGTGACTGGAACCCCGCGGGCCGCACGGCGAGGCGGCAGTCTCGCGTTCGTTTACCGGGATGGCTTCTGGACACGACAAATGAATCCGGTCACATTCAACTCCTTTGAGATGCAGATGACTAAGGTTGGGAACATTGCTTCATTTTATTGTATCTTAATCTATCGGCCGCCTGGTCCTGCACGTTCTTTCTTGGATGATTTCGCAGACTTGTTGTCTTCTATTATTAAACTTGAGAGAGTTTTGATACTCGGTGATTTTAACCTCCATGTAGATCATCCCTCATCCCTTGTCCACGATGAGGGGTTTATCGTGGTCAAATCTGTGACAGAGCAGCACGTGTCGCGCACTTCTCCAAGGGGTTGGTGCGCGTCTCGTCCCGGGAGCCAGTGGCAGTGCTCCTCGCGGACGCGCGAGGAGCACTGCCACTGGCTCCCGGGGCCGTGTCTCCCCCCACGCGTCACTATTAATACATTTTGTTGAAAATCTATGAAAGTTTGAGTGTTTAAACTAGAGACAAATGTGAGAAAAGGTTCATTCCAGTCTGAGAAAAGCGTATAATGTGTGTCGTGAGGCATTTACAGCCTTAAAACATGTAGAATAATTGTAAAATATAAAGTTGTCCTACCTCGCGGATTTCACTTATTGCGGGCTATTTCTGCAACCTAACCCCCGCGATAAACGAGGGATTACTGTACACATGAGTTGTACTTAAGTGACTTTGACTGGCAGGTATCTCTCCAGACAGTATAACCCTCTGCTTCCAGTGCTTTATTGAACCAAACATTAATTAGAAATTTCAAGCTATTTTTCTGTTTATTTTATCAGTCAATAGCTAGAGAATTCAAACTACGGTGGCTACATCTGATAATGTCTCCAAACCTCAAATTAAATACTACCACAATTAATGTAAGATTGCTATAGTTCTTTAACAGACATTCAAATACTCTTTATAATTACAAAACTACAAGCCAGGTGCACACAAATATACCATACATTATATCATCAGATATCTCTATGAGTGAATTACATAATCGTAGACCTCATCTCTGTGGTCATTAGCATTCACTTTGGCTACTGAAGATCTCACCTGCAGTATTTGACAAAATGCCAGAGTTTGTGTGCAGTGTAGAACAGTTTGACAAAGAGTTATTGCACAAAACACTGGCAGTATGTGTGTATGTGTGTGCATATGTTTGTGCGAGTGATGGAGTGCTACAAGTTAAAGTAAAGAGCTTGTTGACTGTTACTGCCTTTCACTTGGAACTTGGGAGGACCCATTAGTCCTGATTTCTAATTACAGCACATCAGTACCATTAGTCCACCATTACAGCTGTCTGGGGGAGTGCTGCTTAATCCATCTGTCACTAGTAGTACATTATTAACTTTTCTTTCTTTTTTTTTCAATTTTTTTCTACAAAATTGGAGAAATTAAATTTGAAAAATAAATTTGAGAACTATATTTAAAATTATGTTATTTTTTCCAAGTGTGATAAATGTCAAAGTGCACACACAGTCAGTAATGATTACAGGCAAATTGAAATACTATTAGGCTGTCTATCCATGTTTATTATGTCATAAATGCAGTGGTTTTAGACTGTACCTGATTTTCATTATTTTGCAACATGAAACAACATGAAAAAAATTTGTTGATTTTAAATGGTTTGGAGTGGTCCAAAGTATTTACTCACATATCTTATGGATTCTGAGAATCAAAATCCACCATACTACAATAAGTTCATAAGTACATTTCACAACCTGAGTGGAGGTTTACATGGTACTGCTAACAACAACTTGCATACTAACCATCAGTGTTGGGAAAGTTCATTTTCTACATGAACTAGTTCAAAGTTCAGTTCACACATTTCAAAATGAACTAGTTCGTTCATAGTTCATAATTGTTTATAGTTAGTAGTTCGTTCATAGTTCCAAAAAATGAACTAGTTCATAGTTCTTTTTTTCCAATACATTGCTGCGAGCTATTATTTTTCAATATCATTGCCAAAGCCCATATAGAACCATAGACAGCAATTATTATATCAGTTTTAACAATCAAACCATGTGTTAGATTCCATCTTCATATCCAATTTCACATCCTTATCCAACTACAAATAACGGTCCCCATAATGATAAAACACCTGCAATTCAACATAATAAAGAAAATACTTAAATAACCCCCATATGATATGACTTAATTAACTAAGAGACTTAAGAAAACAAAATAAACCCAAAAATTAACATTAGTGATTCCCCATTTAATGTGGCCCCCTTTAGCGCACCACTCTGCGCTGTTTCTCGCAAGACCAGGAAGTGCCGCAGTTTGGCCCCTAAACCAGAGAGCAGCGCGGAGGAGAAGGTCGGGAGAGCATGAGGGGGACAGAGTCCAGCGCGTGTTGTTCACAGACACCAGAATGAACTCGTTCACAGTTCGTTCATCAGGCAGTAATACAGAGCGTTCAGTTCACGTTCACCCAAAATATGAACGCATTCAGGGACAACACTGCTCACCGTGCACTTCCTGCTTATCAACCAATAAAACACTATATAATTATATGCAGACAGTACACAGTTGGACTAATGTGGACCTCAAGTGCAGCTTGTACAATACTGGGGCAAGAAAAAATTTACTCAGCAAAAAATAGGATACGGGTATAAGGCCTTTAAATTTAAAATAGCAAAATAAACCAGTTTCTTGCAATATTTATATTACGTTTCACCTGGCGCCACAACC
Organism: Paratrypauchen microcephalus; assembly: GCA_036785185.1. Lineage (NCBI taxonomy): Eukaryota > Metazoa > Chordata > Actinopteri > Gobiiformes > Gobiidae > Paratrypauchen > Paratrypauchen microcephalus. The sequence goes on along the minus strand of JAVJIX010000028.1, from coordinate 4,934,672 downwards.
AGGTTCTGAAGCCAGTAGCAGATGCCATCAACAGAGCGATTACTCCACTCGGACCATTGCATTTGTCAAGAAAGGAGAGCAGCCAAAAACAGGAAAGAAGGTGGCAACAGGGACTTTGGCTTCAGCTATGCCCAAGGTGCGTTGGGCATAGCAGGAACAGCAAGGTGCAGAGCCATCAAAGATACCACTGAAGCAGATGGAAATTAGCTCGAAGAGCTATAGTCTGGTACAAAGCATCTCTTCATTGATTTTGATTAATGCTCCTGTACATGGTCCCTGTCAAATAAATCAAATAAAGAAAGAAAGAAAAAGCAGCCGAGAAAGCTTCGAGATGGCTCTGGATCCAGAGAGGAGAATCATGCTGGCAAGCGAGTGCAGTTCAATGACCTGAACACAAGGTACGGCCCGATCAGCCGTGGCTGGGCCGCCTGGCCGAGTGTCTGATGTTGAAAGGCCCGAAACACTCAATGACCCCAGGTTGCATCACTGATGATGTGTTCAGGTGCATCTCTAAAAGATGCACTTAAGAACTATCTACTGACAATGCAGTTCTAAATACCCCATAACTTTTTCTCTAACTAGTGCAAAGTTAATGTAAACATTTTAGTGAGCTGATGATAAGCTGGCATGGTTAACTGCTGCTAAATAACACTAAATCACACTCCCTAATAAGCCTAGCCGCTGCACAGGGGATGCAGCAGCAGCCGAAATTGGCATGAAATTTGCACTGGCACATATCATTTGTGTGTGGAGTAGGATAAGATCGAGGGGGCTATGTGAGCAGCCGTGCACAGCTCACAGCGCACGTTGGTAAACTTGGATTGAAACTAGGCGCTTTGTGAGGCACTGACATCCCGTGGCTCTGCTCTGCTCCCTTATCAGTGTCTGCTCCTTATCACTCCACCACAGAACAACAAAAAACACACGCAGCCACCATTTTAACTGCACCACCTTAGAAGAAATGATCTCCATCACTGTCTGACAGATCCAAGCCCGGCTGTGTATGTGTCTATATGTTTGGCTACAAGATTCAATTTATGCGTTGAAAATGTAACAGGAGTATATTGAATTATACAAGATAAGGAAGGTTTCTAAATAAAATGATCTAATTTGTTTTTAGACCATAGTCTGTGTAACTCTAAGTGAGTGTGACGTTCCCCACAGTGTTCATAGTGCTCCAATCAAATTAAGCTCACCAAGTTTAGCAGCTATGGCGTGAATTTGAAGCTGAGTTCCATATTAGGGATAGGAATTGATTTATGGAAAAAATAGCAAAATCAAAACACCAGGGGTGGGTTAAAAGGAATATTTTTAGACCAAATTGACACGCCTGAGAACAGCAGTTACAGAGAGAGGTGAATTGGAAATGGAGTCGATGGAACTGGAAGCGCACCCAGGCTTACTTCCTATTTAGAACTTAGCGGCTAGCAGGTTAGCTGTGTCTATTTATAAATACAGTACAGTCTATGATTTAGACCCAAAAGATGCTGAAAACTAAATAAATAAATAAAATAAAATACAGCAATTAGTCCAGTGTAGCCATTTACATTTAAATTCAGATTTCTAGATTGTAACTACATGTGGAAATTAAAATGTATTACTTTAACCCAGTGCTTCTCAATTATTTTCTGTGACGCCCCCCCTAGGAAGAAGAAAATATTTCACGCCCCCCTTCCTGCGCGTGACTATAAATAGTATTATTTGTCTAGAAAATTGTTATTAGAACACCATTGTATCCTTTTATTAACATTATAAACAAAAAAAGAAAGAAACTTACAACAAAGACTGCACTGAGGACTCAAATATTAATGTGTTTTTAATGCAGCTTTGCGCACATTTGTTTACGTTTTACAGAAATGAAACTTAAAACCACCTCATTTGCATAAGCTAAAAGCATTGAAAAAATACGCTCTCTCCTTGTGCCACTGATGCGTCAGCTTCTGTCGGACTAAAGGACACGACTCAGTGGAATATACGTGTTTTTTCTGTGACAGAGGATGTTCTGTTAATGGTGAGACTGTGCGTAAATTGCATGTGAGAACGCCACTGCCAACTACTGTTGTTGATGTGCAATTACACTTAGTTCTAGTACAGTACAGCAAAAAAACATGTTTCCCAGGGTCATAGGCGCCGCCCCCCCTGGCATCACGCCACGCCCCCCCAGGGGGGCCCGCCCCACTATTTGAGAAGCACTGCTTTAACCTGATATAAGGCATCTTTCCTGTTTTGGTCAATGTAATATTGTGCACTGTTTGTAAAAAATGCACCTTATGAATTTGAAGAATGTAAAATTGTGTATGCTTAAAAACACTGACACATGTGTACCTAATACTGTGGCCTATCAAATCTGTCCATGTTGATATCTCCGCCCACACCTAATAATTAAGTTAATTATAGAGAAAATAAAATGCAGCTTAATAACGGACCATTTCAGTACTTGACATATCTGCCAACATCCAATTTATTTTCCATTTCTCCACAATGGATTTGATATTGAGGCACATCTCAGCACTCTCATCAGCCTCCTGTTGGCAGCAGCGGCAAATTGTTTCTGATTAAAATGCCTACAGACACGCAAAGTTTCATCCAGATGAAGTGAACAGTGAGTTTTATAATGTAAGTGAAATGGGGTAGTCATGAAAAGTAAAAGTTGTACTCCAACTTGCTCTAAAGAATTACTCTGTTAAAACAGTAATAAACTGTACAGTATATAAATGGACACAGATAACCTGCTAGTTGTCACGTTTCAGATAGGAAGTGTTCATAGGGGTACTTCCAGCTCCGTCCACTCTGTTTCAAATTGACTATTCACTGAAAAATTGTCACCCCCTCTCTGTAACTGCTGCCTCGTTACTTTGGTCATAAAATGTTCATATTAACCCGCTCTACATGTTTTTATTTTGCTCTTTTGTATGCACATAAATTCCTTTTCCCAATATGGACCTGGCTTTAAATCTTAGACTGTATAAAGAAGTGGACTAAGTGAGTGTGACGTCACCCACAGTGGGGAGAATTTGAAGTCAGGCTCTATATGAATAGTTTTTCTTTTTAAACTACCAAAATAGCGAAAAAGAAAAACACCAGAAAGATGTGAAGTGGGTTAATACGAACATTTTAAGACCAAAATGACTAGGTTCACTCCAGCAGCAGAGAGGGATGGCAATGTTCCAATGTAAGTCAATGGCCGCATGTCAAGCCGCATGTGAACTTCTTATTTTGAACGCAGCGGCTAGTGTGTTAGCTATCCCCATTTATATATACAGTCTATGCTCCAAATTGGATCCTATAACTTGTAACGTCACATTGCCTTAATCCACTTCTTTATACAGAGCCTTATTTCCCAGTATTTTTTTTTAACCTTCAAAAGCATTGTTTTACATGATGGTTGTGTTATTGTAATATTTTTTCCTGGATAATGAAGTTGAATAAAGTAACACTCACATAAAAGTAACACTCTGACTGTAACTCCCCTAGAGACGATCAAGAAAAGCAGAGCACATGCATATTCATCTGTTTAAATATGACACTTTTCTGGTGAAGGCTCTGCCACCTGCTTGTCTCCATGGATATATTGATGTTATGCAACTAAAACACCTGTAATTGGATAAATGCAAAATAGATGAGTTTAATGCCATAGTGCGGAACATTCCAGGCAAAACGCACCAGAATATTTGCACAGAAAGTGTGAAGATATTTGTGTAGTTTCTGTATCCTTTTCAAACACGATCAGAGGACCTTTTATACCGACCAATAACTTCTGAGATTTTCTATTATCGTTCTATTGCATGCTTGATTCGTTTTCATTGTATCTGCATTCCAGAGTCTTTGAGCCAAAAGTGGGACAAAGTAAGTTGCAGCATCCACAGCCTGACTTGTATGCATTAATCGAATCCTGCCATCAATCATTTTTATGTGCATATAAAGGGACTTGGTTGAAATTTCCAATAATTCTCATATTCCTCCTATCGAGATCCGTTCTGAATTATAAATGCTTTTGGTGCATTTTATTATTGAACTTGTCTACAACAAGCTGTTTTACAACTTTCATGAATGTTTTATGACCCATTATTTATGACTGCTGTACATTAGGCATAAAATTACTTGTGGACTTCCTCCGCTGTTCCTCATTATAATGAATACAAGTGAAATATCTCATTTACAATTTGGCTTCGGTTTTTTGTTCTTGAGCATATTCTTCATAAATGATGCACAATGACACAAAGTACCCTGCCCTGAGGGGACCTGCACAAACTCCCATTACCAGCAACTTTTCATTAGTCATTGTAATTAAATGGTGAATACAGGCGCTCTGAGCTAAATAGATATGGCTATAAACATTTGTGTGTTGATTGGTCAGGGTTGAAAAAGTGTCTCAATTCATTCAGACAGGTACAAAATGAGTGTGGCGACCTCTTTATAATTAAGTGAAAACAATTTCTGTGGCCAAAGCCGAGACAAAATCAGGTCAAATTGATGGCAAAAACTAGCTTTTGTTAATTTCAACTGCAAAGGGCACTGTGATATGATATTTTTAGGTAGATTTTTAGTTAAAACAAACAAAATCAAGATCATTAGTGTCATATTACTGTCTTGTTTACATTTATAATACCAATAAGGTACGGAGCTATCGGATGCTACCCTTGTGGGTATCATCTGATAACGACAACACTGTATTTATTCTGATATTTATTGCATTTTATATGTTTTGCACTTTAATATCTTGTAGTTTGCACTAGGTTTCGAAAATTGCACTATGTATTGAAAATTTTGCACGCCTGTATATTGTCTTTTTGTATTGCACCTTTTATATGTAATTGTTTTTAATGTTTTTAATGTTTGTTAAGGACTACAGATGGAAATTAGCATTCTGCTAAATCTGGTGTAGCCATCTTTTTAATGTACCTGCACATTGTCCTTCAAATAAACAAGTAAATAAATAAATAAATAAATAAATAAAAACAATTAAAGGGCCTGTCTCCACCCGATACATTTTTTAAAAGTTTGATGGATGGATGAGAGCAACAAGGAAGCAACTGGCGGGACAGAAATGTGTCCACTGAGAGACAACTTTTCAGCCCCATGTCATAGCTCGTGTAATGTTTTCTTTTTTTCCTAGTGTGATGTTTGTCAGGTTTAAAGCAACAGATAATACAATTTTACACAATGAGTATGAAATATTGCATTTTATTCAGGTACACACCACTTTAATTGCCAAGATAACAACAACAAGCAGCTTACCACAGACACCGAGGAGTAAACAAGTCTCTAGAAAATACCTCATGAGACTTTGCATTATTTTGGTGCTGAACTTGCATAGTTTTTATTTTTATTAAATTATTTTAGTTTTTTTTTTTTACTATGGCAATCTAATTTAAACCATAGAGACTTTTGAATCTGGAGAACTAAACGGTAAAATGTATTTCTTGTTGTTGTTATTCCTCTGGTTAATCATACATGTTCCCACATCAGACTGGGTCTTATTTATAGGGCTGCAGTGGACCCAGCGCTATAATAAACACACTTTCTTCCTTTTCCCCTTCTCTCGCCTTCACTAACTCTCTCCCAGCTTATTAATACAGTTTTCCAGGTGTAATAAACCACATAGAAATCCCAAACAAAAGGCGGTATTTGAGAATGATGGCAATGAGGTTCGATTTGCTAAACTTTATAGGCCTTATAAGGATATAGTGCACTGGCTTTGGATGGCGGAAACCAATCATGTTAAAGTTGATGCAGTGAAGTTATTAATATATCTTGTGGTAGGAGCTATTGAGTGAGTTGAATATTAATCATGTTACCTGGCCAGCCAAATGATATCTCTCTGTATTTCCTATACACCGCGATACCATTTGGACACTCTCCATCCACTCTCGCTCCTCCGGTTCCAAACCGACTCCGCGATTCTGATTCGTTCAAAGATGGTGACGTCAGTGCCCCCGCCTTTGCCCGCAAAGTCACTCTTAGGCAGCGGAAGTTCCGCCTCAGTTTTGAATCAAGATGGCGCAATCTCTGATTGGTTCACTTAGCTGTCTGTCTACGCGCAACCGCAGCGTATTCTGTGGATCAAACGTTACCAGACTCACTCGCTGGTACAGCGATGAGTCATGGATTCTTCCAGGCAATTAATCATGGAGAAGTTGGATGAAAAAATGCCATCTAAAGCTTTCCAGTCAAATTTTACAACGTTAAATTAGAGTTAAATGACATGAAGTCGCGACATGAATCATTAGCCAGTGGCCTCAGAATTGTTCAAGTCTAGCTCAGAAAATGGACAAGTGATAATTATGGCTTTTTGGGCTGCCAGCTTGCATAAGACCTCAAGCTGAGTGAATGAATTTTACTCAATAAGTATGAGTGAGATTGTTAAACACCTTGTTACTCTTTACTTTTCTGCTTGGTAAAGTTTCACGATACAGATTATATGATGGGTGAAGACCTTTAATAATGCTTATAGGGGAGAACAAGTTGGAGTTATATAAAAGTAACAATTAAGAAATGAACGTCATTGATGAAGGTAAAGTGGCAGATATCATTCTGTTCTAAATTTTTCTCTCAGTGCAGAATGTGTCTTCTCAACTTGCTCTAATATAAATGAAAGATTTTAGTTTTGTTAGGTGGTGGTGCTGCTGTCGTAGCAATTTTAGTAGTAGTAATAATAGGAGTAATGCACAAGAGAGTAGAGCTGTGGAGTATGATTCACAGAAGCAGCAAAATATAGATATCTTATACATTAGAATAGAAGAATAGAATGCCTATTGTCACTATTCGTATGTACAATTTACATTATACATGCTCACAATGAGACTGAAAGCATCTCACTTCAGTGCAGACATTTAAGTAGACATTTAAGATATATACAACACAGCTGGATATTACATTAGGAGAGGAAAGTACACCTATAGTAAGAATGAATGTGTTTCAAGGCATCGTGAAAAGTCCCTCAGTCGTCCAGGTGGTTAACCTGTCTGCCCTAAGTCCTGCTTCCGGTGCTTTCTTTTGTAGAACCTTGGGAATAAGTTGCTCCTGTCGACATCTAAGATTAAAGCATAGATGATTCCTCTTCTCAGCTAGATTTCTTGTGCCCTTTTCCAGCTTTCTTACCGGTCCAATGATGTTGGGCTCGTAGTTTTTCTTAAGATGCGTGAAAAGTCCCTCAGTCGTCCAGATTCAAGGCATGGTTTTCAGAAAAAATTACACGTGTAATTGATTAAATGCAGCATGGATACATTTAATGCCAAAGTGATGAACATTCCAGGCAAAACATCACATGGCAGATGACCCTCACAAGAAAGTTATTGCTATAAATGCTATTCAGTATAATTCAAGCCATTAACTAACAGCAATTAAAATCATAGGGTTACTGAGTACAGCAAAAGTTCCATTTGTACCAGTCCACAGCTGTCTTACCGCTGTATGTGCTTCTTTCCGTACCTGCAAACACATATAATGGCACTGCAACTCCATTCACCTTGAAACTTGTTAATGAATCAAGTTTTGTATGTTCTCATGTGTACTTTACAGTATGTGCACTTTGAAATCTTTGCGTTATTAAGTCTATTAAAAGTGTAGTTATTATAAAGTGCTACCCTTTTACCTTCACTCAAACTCCTTACATGAGTGATAATTGCAGTAACAGTATTGTTCCTGTGATGCTGATTGTTGCTTGCTGTGCAGGGGCCTCGCGTTGATTAGAGGAGCGCACAGTGAACGAGGCAGATGTGTGTGATAAGGTGTCTGCTGCAGGTTGAGAGGCTGCTGACAGAGGCGCACATGCCCAGGAGGGTGCCTCTGTCCTGGGGAGAGTCTGGAGCTGCTCCTGTAGCCTGCTGAAGAGCACAGACTTCCATGATTGTACAGTCACTGCTAATCCAAACACCATTATGAAGCAAAACAGACAACATTATGAACACTGAAAAGGATAGTGTTATGTTTCATTCATTGTATAAATCTTGAAAAAGACATGTTGTTCCATTGTTTAATTGTGTGTCCACAATTTCCATGCAATCAAAAATATTATAAATTGCCTAAAACCACACAGCTATTATATAACAGAACAAATTAAACAAAGCCCATATCAAGGCTTTATGTATTATCTATAAAAGACCACGCAAATCCACTTTACTCAAGTGAGACACTGACATCTAGTGGCTGAAGGATGAACTGGATATGTCAGCGTATAGTTGTGTGCGTCTGCCAGTGCCCAAAAGGAGCTGGTCCAGTTATAACAGTGTTAATGAGATATTGTGTCCTCTTTATCACCTAAGCACTGGTTGCACCTGGGTAATTTTGGGCAAAAAGGGTGAATATTTAGACCATTGTGGCCATTACATCTGTGTTACACAAAATTACCCAAATATATTCTTGTCAGTCATGTTAGAATACTGTTATCTCATGAAAAACATACCTGGAGTTGTATTTTGTTTCAGTTTCAGTGTTTTCATGTTTGAGTAATCCTGCATTATTCATCTGTCTACATCTCCAAAGGTATTTTTTCAAGCTACCTTTTACAGACTGGCAGTTGCAGAGCTGAAAGTATCCCAATAACCGTTCACAAAGATGACAAATATTGACAGGAAACAATGAAAGGACATATGGGTATTTAAACCTGGGTTACAAAGATAGTAATTGAACTACACAGTGAACCATAGTCATGTTTGTTGATGTTACACTGGAAGACGGTAAAATTATCACTTGCACACACATCATATTACAACTAGGACTGAACTGATACTAAAGTAGGAACTAAACTAGGGTGACCAGGTTATCCAGCAGATTTATCCAAAACCATTGATTTGTCCCAATTTTATACAAGAAATGTCCAAGTGTCCCTATTTTGACAAGTATTTGACCAATCTGATACCCACCAACGGCACAGTGGCTGAGTGGCTAGCACTCACGCCTCACAGCAAGAAGGGGCCTTCCTGTGTGGAGTTTGCATGTTCTTGCCATGTCTGGGTGGGTTTCCTCTGAGCTCTCTGGTTTCCCCCATCAACCCAAAACATGCCCCAGGTAAAATCCTCCAGCTAAGGTCCAAAGACTAGCAATAAAATCATGGAGATGGGTCCTCGGGCGCTTTCATGAGCTGCCCACTGTGCCTGAAAGGATGGGTGAAATGCAGAGGATAATTTCCCTACAGGGATAAATAAAGGTATACATAATAATAATAATAAAATACAGAATATACAGAAATCCATGCATCTGAGGGCCCTCGGATTATGACCTACAAGTGAGTCCATCCATCCATCCATTTTCTTCCACTTATTCGGGGCCAGGTCATGGGGGCAGCAGTTTAAGCAGGGACTCCCAGACTTCCTTCAGCCCAGACACTTCCTCCAGCTACTCCGGGTGAACCCTGAGGTGTTCCCAGGCCAGCCGAGAGACATAGTCCATTCAGCGTGTTCTGGGTCTTCCCTGGGGCCTCCTTCTGGTGGGATATGCCCAGAACATCCGGAATAGATGTCTGAGCCACCTCAGCTGGCTCCTCTCAGTGTGGAGGAGCAGTGGCTCTACTCTGAACTCCTCCTGTGTGGCTGAGCTCCTCACCTTATCTCTAAGGGAGTGCCCAGCCATTCTGCGGCCACTTGTGTCCACGATCTTGTCCTTTCGGTCATTACCCAAATCTCATGACCATAGGTGAGGGTAGGAACGTAAGTTGGCCGGTAAATTGAGAGCTTTAACATATCAGCTCCCTCTTCACCACAACGGTCCAGTACAGCGACCACATCACTGCAGACGTTGCACCAATCCACTTGTCAATCTCATGCTCCATCCTCCCCTCACTCATGAATAAGACCTCTACTTAAGGCAAGACCTCTCCACCTACCTGGAGAGAGCAAGCCACCTTTTTCCAGTCAAGAACCATGGCCTCAGATTTAGAGGAGCTGATTTTCATCCCAGCCCCTTCAGACTCAGCTGCAAACCGCCCCAGTGTATGCTGCAAGTCCTGATTTGATGGAGCCATTAGGACAACTTCATCTACAAACAGCACAGATGTGATCCTGTGGTCCCCAAACCGGACCTCCTCCGGCCTCTGACTGCACCTAGAAATTCTGTTCCTAAATACAATGAACAGAACCAGTGACAAAGGGTATCCCTGGCAGAGTCCAACATGCATTGGGAACATGTCGGACTTACTGCCGGCAATGCAAACACAGCTCCTGCTCCGGTCATACAGACCTTACGACCACAGCTACGAGCAGCCTTATCAACTATAGAGGCTGAGAACAAACACCATTCAAAGTCCATGTCCCCAGCCTCCCCCGGAATCTGGGAGAAACTCTCCCAGTGGTGTGAGTTGAAAGTCCCCCTGACAGAGGGCTCTGCATTCCCATCAGACCGTCACTATACGCTTGGGTCTGCCAGGTCTTTTTGGCTTCCTCCCCCTCCAAAAGACCCAACTCACCCCTCAATGGGATCATTCGGGGACACAAACCCCTCCACCACCTTAAGGTGGCAGTTCAAATGAGACGAGAATGAACAATGCTGCACTCTCTTTTCACAGTTTTATTTATACAATCCATCAAAACCCGGGTGTGTCCTAGTTTTTCATTTTAAAAATGTGGTCACAAACATGGACTATGATTTATAAGACTAGGACAGGACAAGTGCACATCAGGACTAAACTGCATGTGCTCAAACGAGGAGCAAATCAGGACAAGTGTGAATGCATTATGTGAATCTCAAACTTAGTAGTAATGTTTTTGTTGATCAATTTTATTACTGTAACATAATTCAGCCAACTATCTGAAAATTAATTCCATAGGCTTAGTTCCTCAAATACTGACCACTCTTTTATAGAAAATCCACCATGTTGTTGTTTGTCCACTCTTAGCGCAGATCAAAGTGCAAAGCAGTAGTGAGAGTGTTGAGTACCTGGATTAGGACGCATTATCGCCCTCCTCTCATGTGGCGACTGTAACTTGACCTTGGTCCTTAATGGCTGAGTGACAATAGTGCCCCTTCCCACTGGCCTGTCTGCCCCTGTGTGAGGCTATTTATAATGTGCAGACACAGTGCAGAGAGGTTACTCAGAGGTGCCACTGAACACACTATGACAGCAACACAAGAACAAAAGGTGAGGCACGACATTGTTTGTGTTGACTTTAACTACTATCTACAATTTTCCTTGGGTTGCAGAATATGTTTTTTTTTTTTTTTTAAATAAAAGTGTATTTCTTTTCTTTTTTAAATTGTGATGTAGGGTATGATCTTCCAGTTGATGGTTTGACTTTGTTGACATGATGGTAAGTCAATTTATACCTAAAAAGATAGCCTGCATGGGTATGCAATACAGATAGACCTATTGGACTTTTAATTTGTGTTGGTCTTTTTCTGCCTAAAAATACACAAAGCTTTATATTAACACTTTAATATTAAATTAATATTAAATATTGTTTGATTGATTGATTGATTGATTGATAATATGAACACATAACTGCACAAAATATGATTACACAGCTCTTAGTGTATAGGTTTGTGGGTGAGTTTGTAGTAAATTTAAATTACATTACTAAATTAATTACTAAAATAATGAAAATCAGCTCTATGTATGAATCATTACCGGCACTGGCCATGAAAAAACTCTTATCGGTCAGTCTCTAGTATGTTATTTTCAAGATGTTTTCATTGTGTATAGAAGTAATGCAACTACCAACGCTCACAGTCTGTAGAGTTCTGGTACCAGTTTCTAGTCTGCATAAATCAACAAAATGTCGTAAACTAAATGCTATGCCAAGTGTAAATCATTATACTGTAAACCTTAATTTGTTAAATTATTAAATATAATAATAAGTGTTATGTTAACAACTCTCAGTATACATTTCAAAGTATAAAAATGTCTATAAAAAGTCTACACTGGACATGCTCTGTTACTGACATAATCAGACTGTAGGTGTAGTCATAATGCATGCTTTTATAGCTCATGCCCTTGTATTTTATCATCAGCATAATCCTGTGTGTTTTCATTAATGTTGACAAATACAACACAGATTGCCTTTTGCTATTTCCCTATGTCTTTGAACCAGGTGAAAAACAAGACATCAGAGGCAACTGGGCCTCACCAGCACTGTGACAAGTGCCATAACCTCCACTGTCACATCTTCAGAACGTGTGCGGTAATTAAGTGTCGTAAAAAGTGTGGGGCCTGCCTTCATCTGTGCAAGGAGGAGGACCACCTTCTCCTCTGTCCTAATGAGACAGCTCCGTGCATTAATGCCAGCTTCGGATGTCCGCTGACTATGCCCCGCTTTCGGCTGTCCCAACACCTACGTACCTGTCCTGCCAGTGTTGTCTGCTGTTCTCAAGACTGGAATCGTTGGCCCATTCCTGATGATACCCCACCTTTTTATACAAACATTTCACAAGCACGTCAAACTAGACAACATCTAGATGTTGCTATGGCACGAAGAGACCAGGAAATACTTTTTCAATCTATCAAAATGAGGAACGTGTTCCCTGAGCTTATGGTTGATGATTCTGACCCCAGGTCTGCTTTTGTCCATACAACTGACAATTCTCCATTGTGTGATGAGAAACTCACTGAATGTTGTGCAGAAATAAAAGAAAAGGAGTTGAGCCAAGAAGAGAGAGATGTCTTGGCAAGAAGTAGGAATGTTGAGAATATTCAGAACTATAACTCCTGGGAAAAGATGTTTAAGAAGGAGATGGATGGATGCAAGGAAACTGTCAAAAACCTAGAGAAGAAGGAAGAAAGAAAGGAGGAGAAGGCAGGGGAGAAATCACACAGCTGTCAAAGCAGTGGACATGGAGACACTAGTACAGCAGCTGCTTCTTTAGGTGAGAATGGTGCAACAGGACTAGCACCCTGGCAAGATGGGGTCCTGGAGAGGTTAGGAAGGCAAGTCCATATGTCTGAATACGACATGTATCTAGTTCACAATGGGGCCATGCTTATTAACTTCGGTATACTTCCAGCCTGCACCCCAAGAGAGAAGGATTTTGTCTACGGAAAACTTGATCCGATTGAGGTGAAGACTGTCCATTCTTTCAAAGTTCCTACGAGTTACCAAGCCAGACGATGCCAACTAAAAGACCCAACCAGAAAGATCAAAATGGTTCATCAGGGTGTAGATACTGCAGATTTGGGGGTGTTAATCGAGGATCTTCCAAAATGCAGTGAAGTACCCATGACGCTTCTATGTGCATTAGAAAAAGAACTGAAAGGACATTCAGTATCGCAGAATACATCCACTGATGCACTGTATGACGAGGTAGGAACACAAACATATGACTTCCACTCAGCACCATTTCAAACTGACATGTGTCTTGCCGATATTGCACCAAACCACAATAGTCTATATGTCAATGTTGAAACTGAACCAGTGACGAGAAGGCATAACAGAAGCAGTTCGGCCTTTAGCCACTTTTGCGGACACTTCTTCCGGCGTGATGAGTTTAGCTCACACTTTAAAAACGTGCACTCCGACATCCAATCTTGTTTGAATGGATGGTTCCAACAGCGCTGCCCCCTAGCATACCTGGGCTGCACGTACACCCAGGTAAGGTTTCATCCTTCAGGTCAACAGGCCACAATAAAGTACTGCCACGACGTCAACGCTCTTGTCCTTCAGCCTGAAGCCTTCTCTTCTTCTTCTTCTTCTTCTTCTTCCCGCATCTGCCAAAATATGAAGAAAGACCCCCAAATGGATCATCTGAGCAAATTGCCCCTAGAGGTCCTCCTGCACATTGTGGGTTACCTTGACAGTTTCACATTGTCCCAGCTGTCCCAGGCCTCACGACAAATGAGGGATGTGTGCGCCACATTTTTGCAGGAGAGAGGAATGGTCTTCCTTAAGTGGGAAAAGGAGACAGATTCCACTGGGAGGAGTGCCTGGAAGTGTCAAAAGAAAGTAAGTATCTCTCTTTATATAGCTTATGTTATCTAAATATATCTTATTTACATGTACTTTTAACTGTAGGGTATTTAATATGCACTCTGCTGGTTTAAAAAAGAACTACAATCACAATATAATCAGAATTTCTCTTTTTATCAATATAATCTGGGTTACCAGTGTCTGTCTACTCATTAAATATAGACGTGGACAGCCCATTCTTCATTTGAAAGCAGCAGTCATAGCTCTAACTAGGCAGAACTAGTTATGATTAATAATTGGTTGCAAGTGCTGGGCTTTGGAATTGAGGATTCAGATCAGAGAAATTCCTTTTCTTCTCTCTGGTACTGTATTAATAAGATCTTGCAACCAAAAGTGTGGAGGTCATTTAGTTCCCCATTGGATAATTGACTTTATAACCAAAACACAAAATGGAACATAAAAAGGAATTTTATGTAGTTCTCCCATCAACAGTTCATATGTAGCTTTTTGCTGAAGTTTTGTTGAAGCTTCAGTACTGCAGAAAGTTCCATAGCACTATAAACATAGTTTCCACTGAAGCTAAGCAGCCGCGAGGTAAAAGTAGGACACTCACAGTAGCATGTGGCTGTTGTGTTGGTGATATCATTGAAGTGCTATGGCCTGAGCTTGATCCTGCAGTAAACTGTGTGACTTCTTAACTTGGCAGCTCTGTATTAACATGGAAACGAAGGCTAATAACAATATTCAATAGACAGCTGGGCATATTTTCCCAGTGAAGGAGAGGCATCATAACAAATGTATTCAAAAACAGCATGTGATACAGATGATAAAAATAATTGGTCCAGATAGTGGGGATATAAAAAGACAATTGTCCCCTGCCAAGTCAGGCCAGAGGGGTAACAAATAAGGTTAAGGTGCTCTCCAATAGTGAGATGATGCCTACAAATGTGCAATTTTAAAACAGATATACATTCCTCTCACTTACATAGAAACATAAGAGGTTAATGACACTCACTGTAGACAGTTGATCACTTTTTATCAATGAAGAACAGCCACTGTAATGAATGCATTCAAAAGCAACACCAACATTATGTGACAGACTGTCGGGTTAAAATGGAATATGTTCTAATAAATGATTTAGCATTTAAGTAACATTATTCCAAATACTACACTTACAACAGACCTACTTAGTATTTTAAGCTTTTCTTTTCTTTCATAATTTCAATTTATCTAAAACAATTTATCACCTATTAGCTTCTTCTTTCTGCTACAGTCATTTGTAATGATTGTTTTTGTTCAGCTTTTTCTGAAATATTTTTGTTATGCCCATTGTTAAGTTTGCCCTTTCAGAATGGATTCTCTCTATTCAGCTTATAGCTTATAGGCCTCCCAGTCCAAAACCACAACAGCTGTTGCCTGACAGGGCTTCACAGAATTGAATTATTCCTTAGCATGTGCAAATAGCTTACATAGTTTTTTTTGTGTGTATGGCTTTGTTTTGCAGGTATGGACCTTCAGCTTTGTGTTTTCCACTGTGGATAGATGGAGCTTTAATGACAATCCCTCAATGTCAGAACACCTACAGAGCTGCTCCTATTACCAGAGAGACGAGCGCTGTGAGCCTGTGGCCTTACCCGGCCTGGGAGAGGTCACAGAGACACAGGGGAACGCCTGTCCCAGCCGATAATACCCGAGGCCAGGGAACCTGCAGTAGCTCCAGTATTTACAATCACTCACATGTGACTTTTGTCAACAGTGCCTCACTCTCAGATATAAATAGGCCAGTAATCACATGGACATCACACTGTACTGTTCTTTTTTGGCATCTGGTTTGGAGTTTAAAGGTTAATGTGCTTATATTTCACTAGCGTCTATGCGTTTGATGCACAACTATTGATGGTAATGAAAATGTCGAGACTGACGTCATTTGCTTTAAAACGAGCCACAGTTTCATCAAGCAAATTCTTGTGTAATGTGGAACTGTGACGCTGCTTTTTAGTGGGAGGAGGCTGACATCTAGCGGACAGACGGTGTATTTCAATGACCAGTGCTCAAGCTCAGTTCCAGTGTTTTCCACAGGTTTATGCCAATCTTTTTATTTAATACTAAATGTTGGTGTATTGCCTCTACTGAACAAAAAAACAAAAAACAAAAAAAACAATTACAGATTAAAAATGCTTTCTTCTATATGTTTATGGCAACACACACAAAAAGCATAATTTATTTTACCATTTTATTCTCAGCTAGTTTTTAGACTATGGGGTGAAAATGAGACTATCTGAGCACGATAGTCTCCTCTATTAATGGGAAACACTAAGGTCTTAATATGAAATTAAAATTACTTAAGTATATAGCCTACTTTGTGTAGACCTTGTGTACATCTATTTAGTTTCATGTCATAGCTTATTTATGCATTATTATTATTGCAATATAATTTCTCACTGGCACATTATGCATTAGTCCACATGTATTTACTCAAAGCCTACTAACAATTATTTCATTATTTATTTATTTTGGCTCATAGTCTATGTTTTTTTTGACTTATTGCGTTGAAATGCTTTGTAAATGTGAATAAAAGAAGCAAGTAGAAAAGCAACATTTTATTAAATGACACGTGTAAGATGCTAAAACACTTGAGACGGGTCCGGATTGCGCAGCTTGTTGATGACCTCGGACAACATGTGGTTGCAGAGCGCGGCGTACGGGTTGAGTTGGACCGCCTGCTGTCGCGCAAATTCACTCCCGAGCGCCGCTGCTTTCGTGAAGTCCTCTCTGGCCTCGTCGTTTTGACACATGAGTCTCCGCAGAAGGCCTCTCTGCAACAGCGCCTGGCACCCGGTACGACCCGCTGATCCACTCAGCACCACGGCCCGGTCCAAATCCTGGAACGCACCTGGGTCACACATGGACAGGTGAGGGCAGCTGATACAGAGAAAACAAAGAGGCTACAGAGCGTTTTCACCTGACGTCACAATCCGGACGCCCGGCATGTTGGAGGGTTTCGAAGCACTGCGAACAGTGCATTTATGCCGCAAAGTTAAAAAAAAATATATATTTTAAAGCAAAATGGTCAACTATTGTCGGCTCCTAGGCTGTCACAATAGATCGGACAGAGAAAAACACCTGCAGTTCTATCGTTTACCTAAAATACTGACCGACCAGGGTGACCAGACAGAGTGATTATCAAAGGAAAGTCTCAAACAGAACTTGGATGGGAAAAATCATGACAACATTTGCATATGATTAAGATTAAGACTTTATTGATCTCACACACAGTGACACACAGGAGATGCTCAGCTCATTTTGCAGCCGGTTGATATTTCATACTGTGCAATGTGATTGCTATCGTCATTTATTTATTTGTCATTATTTAGGTCCATGCATCAGTAACTTATTTAAAGGGATATGCCATCCCCAGGTCAAACTTGGGCATCTCCCCACAGTCCAGAGACTAAAATAAGTGGTGGAAAGCGTTTTTCTGGTGACGCAGCCATTGTCCAGGTCTGTCAGCACTGACCGCCGCGGTATCTGCAGCTACTCCGCGTTAGACTGGAGTCTAACGGCGCCAGAGAAAGATTTCGGCCAAAAGGAATTAATTTGCTCGATGCTTTTCCCAATTACTTTCTGTGTAGTGCGCATTCATATCGAGTGCAAATAAATGTGCAAATCAACACGGAGAGCTTGCCTTGGTCATTTTGGGTGGGAACTATTTTTCAGTGCGGAAAAACACAGCCGAAGCACGCAGCACGCTGCGTAACAGGGGAACTGCCTTCCTGGTGCGTAACAGGGATTCCCCTGTCAGCGTGGTGTGTGTAATTCCTTTTGGCCGAAATGTTTCTCTGGCGACGTTAGACTCCAGTCTAACGTCTAACGTGGAGTAGCTGCAGATACCGCGGCGGTCAGTGCTGACAGACCTGGACAATGGCTGGGTCACCAGAAAAACGCTTTCCATCACTTATTTTAGTCTCTGGACTGTGGGGAGATGCCCAAGTTTGACCTGGGGGTGGCATATCCCTTTAACTTTGTTAGTTGTAAATACCTGTACAGGTACATGTTAATTTGCTTCATTAGCCTTAGAGTAAATTGGTTTACAATGTTAATATTTTAATCTTTGCAAAATGTGATTAATAAAAAGCAGTATACTAGTACTTAAACACTTTACACATGTAATACAAGTATGCCTACCTTTGCCATCACAGTACGTTTGTCTCTAATTTTCTGCACTTTACCCTCTCGTACCAGCCACAAACAAATTGGCTGTTGCCTCCAAACCTTTAGAGCTCTTAAGTTCTTGTGCTGTATAAGGGCTTGGGGAGAAGACCAGTTCACAATGTCGGGATCGCTTACAGCAGCAGAATCGACAAATCACCACTGTCACTGAACAAACTTGAATCCATCCCATATGGATCTTCTTGCCCAATTAATTTGAGTTTTTTTCATATAATGATCCTTTTCTTTGGCATCCAACTTATCTCTATACAACTGGTCAACTGTGGCAGAAGCTTTAGATTCCGATGTGGAAGGTTTCTCGTGAAATTTTGATTTTTTTTTCTGCATAGTTGCTATATAAACACGTTTAGTTTTGAGCGCGTAAACCCTTCAAGAAGGCCGCACATCCGGGTAATGGTCCTGTTTTTCTGGTTCATGAAAATGCTCTATAGCGGTTAAAGTATGCAAGATGACACACTGAGGATGTTGAAGAAGCAAATAAAAAACTGGCTGAAATCATCTTTATTCTGCAAATAAAATGTGGTCCACTTAACACATGTTAACTTGATATTTTTAGCAAAGCATTCGTTCATCAAGTGTCTTCTCAAAATGTATTTCCATACCTAAAACAACTAAATTAGGCCATATTTTTAAAGGTTGAATTAGGAATAGCCGTTGTGTTCTATAGATTAGAAGAAAAGCAACATGCTATTCTGTCCAATTAGGCCTTGCATATAGAAATGTAATTTGGTACAGTGTATATATAATGTATGTAAATGCAGAATAAACCAATCAGTCAGAATTTTTTAACAATATTTGGACAAACCTGTGAATGGCTGCATGCAGATCCAATATACGCTATATGTCTAACAAAACAAAAAGGTGCCAAATTTATTATGTAGCTTTATCGTATGATTCGATATGATTCTGATCCAGTTTTTAATAAACTCAACATATTACACTCTTATTATAAAAGAGAGATTTTTGTCATTTTTGCTCACATGGGGTATGAGCGACAAGGGTAATTTATTGAATGTAAAATATGGTTTATTACTTTATATTTACCTCTGAATGAATAAAACACATTAGTCTCCATCAACAAATCCAGTATCAAACCTCGTCTCTGTGCAACATGAGTTCCCATTTGCTTCACCCACACCAGATGAAACTAAGCTGGCTGCGTGTTAAAGACGCCCAGTGCAGAGTGTGCTGGCAGAGTGCACCACAGACACAGAGCTGATATGTGCTGCCATGTGCTGCCATGTGCTGTCATGTGCTGCCATGTGCTGCCATGTGCTGTCATGCCAGCCCCCCGCCGCCCCACTGCCTGTGCTGAGTGTGAGAGGGTGCACATACCTGCTGTGTTCCCCTGTAGCCGCAGGGCCTGAGCGCGGTTGTTGTAGGCTGATGCTCTCCCGGGCAGCAGCTGGATTGCCTGGCTGAACAGTTCAAGAGCGTCTTCCAAATCTCCTGCCTCTGCCGCTGAGACGCCACGCGTTTCCAACTCCTTCACCTGCTTCAACAACTCTGTGTCAAAGCCGCTGTCTGCCGGGGCAAGATAAACAGGTTGAGAAAGCACTCCCCAACGCAATTGACAGGTAGTGTGCAATAGCAAAAACACAGAAATGTCACTCGAAATTCAACTCGGATTAAAATGTCATGTTCTAGACCAGGCATGGGATGTGTTCAAGAAAATTCAATATGTCAGGCAATGATAAAGATGAAAAATAACTGAACATATCAAACTATACACTCACCATCATCAGTTAATGCCTCCTCTTGGCTCAGGCCTGGGATGTCCCCAAAGGGGGTGTTAGGGTTGAAAATAGCTTGAAGTACTGCATTGTCGTGTGCAGAAGCCATGTTGTCACAGTCCGAACAGGAGGCAGAAAAAGACAAGAAAAATGATGGCACTGACAATGCAGATGGGGAAAGCTTTTTCTCTCTGCTAACTTCCACCATCTCCACAGGCCAATCACAGAAGGGGGCGGCAGCAGAGGCAGACTTTGAGGTGAACACATCTGTATTTGATTAACGCAAAAAAGGAGGGTATGCTGTAACTGTGGGCAAAGTCGGACAAAAAAACAAAAACAAAACACATGCAAATTGTTAGTGAAACATCGAAATCTCAAGAATGTAGTGATAATGCTCTAGAAGTGAGTAAAAAAGTCCTATACTATTAGGCCTACTGTGAAAATGTATGCATTATAGAGAATCACCACTTAGGCCTACCAGTTTTTATAATTTTGTTGTCACACACTAGCATTAGCAGTTAGTCATCATTTTATCATTGTTCTCAATCTGGGCAATATTTGGGTATTGGTATTTTGCTCATTTTAGCACGTTCAGAAGCCCTAGTACTGCTGGTTTAACTGAGTAGTGACCATCCATATTTTCAGTAGCATAATATCCATTAGGGCTGAACAATTTTAAGAAAAAAATGAATTGCGATTTTTCTGGCAGATATTGCGATTTCGATTTCATCCACGATTTTTTTCAAATGAAGTTTCAGTGCACATGAACATTTGCAAACATCACAGAAACTTACATCATTCTTATACCATTCAAACACTAAATTCCATAACTGGAATGCAAGAATGAAAACTAAAGTCAATAATTTATTTCAAATGTAGTCCTGTTTATTAAAAAGAAACCATTCTTTGGATGGTGGAAGGAATACTTCTTGAGGATCTCCTCAATCCCGCAGTCACGTCTTCCGAGGAGGAAGCAGAGGCTGGGGACTCAGGGGCGGACTCACTCATCACCCTGGCTGAAGTTATTGAGGTGGTTGGAAAGCTCCTTGGTGGCAAGGACCCGGGGGTAAATGAGATCCGCCCTGAGTATCTTAAGTCTCTGGATGTTGTAAGGCTGTCTTGGCTGCAACATCGCATGGCGGTCGGGGACAGTACCTCTGGACTGGCAGACCGGGGTGGTGGTCCCTCTGTTTAAGAAGGGGGACCGGAGGGTGTGTTTCAACTATCGGGGAATCACACTCCTCAGCCTTCCCGGTAAGGTCTATTCCAGGGTGCTGGAGAGGAGAATTCGACCGATAGTCGAACCTCGGATTCAGGAGGAGCAGTGTGGTTTTCGTCCCGGCCACAGAACACTGGACCAGCTCTATACTCTCCATCGGGTGCTCGAGGGTGCTTGGGAGTACGCTCAACCAGTCCACATGTGCTTTGTGGATCTGGAGAAGGCATTCAACCGTGTCCCTCGTGGGGTCCTGTGGAGAGTGCTCTGGGAGTACGGGGTTCAGGGACGTTTGCTAAGGGCTGTTCGGTCCCTGTATGACCGGAGCAGGAGCTGTGTTCGCATTGCCAGTAGTAAGTCGAACCTGTTCCCGGTGCATGTTGGACTCTGCCAGGGCTGCTCTTTGTCACTGGTTCTATTCATTGTATGTACAGTCAGGGGCCGGAGGGGATCCGGTTTGGGAACCACAGGATCTCATCTCATCTGATGTTGTCCTGATGGCTTCATCGAACCGGGACCTCCAATGTGCACTGGGGCGGTTTGCAGCCGAGTGTGAAGCGGCTGGGATGAGGATCAGCTCTTCCAAATCCGAGGCCATGGTTCTCGACCGGAAAAAGGTGGCTTGCCCTCTCTGGGTGGGTGGGGAGTCCTTGCCTCAAGTGGAGGAGTTCAAGTATCTCGGGGTCTTGTTCACGAGTGAGGGGAGGATGGAGCGTGAGATTAATAGGTGGAACGGTGCAGCGTCGGCAGTGATGCGGTCGCTGTACCGGACCGTTGTGGTGAAGAGGGAGCTGAGCCAAAATGAAGCTCTCAATTTACTGGTCAATCTACGTTCCTACCCTCACCTATGGTCATGAGCTCTGGGTAATGACCGAAAGGACGAGATTGCAGATACAAGCGGCCGAAATGAGTTTCCTCCGCAGAGTGGCTGGGCGCACCCTTAGAGATAGGGTGAGGAGCTCAGTCACACGGGAGGAGCTCGGAGTAGAGCCGCTGCTTCTCCACGCTGAGAGGAGCCAGCTGAGGTGGCTCGGGCATCTGTTTCGGATGCCTCCTGGACGCTGACCTCTCTCGGGAGGTGTTCCGGGCATGTCCCACCGGAAGGAGGCTCCGGGGAAGACCCAGGACACGCTGGAGGGACTATGTCTCTCGTTTGGCCTGGGAACACCTTGGGGTCCCCCCGGAGGAGCTGGAGGAAGTGTTCGGGGTGAAGGAAGTCTAGGAGTCCCTGCTTAGACTGTTGCCCCCGTGACCCGGCCCCGGATAAGTGGAAGAAAATGGATGGATGGAAACCATTCTGAAGCCATTTCTGAAATAGGTGACCAACTTATACTGATTGTAGTCGTGAATACGTGACCTGTCCACGTGCAGCATACCGCTTCTGATTGTTGAGCTTCGCAACATGGCAGGGAGGTGGCATACATGTGTGAAATAGTTGACGAAGCAAAACCTGGGTCAGTTAGGAGCACTGCAAAAAACTGCGACTTTAACAATTCCAAAATCACGTTGTCTGAGATCACGATTTTTGATCTAAAACGATAGATCGTTCAGCCCTAATATCCATTATATAATATAGAAGTGGTAGTTTGATTAAAAATAAAAAAAATCTGAAAATCGATTTCTGTCAAAAGTCCTATGAGATTAATGAATGTAACGTTAGGTAACACATGAGAGGATGAAATACAATTTGAAATCAATCAGCTACAGTCACATCATGTTATCTTTGCATGGGACTTTCTTGGAAAGATGAAGTCATGGACAAACAAACTGCTAATTCCTCATGGTCACTAAAAGGAGATATCCAAATGCATTTAATTTCAGAATTCATGTGCTGTTTAGTTTTATAGATTAAATGCTAGGCTTAAGTCTATAAGTAGAATTATAGCTACAGAACCTATTCGTGTATTTAATCAAAACATTAGGAAATGGAGAGAACAGTAACCCTGGGATTTTGCCATCCTACAAACTAATTCAAAGTTCCTATAAATGTGTCTAAGTATAATCACAAAATGGTTCCAGCACAAAGCTCTTTTCCAATTACTGGCAGCAGTGATCTGGAACTGGAGAGCACGTAGAGGTATAGGCTGTGGGACTGTTCACAAGGCGGATGGTGAGAAAGAAAAAAAGGCTTTCAATTGTTTTCACATTTTTTATTTTCTGCTATTTTATGCTGTTATTGTAGTAAAAACATCAATCCAGTGTCCAGTGGAAAAAAATCTGTTGTAATAGTACATTAACCAAAAATATTATGGTTGTTACTTGTGCTAAGACATTACTTCCTCCTTGAAATGTGTAGCTTTTTGGGTTTTGGGTGTTACATTAATTTGGGTTTAAATTAAGCAAAACTACCGAAGCTCTCTCAAGGCCCCACCAGAAACATCCTTGCTTTTACACTTTTAATGAGTATGTAGACAACTCTCTTGTATTAGTAAGTTTGCTGTGAATAGATGCTGCTAATCTTATTTACACTATCCTAATATAAAGGTTTTTGCTGCATCATTTGTGTGAAAAACTAGCCCAGCTTACGTACCTCCTCTCAAATCCAATTTAAAAAGCGCTGCTGTGTGCCTCCTATATTTCCTGGAGGCACGCTCAGCACTGTGCGTGGATATGACACCGGAGAGGCATCTTACTGGAAATCTTTAATGACGCCTGCCTGATTAATGCTGCAGCCGCTTTAACTATCCAATTTACACATCTACCACTGGAATCCCTCTCCATGTGAACAGTTTTATATTCCAGAGGCTAAAAGGAAGAAGAGAGAGAATCAGATCTGAATAAATTAGTGCAACGTTTAAAAAATAGCTATTAAAATATTTCACCTGAATAGTTATCTGCTTTGTCCGTGGAGGTGTTTTTGTCTTTTGTATTGGTCTGGAATGCTTTACAGTTTGGTATTAAACCTTTCTAGCTTCATGGAGACCAAACCTGGCCAAGTTACAGCCAGGAAGCCAACTCCACACAGTCAAAATGCCTGTTTTTCGAAGTATTTTTGAGCTATAAAACCACCCGTAATTGGATAAACGTGAGGTAGAGCTGTTTAATAACATATTGTGGAACATTTGAATCAGAGCAATGACAAATCCATAGAAACAAGCAGGTGCAGGACCCCCAAACAAAAAGCTGCATACAGTAGTGCACCCTTAATGTAAAAACTGAATTTATCAACATTGCAATTGTTCAAGTATTGAAGTAGAAGTTTTCTTTTTGGCCACTTGAGAGAGCTCTTGCGGCTTCTATCTCGACCTATCCCCTTCAGGTCAGTGCGGACAGTTTGATCCTCCATTTTCCACAGGGGTAATAACAGTTAAAGAGTGAGGGCAAGGCTATCATGTTCACGGTCAGTCGGTAAGCAACAATTTTCTACAGCCTGTCCCCTAAGGCTTCCCCTGTAGCGCTCGAGCAAGGAGAAGCAATTGTGTGTGGATTATCAGTCTGCTATTACTGTAAATGTCACAGCCTCAGCAACTTGATTATGTCAATAAGGAAAGTATTTACTGACTCCCAAAAGTTGAAAAAAGAAGTAGTAGTGAGAAGTTCTTCAGCCAGTCCCAGTCTTGAGGGAAATTAACAGATAATCAAAAACATTGACCCCCGGTGGTTGTATAGGGCCGAAAAAGCTTATACAATGAAGACGCCATCAGTGTTTTGTCCAATTACAAAAGTCAATAAGTGCTGCAGCTAAAGAGGAGTAATGTAACAACAGTAATGGGCTGGCTAATAGTGGGTGAGATAAAGAATTAAGTGTTTGGGAAAGTTAATGGACAGTTGCAAAAGGTTTAAAGTTGTTTAAACGCACTGAAGTTGCCTGCAGTTATTTGAGTGTTGTGGTGAGACCTGAAAGATGATTTTTGATCTGTCACATATGAGCATATCATATAATGAGTGCCCCCGCTCTCATACACACACACACGCACACACACACACACACACACACGCACACTTTTGACTTTTACAAGATAGTCATATTGTGTGAGTCTGGCTGCAGTTACGCCTAAATCTTATTATTATCTGATTTCTAGGTCTTCAAGATTGCTTTTATGAACCACAAGCCATAACATGTGATGTGAATAATAGGAGGGGACCATGAGCGAAAAGAAATTAAATGATTTTGCTGTTTGCATGACATTTTAATCATCGTATAACTCAAAAATCTGATACAAATGAGATTTTGATCGTACCTGTATCTGCAGTCTTTCTAACAGTACTGTACATTCATGGTAGAACATATATAGACAGTGAGATGTTTTGTTGAACATCTCACTGAGGGACTACAAATGCGTTCTGGGCCAACACTGCTAAATAATAGATCTTAACTGTATAATATTAATATGCATGTTCAGAAACATAAGAACAAAAGCAAACACAGCTTTAGCAGTACCATGTTATCTAACATACTGGTTCATGAAATCAGAGGAGCACTCAGGAAAAAAAACATCTTGTATCATAATAATCCAGGAAGGCTTTAGCATGGCTCCTTAGTGCTTGAGGATCTGAGCTCCTAATCCCTGAGCCCTATGGAGGTAAACAGGGGTCTCTGCGTTGATACCTGGCCCGCTGATGATGGCGGCGGACTAGCACATGCAGAGCGGGGGCACTCATAGCTGGATTAAAACACAATAATCCGCTCAACAGAGAGATGAGTGCCAGAGGTTAGGCAAATAAACAATGTTGTTCTTTTACTGGAAACACCTTTTGCTGAGCAGTGTGTAGATAGGGAATTTTCTGCTTTGTTTGTTCACAGACATGTCTTTTTCATGTGATCAATTCTGAAACTGCTATTTTTCATTTAAAAATGTAAGAAAACAGATAACACAATAGCTTTTAGATGATGAAACAAGGCCAAATGGTAAATGTAAAGCATATGGGATTAAAATTACTGAAAAATTACTACTATTAGGTAGGATTGTCATGGTATTTTGTGAAATAACTGACTGCACTAAAAGTAATAAAATAAAACAAAGAACAAATGCTACACTCTTTGCAAATAGGTTGTGGGTTCAAGCCTCAGTCTGCTCAACAGCTATAGCAACTATGTATTGGTTTTCCATATGTGTGTTAATAGTTTGTCTTCCAAATTTGGAAAGGCTTCTTGATTAAATAAATATATCATACCTGTTACACTTTCTGGCTACGTACACCTTCTGCACATATGTTTTAAGGAACAACTGTGATGCAATATCATGTTGTCATCACATTATAATAATGATAATCCAATGTTCTAACTCTAAATGTAATGATCCTTTGCACTCATTTATTTTTAAATGTCCTATATTATACAAAATTGGCCCTTGTGTGCTGTAAACCATGTTATGGTGTTATCTCAACAAAATCATACCTGGAGTTGTGTTTTGTTTCACTCACATGTTCATTCACAGGCCTGAAATCATCCAAATGATTCAAACTAAATGTGGAGTTAAACATGTGAATGAAACAAGACACAACTCACAACTCTTGTTGCTGATGAGGGAACAACATTGATCTGAAAATAGCGTAATACATGCCCTTTAATGTATTTTTGCAGATAAACACAAAAATGCTGTGCAACTTCAAGCAACTCAAGAAAGAGAAACAAGCTCACCACTACCCAACCCAACAAAGTTCTCAGACAAGGTACAAATGACACCTACAACTCCATCCTGAAACTTTGGGATTAGTGAACATGTAAGCGTAATGTTTTTCCAAATATAATGTGTTGCAGCATTGGGACTGTCACTGCAGACCATGGATGATTTATGGCCAGCTCGAGAAGAAAAGCTGAGAGGTAAGTGAAACAGGCTGCAGTGTTATAGGTGTCTTTGGCTACCGAAGAAATGCAGCCAGGTTTACATAGAGACAGAGTGTGCTGCAGATTTGCCTAGGCTGAAGGAGCTCTTCTGGGAGCACTTTTGTAGATGTTATATGAGATTTGATTGAAGGTTGGTGTTGGTTGTGAGAGAGCGGGTAAGGACTATTATTACACCCAATTCTAAACTCTACAATAGTGTTTGGGGAGTTCATTTCACAGATAGAACACATTTACCAGGTTGTATTTGCCAAATCACACAACACGTTATTTACTTTGGCGAGTGACAAATAATCCCAAAAGATCTTAAATTTCTTAACTATAAGGCTGAGTGTTGTGAGATAAACAGACAGTCCTGAATATCTTATACCTCAAACAGCCACGAGTTGCAAGAGATTACAATTTACTTAAGACTATAATTCTCTTGGCCTTGTAAGTTTACATGCAGAGTAATGTGCTACTTACATTTCTGGATTTATTTGGAAGATTTTGGTAGCTTTAATTACCAGTAAATACACCTAACATACAGTCTCTCTTTTGTTAATATAGATAAATGACAGCTCATTTACTTTTACAATTTTAGAAATGTTAGGATGTGTTTTTCACATGTTATTGCCACCACTGCAAGACGTGACTATCAAAGCTCATGTAGTTTTAACTTTGACATTATATTGTATTGGACCAAAACACTGAAATACAGGGTAGTCCATGGTGGAAGGACCATACTTTGTTTCATTGCTGATGTAAAATGAGTGAACGAACAAAGGAAACATGATTTTAAGTTGAAAAAAAAAAAAAAAGAATGTCAAATTTCTCTGTTCCTTGTCATTCACATTGTCTAATATATTACCATACAAATGTACCTTTTGTTCCATGGCACAAAAAAATAGCTCTGATTTCTTACCATTTTCCTTGCAAGTTTGTGACATAATCACAGTTACCGGTAATTGTAAAAATAATTAAATCTGCCATCCCTAGTCTTAAGTGTTTTGAGAACTGTTACTCCAATAATGAAAACATAATTAGGAGATAAATTAGATCTTTTGTGTTATTTTAAATTGTGGAAGTTAAAAAAAAGAAACCCTCCGGTGCTGCTAATTATTACAATTTAGTAATTATACAGTATAAAGACAGTAATAGGGACTGACTAATGCACTGATAACATTGTTTTCTTTTGAAATGGAAAAGATTTAAGTGAAGTTAAGACTATTGCTTTGTTTTGTACACCCCAATCATATACAAGATATCATTGATGGCCACAAGACTGCATCTGCACTCTGCCATCTAGAGTAAACAATGTCGTTTCGCCTCAGTTTATGGGGCTCAGTCTCCCACTGAGATTCAAAGTATGTTGAAGAGCACTTTTAGCTCAATGGCTGAAGAAACAATGTTTGTGTGGGCGCAACTGGATATTCTGAGTTTTCATATAAAATGCATGTGATGGCAAATATTTTATACATTATACTATATATTCGTTGTTCATGGTAAAGTGGGATACGCATAGAATCACTTACAGTCTATTATGAAGAATTCAGGCATCTTATTTTGGAGTATTACATCATAGCTTCAGCAGTAGGAAAGCTCAAATAGACTCACTTGATTTCTTTTTTTCCTTCCCTTTTCCCTAGAAGCACACATCCACCTGCCATTTTATTCCTCATGCATTTTTTACCGTCAACTCTTCTCATGGCAGGATGCGCTCGAGAAGCCCCCATCCTCTCTTTGAAAATACCTATCTGCATGTCTTTAAGGGCCTTTATTAGAAAGTTAAATGAGCATGCGGAAATCCCCTGGGATAGTTTACCTGCGCCGGAGAATGGAAATAGCATTTTTATGGAGGAATAGACATTAGGGCTGGAGCCACAAAGTAAAATGGATAGCCTTCCGTCCAGAGCTTATTTAACACTTGATGTCATGTGCCCGCTATCATTTGTGCAGGCGGGATAACTGGTTTGGAAAATGAAAAGTCCCCGGGAGTGATGTGTGGGATCTAATCAGCTGCAATATCCTATGGTTTGTAGATTACCTCTTGTCAGATAGCTCACCACACTCAAAACGGTTGGTTAATATGTTCTCCTGGATTGTATGAAAGACTAAGTATCGGTTTATATGATCCTTGTCTCTGTTTTGCATATAGGAACTACCCATTACAAAGAGATATTGCTTTGTTTCTGTACTGGCAAAAAAAAACACCTCAAGAATTACAGTGCAAACACATTGGCTGGAACACATAATTTTGATTGCTTTTCAAGCCCAGTCTTCTCAGTGACACATTGTAGTGTGCTGTTAGTGCAGTTGTACACATCCACCAATAAGGGGAGCTCAAACCCAAGGCTTTCCCGTCACCACTGGCTACTCAAAGAGGCTCAGTGTGCTCCAAACCACATGCATGGGGTTGAATAAAACATGAAGCTTCTCTTATGCCTCCAGCCATACAACAACACACAAGCCACACCCCCATTCCTGTCCGATCAAAGTTTATTATTCGTCTGCTATTTAGCAATTTCAAGGGCTTCATCCCTCTGAGCAAGGTTTCATTCCCTGTAGTGGTAATTGAGGGCTTTGAGGCAGCTTCCATTAAAAGAGACTGACAATGTACGATGCAGCCTTGCCCCAAAATACCAGTAAAATAAGAAACGGACATCTATTTATTGTTTAGTGACTCATCATAGTTTTACCTAAAGGCACAAGTCTAGGTCCAAGTACGGCTCCCTCGCCTCCGCACAGCCCATTGTAAATACAGTTGTTTGTTCAGACGGTGTGTTGTAGATAAAGGGTGGAGGCAGGGACCTGAGTGCGGCTGTAATTAATCAGCAGAGCGCCCCTCCGTCCCACAATATTAACCTTATGCTGGCTGAGGCTTGGTTCATGCACATGCCAGGGCTATCTCTGACTGCAAATACAACAGAGAATACCAACTGCATGGCTGGACTCCATGGATGAGCAGGGTCAAAGTGCATGAGGAAGTACTACTTACTGTGTACCCATTAGCTGACACTTTTACCTGTTATGTGAGAGCTTCAATTTATTACTATTGTTTTAGAAATGGTTACATTGTACAGTAATTGCTTTTGCTCAATAAATATAGCTAAAAATACAATGTTAGAATCTGTAATTGTAACATTTCCATCCTTGTTTTTGCTTATCACATGTGTACTATCTGGCAGCCCCTGTGAGCATATTGAGAAAATGAATCAGTCTTAATTGAGAAATGTGAAAATGCACATCTCTGGTAATATTAATATTCATCAAAACGATATTGGCAAGTGAGATTGTAACATTAAATTTGCTATTCTTTGCCTCAGTCTGAAAGTTCACCTGCCTTGGTTGTTAGCAGTGAAAGTTATTATCCTCCATGAGGGTTTGCGGTCTCACCAGGACCTAGGAGATAATTCTAGACAACCTTTTGTTTACCAATGTGCTTCTGCAGTCACCCCACGAGGCCCTTTGAGCCACACGTTGACTTTTCAAAGGTCACAGAATCTCTATGAGAAATAACCATCTGTTCTTTGTGTGTAGTACTTTATTGTCTTTGGTGTAAGACAGAATAAAATACAAACTTTTTGTAAAGTGTGAAAATGGCAGCTATGTATTTGGATAAACTGTCTGTGGTTGTTTCTTCAAAAGGTTAGTGGTGAGCAAATAACATTTTTTTTTTTTTTATATAACTTTACATATTTAAATACTATAGAATAATTTGATCTACATAGAAATGTGAATCAGTCTTGTCAACACCCTAGTCAGTGATCAACAAACCCAACCTGCACTAATGTCAACTGATACAAATCAAAGATTACATTATTTGTTTTAGTTTTAGTAGATTTTTCCCAACAGTAAAGTGGTAAAGTTAAAGATCCTTTACTGCCTCATCTTTCAAGGACCAGCCTGGCAAAGGTCTCATTAATTCTGTTTTTACTACTTCCTTTATGTAAAATCTTAAAACATCCATATTCTTCACCAGAGTATGGCTGAGAGCACAATAGAAGAGGTGAAAGAGCAAACAGCTGTACATTAAAGCATCAGTTATTGTGTCACGTCATTCATTGATTATGAGACTCCTTTGTACCTTAGGAAATCTACAGTTTCTATAGCAGTGTTTTCACAAGGCAGAGAAAGGTAAGAACAGATGGGCTTGTCTTTGTGGGGATTATAAAACATAAACAGGATAACAAACCACACTGGTGACATTGTTAGGGTGCAGCAGGAACAGTGGGGGGCTGAGCTGTGTGAAGGATCTAATTCATTTGTATTAACACTTGTTTAATTAGCATCATCTTTCTGTGTGACAGAAAAGGATACTCGTACAAAAGGAAGTCACTGTCTGGTATTCATTTACATTTACAACTAATGAATTTGTGAAGATCCAGCCATAACAAGTCAACCATGTCCTAACCTTTTGTCTATTGGAGATGTCATTGCTTTACCCACAACGTTTGCCCAGTTTGACATTGAGTCACAAGTTTAGGAAAAAAAAGGTGCTACAGTATACACAAAACTCTTATGAGCGTTAAACCATGTTATAATGCTGTTACCTCCTCAAAACATACCTGGAGTTGTGTTTTGTTTCATTCACACGTTTTACGTAATCCTTTGTAGCAGGCTGTCTACATTTCCAAAGTTCAAAATGTTCCACCTTGTGATGTCATGAAGCCTTTTACCTTTAGTTTTGTAGAGATTGGACATTTCAGAGATGAAATGATCCAAATGATTCTAGTGAAGGTATATGGAGTTTAAAAAATACAGTGGAGCACTTCCTGTATTACCACATGACATCACAAGGTGGAATATAGATCAGAAACAGCATAATATGGGCCCTTTAATGCCATATTTTGGGACATTCTTGGCAAAACAATACATCTCCAGAGACAAGCAGATGACAGACACTCCACAAGAAAGGTTACATAGTGCATTTATAAAATAAAATGACAAAATTTTTCTGGCATTTTTCTTTTCTCCAACTACTATATTCAGTCCAGCTTGGTTTTTCAGTATATTATACATTTTTTGTGCGTTGCAGAGTAAATACAATGTTTTGCCCTGTATTTACATGCGCTGGAGTCAACAAAGTGTCTAGCATACACCTCTGCACAGTGCCTGCCTGCCTCAGCATGTGGGCGATGTCTTTGGGAAGATAAGATAATCACTGATGGTCCTCTGCTTCCCTGAATGGCAGCTCTCATCTGCGCTTCATGTCTCCTAATGTGACGAGGTGGCATTCTGGAACTAATGCATTCAGCTCTTGAGGGAAATTCCACTGGCTAGCTGCTTGTTGCACAATAGAGGATCATGGCTAAACTATTGAAGAACCTTTTAGCAATATAAGAAATATTTTAATATTTGAATCATATGTGGCTTTTATATGCAGGAAAAACAAAACAAGCATAGTGTAAGGCTAGAATAATAAGATAAGATAAGATATGATAAGATTTTATTGAGGAGAAATTCACTTGCCACATTAGCTCCAGGCAGTTTAGTGCAAAGGAAGTTAGAACAAAAAAAGTGCATGCAGACAAGATAAGTAATAATAATAAAGTAAGTAAATAAGAGAATATAGAAAAAAATTGCATGTTTAGGCTATATAATGGAGTTATACAGTCTGATGGCGGTGGGGATGAAGGATCTGCGGTAGCGCTCCTTCTTGCACTGGGGGTGCCTCAGTCGGCTGCTGAAGGAGCTGCTCAGCTCCTCTATAGTCCGGTGCAGAGGGTGAGAGGTGTCGTCCATGATGGACATAAGTTTGGCCAGCACCCTCCTCTCAGCCACCTCCTCTACACAGTCCAGAGGACAGTCCAGGACAGAGCTGGCTCTCCTGACCAGCTTATTAAGTCTCTTCCTGTCCCACTCTGTGCTGCTCGGGGCCCAGCAGACGACAGTCTAGAGGAGGTGACCACAGAGTCATAAAAAGGTCTGCACACTCCAAAGGGCCTCAGTTTCCTCAAGATTCAAGATTCAAAGCTTTTATTGTCATATGCACAGTAAAGAAACACCTGTTTCCCTGTACAATGAAATTCTTACTTTGCTACCCACCCTGGATGCCAAGAGCATGAAAAAAATTAAAATAGATAAATAAGATAAAGAGAAGCATGTAAAAAAGTATAATCAAATAGAAACATTCTTTGCCGAATATACACTATGAAAACCAGGGGGTGGAGGCGACTTTGGCCCTTCTTGTACAGGACGTCAGTGTTGTAGGACCAGTCCAGTTTATTGTTGAGGTGAACACACAGGTACTTGAAACTGTCCACAGTGGGGTAGTGGTCTTCTTCTGAAGTCGATCACCATCTCCTTGGTCTTACTGGTGTTAAGGCTCAGGTGGTTGCGCCCACACCAGTTCACAAAGTCAGTGATGACCGAGCGGTACTCCAGCTCGTTCCCCTCAGACACACAGCCCACAATGGCTGAGTCATCAGAGAACTGCTGGAGATGGTAGCTGTCCGTGTTGTAGATGAAGTCCAAGGTGTAGATCAGGGGTGTCATACTGTTCCACAAAGGGGGCTGCAGGTTTTCTTTCCAACCAACCAAAGCTACGCCTTCAACTGTCTGAAGACTTGAGATCAGTTGATTAAATGAGTCAAGTCTGGTGTGCTGCTGCTTGGTTGGAAAGAAAACCTGCAGCAACACTGGCCCCTTTGTGGAACAGTTTGACATGCCTGGTGTAGATGGTGAAGAGGAAGGGTGAGAGGACAGTTCCCTGGGGAGCCCCAGTGCTGCAGACTACCACCTCTGACTCACAGCCGCGCAGCTGTACATACTGTGGACAGTCAGTGAGGTAGTCGATGGTCCAGGCAGCGAGATGTCCATCAACTCCCATGTCGTCCAGCTTCCCCCGCAGCAGCGCCGGCCTGATGGTGTGGAAGTCGCTGGAGAAGTAAAAGAACATGACTCTCACGGTGGGTGAGCGCCTGCTGCAGCATGTAGATGACGGCGTCCTCTACTCCTATGTTTGGCTTGTAGGCAAACTGCAGCGAGTCCAAGGTGGGGCTCACCACCGAGCGGAGGTGGCTGAGGATTACCCTCTCCATGGTCTTCATGAGGTGGGAGGTCAAGGCGACTGGTCTGTAATGGACTGCTTCCCTGGCGTTTGTTGTTTTGGGAACCGGGACCACACAAAAGGTCTTCCACAGGATGGGGACCCTCTCCAGGCTGAGGCTCAGGTTGAAGATGTAGCAGAGAATCTCACAGAGCTGGTCTGTGCAGGTCCTCAGCAGCCTGGGGCAGATACCATCAGGTCCTGCGGACTTCCTCTGCTTCAGCTGCCTTAGCTTCCTCCTCACATCGTCTGGTGTGATGGAGAGGGGGGAGTGGGGGATGGACTGGGGTGGACTGCAGAGGGTGGTGGTGGAGGGGGGGCTGGTGTTGGGTTGGGTCCATGTGAAGTGGGCTGGAGGCATGAGTGTGAGAGGGCGGGGGGCAGGTGAAGTCGGTAATCAGAAAACCACTTGATTAGATCTGATTTTATGTGCACATGACATCTGGCGACATGTCTCAGTGAATCTGTGGATTATTAGAGCAACTGTTATGGTCTTATATAATTCACAATTGACTCTTATGGGCTTTACGCCATGTTAGAATGTTGTTACCTCCTCAAAAACATACCCGGAGTTGTGTTTTGTTTCATTCACACATGTTTGAGTAACCTTCTATTATTAGTTGGTTTATATACTCAAAGCTCCAAATGCTCTGTTATAATAATAATTCATTGCATTTATATAGCACCTTTCATGACACCCAAAGCGCTTTACAGTTCATAGTTCATTCACTCCACACTTGGTGGTGGTAAGCTACTTTCTGTAGCCACAGCTGCCCTGGGGCAGACTGACGGAAGCGAGGCTGCCAATCTGCGCCATCGGCCCCTCCGACCACCTCCAACACTCACGCACACACCACTTTCATACTAGGCAATGTGGGTAAAGTGTCTTGCCTAAGGACACAGCGACAGTTTTTTGCAACTGGCACCCCACTGTGGCACCTGGAATTCCCAGCGGTCTCCCATCCAAGTACTAACCAGCCCCTGCCTTGCTTAGCTTCTGAGATCTGACGGGATCAGGCTTTGACAGGCAGGCATGGCCACAATGTGCAGGTATGGTCTGTTCCACCTTGTGATGTCATGTAGTGGCAATTTACAAATTAATAAGTACCTTTTACCTTTTGTTCAGTAGAGACTGACTATTCCAGGGCAAAAATCATCCAAATGATTCTAGTGAAGGTGTATGGAGTTTAAAAACATGGTGGAGTGTTTTCAGTTTGAGAGAAGAACTCAGCCTAAATATGCAGAGTTTGTGTGTTAAACATGTGTTAATGAAACCAACCAAAACACCAGGTATGTTTGTGATGAGGAAACAACATAGCATAGATCAGAAAATAGCTGTTTACCTCACATTTAAATAACTCCAGAAATCTGATAATGATCGGATTTTTGTGTATTTTGTGATGTGATGTGATGTATGTTAAATCCTTGTGCCGTTTAAATTAAACAACACAAAAAAACTCTGAATAAAATATGATCCTGAGATCCATTCTGCCTCTTGACACAGCTGATGGCAAAACAGGTAAGCACGTGTATAACTGGATGTCACTTTAATAAATGTATCAGACTATGAAATCAATTAGAATTGATCCTCCATTTATGAAAGTTGGCAGGGACATTTATTAAGCCTCTGAGGGTTTAGGGTTTGATTAAATGGGCTGAGTGGCTGGCTCTGCTTGTTTTCATGTCAAAACAACACTTAGTTTTGTAAAGTCCTTTAATGACATGTCAGCTAACATTTATTTGCAGGTTGAGGCTTGTCAGTCTTTTGACAGGGGCTGTCTATGTGCGCGCAAGAAGCAATGTTCGCAATCTTCACAACTGTCAGCACGTAGCCGTAATCCTGCCGTGCTAACTCACCTTTTCAGCCAATTATGTGACAAATGCACAAATTAAGATCAAGTGCCAATTAGGACTGTTATGCCACATTAAAACCAATGTTCGGGACAGTTTCTTTTCATGACTTCAAAATGCTTTCAGTTGAGCAAATTAAATTGCCAAAACGACCATCGGGTGTATAAATAATTCTGCAAGGCAATTTTTCTCTAGTTTTGTCATCCTCTTTTTTGACAGACTATATTGGGCTGATTGGGAAGAGGGAGTTTTTCTGTCTTGCTGCCCACTCATCACACTTTAGCTTCTAGCTCGTCTAATTAAATACACGGGAAGTTGTTCAGTAATAACGCATTCGTCTGAAGAGGACGTTTGAATATATAGCCATGCCCTATATCACGTAGATCTTTCCAGAATGGATTTCAGGATTGATTGCATTTGAATTGTACGCACTTTGCACTTAATTTGCCCGCATTTTTTCACAATGCAGTTAGCTTGGAGCTCCGTGTTGTTGTCAGTCCATGCTTTTGGCACTTACACTCGTCTGGCACGTTCCCTCTGCATGGGTGGCATTTTGGACTCAAACCCTCAGAGGAACCATAGCAACGTCAAGCGCCTATTTAGTTTTATAAAAGAATATGCATACCTCGAGATGAAAATGCATTCTTCAAAAATGTGTTTTGACTCTGAAAAATACGATAGCTCCTTAGCAGATTAGCATTAGCACATTTTATCTCTCACATAGGCATTACCTTCTATTTAATCTCACTAATCAGATTTTCACAGACAATGCAGTTTCTGTTAGCAGCCGACGTCAGGGGCTTTCACAAGATCTTGACACAATCACAAGTCAACTGTCCAATTTGCACTGGGATACCTGCCATCAGCTAATTAGAGATTTCAAACTATATGTAGCCTACAGCCAGGAATCAATAGGTCTTTGTGTTGAGTCATCGCTTGGAAAAGTTTAGCTCAAGCTACTTTTTGCTGGAACACTGATTCTGGTAAGATATAATTTAAACTAATTTCATTATAATAAGATTTTTCCTTCCTCGGTTTGACTGAATACAGCAGCTCTGCATGAGGCATTGAGATTGAGGTCAGTTATTTCCACTTTATTTTAGTTTAATAGATAGTGAATGTGCAGTAATGAACATAATACTATTACATCTATGACTGAGACCAAAATTTCTAACATTTCTGTCATTTATTCAACTTTTCATCATTTGGCAACATACTGTGAATGGTGCATTGTTTTAATGGACCTTTCAGTTTGTTCTGTTTGTTTGTTGCTCTGAAATATGCCCCATAAATGCCACTTTCATCATAAACATAAACAGCCGTGGTGAGTTAATATTCTTTTGAGATGGACTGTTCCCTTGAACCAAAGTAGTTTCTCAACTTGCTGCCCCATGTTATGCCACATATTCAGTGTCCACACAAGTGTGGTTTGCCCATGTCAAGTGTGGTTTATGAATTCATACTGCCTTTTAACCTCAACGGTCTGCATGTGCTCAGCCCCTCCACCATTAGTCTCAGCGCCGTGGCCTTTCTCTCCCCCACACCAGTCACATCTCTTTATTTGTGCACTGCATTTTGAGTAATAGCCATGGTGTGCGTGCAGCAGCAGTAGTTGTTGAATCGAATGCCACAGTTCTTGTAGCATGGTTTTGTTTGATTGGACCGCTGGTGCTATAGACCACATGTTGGTACATAGAGCCAGTTACTAAAAGGAACTGTATATGTTGGGTCAACTAAGAGCAGTGTACAAGAGTGATTTACACCTGGTCAGATGACACAAATGCTATAGGCTTACTTATATTCACAGCTAAACTTTACTGTGAACTATTTAGAGTAAGATGTAGGGTTGAAATACAGTATGTTAGTCACAGTACTTAAGCGTAATGTGGGTCGAACTGATGGAAAGTCAATGGTGAAGGCAGATGATTCCAGTCTGAGGGGCCCTTAAACCCAAAAGGCCACCAACCCACCCCTTTGCTAATGGCAACAACAGCAAAAGAAAGATGATGAGAGTGTCTGAAGTACTAATTACTGTTGAAGTACACTGAAGAATAATTTCAGATACTTAAGAAATACATGACAATTAATCCAATCCACTGGTATTGTTTTTATTAGGTTCTAACCGGTGAAGTTAATAATAATTTCTGAATCCACTGATTTGATAGGCGGCACGGTAGCTGAGTGGCTAGCGCTCATGCTTCACAGCAAGAAGGTTCCGGGTTTGATCCCCGGGTCGCCCAGGCGTTTCTGTGTGTGTTCTGTGTGGAGTTTGCATGCATGGTCTGGGTTCGATCCCCGGGTCGCCTGGGCCTTTCTGTGTGGAGTTTGCATGTTCTCCCCGTGTCTGGGTGTGTTTCCTCCGGGCACTCCGGTTTCCCCCATCAACCCAAAACATGCACCATAGGTAAAATCCTCCAGCTTAGGTCCTGACCAAACCGAAGCAAGAAGATCATGGAGATGGTCCCCAGGTGCAGGAATGTGTTGCCCACTGCTCCTAATATATATATATATATATATATATATATATATATATATATATAGGATGGGTTAAAATGCAGAGAAGAATTTCTCCAGTGTGAGATCAATAAAGTTCACTTCTTCTTCTATGTGTTTTGACAAGCTCACTTCACATATGCGGTGAAAATCAGCATATTGAAGGCACCACACAGCTATCATTATCCTAATTATGGAGATAAAAGTATGAGAGCACACAAGTTCTACAAAATGTCATTTTAAAGTTGGTCTCAATTTCACTGTTCCAAAATTTGGCTTTTTGCCTGTAATCCAGAGTGAAAAGAGTGTCATGACGTGAAAGGCGTATAATTAGGAGGGCTAAAGACAGAGATAACTAAAGTTCATATCTCACAGTGCCATGGTTCTCTTATTACAGATAGCACACACTGTTCACTGCTTTGATGGAATAAAGCTCTGATTGAAATATCATAACAAGCTAAACTTTTAGATATTTAGGAAATTATGTAATTCAAATGTTCACTTTAGGGTAGAGAAGCTCAGTCCCAAATTTACACAAAAAGGTATGCTAGTTAATAGTAGAGGTCTATAAGCAAGTAATTAATGGCTGAATAATTGCATAACCAGTAGATAAATAAGTACTTTTTAAATGCTAACTGAGACCTATTTAAGCACTTATGATAAAATATTTAATCAATTGCCATAAGATAACATTTCCCTACACAATTTTATCTATTCTTTCCATTGTTTTCACAGTCATTTTCAGCCCTTTCAATAGAGTCTGTTTAGGTGTGAATAATGTAATCCTCGCTCATCTTTTATAAATAACATTATGGTGAAAAAAAAAAACATGCACTGTAAGACTTTAACCTTAATAACGTGATGTGATGTGTACTGAACCGCTGCATTCTAACCATAGTGCCACATGGATTAAGGTCAAGCTATCCAGGCAGTGTCTAATCAAAAACATACTGAGGCATAAAATTATGATAAAGTAGTAGACAACCCCATAAAGCTTTTTATATCTTACCAGGATTTTAAGGTGTTTTAACACAGGATTCTCTATTCCAATTATTGTAAAAACACAAATGTCCTATCAGTTGTAATGTGTAAAAATCACCTTCCCCTCATGTGTTATGGTGTGGATGGGATAGGAAACGGCACCAATAGATGCTATCGCACCTGTGTTAGACAAACTTTACAGAGGAATCAAGCAACAGTTCTGTCATAAAGTCTAGTAAAGCAAGATGGCTTAAAAAATATGTAAGAGACGTCTGGATTTTGAACAATTCAGGCAAACTGGGCATTTCTGGGCACTCAAAGAAAACAACTTTAGATTAATGCATTAATGAAACAAGTGTGAATGACGCAAATACAACTCCAGATATGTATTTGATTCACATGTCTGGCAAAATATAATTGGTGCCTGCTCTATGAGACGAGCAAACAGTCCATGCTCCAGTGACCTCCTTCTCGTGCGAGGTAACCTGACCATTTGGCGTACATCTTGTCCATTCTTCAACAACAGAAAACGGTTCAAATTAATTTGTTGGTGCAGAAAGAAAGTTTATCATTCATAAAGTCCTATTCTACAAACAAGGTCATATCCCCTGTCACATTATTACGAGTAATGCCCTTTACCCAAACATTCACAGATGTTTCTTTTATTAGGCCTCATTCCTATATTGATTCCATGTAGCTGGTCTGGGCATGTGCAGTTTATGTTACCTGGCAGTGCTGCACATAGTAATCCCATTTATCCAGGGGCAAAGCTAAAACACAGCTCGCCTTTATTAAATCATTGGCGCTACACGAGCTTCTTCATGGCGCACATACTAAACGTAGCATTTTATTAGTCCTCACATGTGACATTCTCATCTGTGGCTTCCTACAGGGTTATATAACGCCACAGCCCCGTAGCCACTCACACAGAAAATGTCGTCTTGAGTTCACTGAGGCATACCCGTCCCTGACAACCATTACTTTGGCCCTTGCTTTCTCTACATTGTGAGCATGAATACATTTCAGTGACTCCCACATGCTCAGTCTTTTATGACAGGGATGTGTGCGAAAATCTGCAGCCTCCACACCTATAGTGCAGTGTACGTGTGTGTGTTAATCCGACTGGCAAAGACGAGGTGGTGTCGGAGCAGCTTTAGGCTTTTATCTGCAGAGATTGTTTAAATGAGGATGGAGAAAAGCGGGCGGAACAATAAAATTATAATAGAATAGAGATTAGTTTAGTTGGCTCGAACAACTGGTGCAATTCTCGTTCAGATCACTGAATTTACAAGCTCATTATTTTATAGCAATATTGTAGTTTCAGAATATTTTTTTGTGGCTTAAATCTGCTCGTGGGTTTTTATGTCAGTGGAATAAATTAAGTTTCAATATCATCATTTGTCGCCTATATTTACTCAAGAAATACAATATATCAACCTTCAAAATTTGTTATGACAGGCCAATTTATAGCAACTTTGAGTACAACATTTTCATTTCTAGAAGTGAGGTGATGTACAACAATCTAAAATAGAATGGAGGTATGATATTAGAGCTAAAATAAATAAATAAATACATTAAAAAAAAGCTACAAATTGTAAAAAAATATTATCATAAAAATTTGATCCATGATCCAGGCTCTCAGAAAATGCTAATGCTAATACGTGTGTGTGACAAGGTGGTGTCGGGGCAGCTTTGGGATTTCATCTGCACAGATTGTTTAAAGGCGGATTGAGAAAAGCGGGAGGAACAATAAAATCACAACATAGCGATTAGTTTCGCTGGAATAATTGGTACGATCCTTGTTCAGATAATTGAATTTGGGCAGACAGATAAAGCTGGGAATCTGGTATCTAACTCACTTGTCGGCCATGGTGAATCAATTGCAATGGAGCTTATTGGCACTTGGACACAAGCGAGGAGTGAATATGCGATTTATAGTGAAAAATCAGAGAAGCAGGGACTAATGATGCTTGCCAATGGAGGCTTCAGTTGATATTATAACAGATTGCTCTCCAGTCTGTGTCTTGCCTGTGGGAGAAAGCAAGGAGCCTCTTCTTTATTCATGTAGAAAATTGCCAACACAAAGAAGCAGCGAGGTAAGCGTCATGGATGGAAGGCGGTTGTTTACACTCTAAGGGAAATTTTACACTTCAAAGGATTGACGGTGTCTCAGTTTTGACAGTAAAAGATAAAGGTTATTTGAAATACATTTAGTCCCCTTTCCCCCCCTCAATCCATACAGCCATTATTTCTCGGTGTAGTATCTCTTTGGGATGTAAGATCTGGCTGCATTGCTTATCACAGTGCTCACGTGACTGTTTGCACATTTGAGCAATTGTGCACCCGTGTGTGAATGCTGGAGCTTCCACTGAAGCCGCTCTCTCGTCTCTCCTCTCTTTGCTAGGTTCTTTCACTTCAGACAATGTAGGGAGTATTTGAAAAGGATGACAAATGTGCAGAGAAAGATTAAGTTCTGAGGTATATACACTTGCTGACATGAAAGATGGAGCAGCGCTTGACAAGAGAAATGAAAAAGTGCAGGATATATAGCCAGAAATGACTCAAAGTTATCATAAACTAAGGGGGGAATGCGTAAATACTCGCAGGGGTTTGGGACGGCTGATGCAAGAGGGTGTCACTGGGAAGCCTGACCATTCACCCACATGGTTTAACACATCTGACAGGGGGAGAAAGTGTTACTCAGTATTTTGGACGTGGGAGGCAATGGGATCGGTTCTTGGCCCAGCCTGTCACCATAGATTACCTCTGGCTTCCAAACACATGCAAAAAGCACAGAGCATGGATGATATTTCCATGTCTCAAGTGTCATGTAGGCCTGTCACAAAAAATGACTATATCGTCTTGTCGTTCAACAATTAAAAAAAAGATTGGGGTCAATCTTTATTGTGTTATTTTTTGCCTGTATGATTTTATTTGAGCTGCAGAAGATAGAATTAATAACTTCATTAGCATTTCATTATGTTATTTATTTATTGCAGCTTCTGATTTGATAACAGTATGAATATTTTTGTGGTTTAAATCTGCTCTTGGGTTAATGTGTCAGTGGCATAAATTAGTTTCAGCGTTATCGCTTACTGTTTATATTTACTTCAGCGATATGTCGCATTTCAAAATCTGTTATTGTGACAGGTCCAGTGTGACGGATAATATGTCATCACCTTGTGCAAAACTGATACACTGGGTCCTTACTTTTTTAAGATAAGATAAGATAAGATAAACTTTATTGTCCCCGAGGGGAAATTTGTCTTGGGCTCACTGCCCGCAGCTTAAAAACAGTTATACACACACACATACAGTACAGACAGATAACAGTCAGAACTCATCACCGGATACATGTCAAGTGCCAAAATATTGCACCAGCCCTAGTCCACAATGGATAATGCACAAACCCTATTTCACAGAACAATTATTGCACAATTCCTATTGCACAGGTAATTATTGCACGAGCCCTATTGCACAAACAATTATTGCAACATATAATATAAAGTGACTTAAGTGCGCTTTTGTTGTGCAGATTTGTTCAAGAGTGCAACAGAAGTGGGCACAAATGAAAGTTTATATCTGTTACTCTTAAAGTTATGCGCTCGATAGCGTCTGCCTGATGGAAGCAGTTCGTATTCCCCATGTAACAGGTGAGAAGGGTTCCCCACAATCCTTCTGGCCTGAGCGAGCACAGAGTCCTGGAAAATGTCCTGCAGAGAAGGGAACTCTCTCCTACCAATCACTTTCATGGCCTTATTTACAAGTTTTCCAAGTTTGGTTTTACACTGGACAGTTAAAGAACCAAACCAGGCGACCATACAGTAGCGTAACAGACTCTCCAACACAGCATTATAAAAGCAAGTCATAATTTTTGTGCCCACACCAAACAGCCTCAGTCTCCTTAAAAAGTGGAGCCTCTGGGACAGCTTGGAGCAAAGAAAATCAACGTGTGCATTCCATTTAAACAAACAGTCAATGTACACGCCCAAATATTTGAAGGATGCAACCTGCTCTATTTGTCTGCCCTCAATGACGACAGGATCATGGGTTTGCAGAGCTCGAGGATCAAACACCATTTGGATATACAACATTTGTGGGAAATATCTGACCTTTTGCATCACTTTTGAGTAGAAATTGTCTATTTATAGAAGTGAGTGGGTGATGTACAACTAGGCCTGTCAACAAAAATGCAAACAAACATGCGATATATTGCTGAAGTATATATAGACAATAAACAATAATACTGAAACCAAAGCATAGCAAGAAGAATTATCCTAAAAAGTGTTCTTGTACAATGCTGTTTAAAAAAAATTGCAATAATTAAAAACAAAATTCAAAACTTAAGTAGTTTGTGTCTATAATGAGTCATAGAAGCGTATAATTCAACACTGTCGTAACAAGCCTATGTACAACAATATAAAATAGAATGGAGGTATGACATAAGTCCTAAAAATACTAAAAAGCTACAAACTATAATAAATATGGTAATTAAATTTATTTATTATCACAATACACATTGCATGTACAGCAGTGAAATCAGAGTATATGAAATAAATGAGAGAAAATGCTTCTCGATACGGTCTGATAGCGACAGAATAATTTATTTGCCACCAACTTTTCCTTTGAGCGGCCCTGTTCGGTGGCACGCTGTTACCTGAATGATTCGTCAAATAACGTGTCGCCCCACTCCTTTTGATGTGTGCTGTTTCACCAA
Source organism: Paratrypauchen microcephalus (assembly GCA_036785185.1). Lineage (NCBI taxonomy): Eukaryota > Metazoa > Chordata > Actinopteri > Gobiiformes > Gobiidae > Paratrypauchen > Paratrypauchen microcephalus. The sequence goes on along the minus strand of JAVJIX010000028.1, from coordinate 4,890,804 downwards.
GAGGTCCTTTCACATCTTCCCTTTTTCCAATATCTCTGCGTGAGCTAATAAGATGAAAAGTGGTTGAAGGCTGCGCTAGCATAAACACCCTCTTTACTGAGATTAAAGCAGTCTGTCTATGATGAAAGCATACACTCGGATGCTTTGCTAATTTCCCCTATTTCATTTGCACCTCTGTCAGCTCATATAGCGGGATCATGTTGCTGTAGTAAATTGAATGGCCTAGATTTGATAAAGAAAGTAAGTTGGAATAATATACAAGGTGTGCACAAATGCCCAAATTCTTTCATGTGGGAGTTAAGTAAGAGTAAGTTTGGCTGGTATTTTCTTTGCCACTAATTGAGTTTTATGAAGCTCTCGGGGTTGGGTGCAGTCGACTGTTGCTTTGATGTTTTAAAAGTGCTAATCCCCGCTATTGTTGCCCCCCTATATCTCTGAATGATTAAAGGTTTACAAAAAGCAATTGCAAAAACACTCTCCCCTCCCACAAGGACTAAGTCAGGGTCTCTTCGAGAAAATACTGCGTTTAAAAGCGGGCTAATGTTAAGAGATTTTGTAAGTTGGCATTTCTCATGCGACAGTGTTCTTATATGCTTGGATAGTTTTTAGGCATAGTGAAATATAGTAAAGGTACTGTAAGAGAAGTGGATTTGAAAATAAAGATTCAGTTAGTAGGCAGTAATAGCTCAGTTTGGCCTCTAAAGCAAAGTTTGGTGGTTCATTCTCTGCGACTCTTCCACAGTATGTCATGACATTTTTCTTGATGGAGTATGTTCCGATGCATATCAGGGAATTTTACATGATTTAACCTATACGATATAAGAAGAAGGGTGGAAAAATCCGTATTAGCACTGATTTATTGTCCATCCCTGCAGAGAATACCGTGTCTTCTGCCTGTCACCCAATCTGTAAATAGAACAGTGAATCAGATCAGTAATTAGGCCATTACTTGTGACTTTGAAATGGCTGTACTTTCACTTCACATTGTGGTAAATGGAACACAACAGACACATACCTAAAAGCGACACACAATATTATACCCAGCTTTCAGAGTGGGCTTGAGAGTACAGTTGTAAAGGAGAGATGAGCATGGAAAAACATACCTGCAGTGTTGGTTTCAAAGTGCTCTCTCTCGCTATAGAGGAGAGTCCACAGAAAACAGTGTTAGAGCATTTGTCAGAAGCACAAGCCGAAAAGGAAGTGAGCAGCACTCCAAGGCTATCTGCGGCCGACTCACATCACGCTCAGAGAGGATTTGTTCAAATAACGGTCATATTCTAAGCCCTAGCAGCTCCAGACACAGAGCCACCAACTTGTTGTATTTTCTGCTCTGGCTATGCTTTGATATCTAACTATAGAGCTCCCAGCTTTTACTGTTGTTCTGATTACCCAAATCTTCTGTAGTGCTCACTTTAGAGATGTCTTTAGGGGCTTTTTTTAGTTGCTTAGGCAATTAATTATAATACTAAAATTTGTATTATTATTAAGAATTTGGGCGTGAGCTGTGAGTTTTCCTCTGTCCTGTATGGTGGTTCATTCTCTGCGACTCTTCCACAGTATGGCATGACATTTTTCTTGATGGAGTATGTTCCGACGCATATCAGGGAATTTTACATTATAACATTACATTATATACTAAAATTTGTATTTTTATTATTAAGAATTTGGGCGTGAGATTTGAGTTTCTTCAGCCCTTTAAATGCTTGCTTTAGTAGAGTTTTCCTCTGTCCTGTGAGCTTTTAGCCTTGTGAGTATTGTTTGGGTCAGATTTTTGACATTTACAAGCTTCTTACCATCACTGTGAACTGTGGACTGGGCTCTTTGAGTGCTCAGAGGTTTACTCGTTGGATGTCTATTAGGGATGCATGATATATCGGCATTAATATTGGTATCGGCCGATATCGCAATTTTTAAAAAACATATCGGTATCAGTCCGATGTGTAAATCTGGGCCGATATTAACAACTGATATTTGTCAGTACTGTAAATACCTTGCTTTTAAAAACAAAAGTTCTATCACACTTCAGGCAGAGCACTGGGAGCTGTCCTTAATAAGGTCGAGCTGTACAGGGATCTTGGTTATAAAATGTTGTGTTTATCTTGTATCTGTCCATGTTTAAGTTTATTGTAATTTGACAAAATGTGTTGCAGTTCCTTTTCTTGGCAATACACAAAATGGTCCCCAAACCTGAAGTATATGTGGTGATATGGGAGCCATGTGAAATGCAGATTAAGAGTGACATGGTGATTTATCATCCTTGTGTTTTATTTATTTATTTATTTTTAATCTAAACTTTCTCACAGGGGTTTTGTGAATAAAATAAGTTAAGCTTTATGGAGTCAAAACACGTTTTGAAAATAAAAGAAGACATTCAAAAATTCATTTTTGCATGATTTTCTGTCTGTATAAAATGTTATCTCAGAATAAAAAAAATAAAAATAAAAAAACACACATCGATATCAGTTAATATCGGTTATTGGCCATAACAGCAACATTAATATCTGATATCGGTATTGGCTAAAATTTTCCACATCGGTGCATCCCTAATGTCTATTATTTGTAAGATGATGTGTGCTTGTGTGCCTGTGCTCCCTGATGCATAGAGCTGAAAGCCACTATGACCTGTGCTCACGTCATTTTTCCTGTCTCCCTGTCCCTCGAGTGTGTGGACTGACTGGGAAGCAAGTGTTCAATTGCCCGCTGCTCTCACAGATTGGAATACCTTTCCATCTCAACTGAAGCTTTGTGAGCAGGTTTCTGTAGTGCTTTTAAAATCATTTAGACTATTTGTTTTAGTGCGAATGTGTAAATGTTTTTCATGACGTGTGCAGCAGTTTCACTTTGGTCCAGGTCACCTTTAAAAAGAGATTTCAAAGGTTTGTAATAAATAAATAAAATACAACTAAATAAAATAAATTCACGCTTCAACCAGTCTAAGCACTAGGTTTATTTTTAGTTGACCAAGAATTGCTTTAGTCAACTATAGCCCTAGTTGTCACAATATAAAATGTTAGTGTTATAATTAGAGATTTGTATCTGTAAATCTGTATTTAGTGTTCTGAATTTAAATGACTTATTTTTACTTCTAAAATGGGCACAAACTACTTTTTAGTTCTTTTGATTATATTGTGATTTGCAATCATAATGACTGAGTATCCAGTTAATCTCGACATCCTTGGGTACCATATATTAATGTGTATAGTTTATTCCATTAGCTCTAGGATTTCACCTTTTAGAGTTTAGATGATGTCATCTTTTTATAGACATCATTTTGACAGACACTGAACTTCACTCCCCACAAGAAATTTTTTTTTGAGATTTGTACCTATGATGTGCCTGTTAACGAAGTACTAAATTGTTCCATCTGTCTGTCATTTCACCCAGCGTACTTCAGAGCTGTTAAATTTGATGTTGAATGATGTTAAAATGTGAATGTGGAAATTCTGTCTGCTTTATTATACAGTGGTGATCCAGTCTTTTGACTCCTTTTGTCTTTAATAATGTGTTTTTCATCTTGGTATCCATGGAGACACCTTTATTAAATCAAAGAATTATTTTCAACATCCTACATGTTCAAGTGCCACAGCGGGAACCAGCCCTCACAAGTGTTTTTAGGTCCATACAGTATATGCATTCCCTCACCACGGGAAGCCACTTATGATCTGAACAGCACTGACCCATGATACGCAAGCTATCATCATGCTTTTCCCTCATGCATCTTGTAGGAGGATGCACAAACCTCTCAAAGTCAATGTATGCTGAAGCAGAATGGTGTTTTACAACCTGCCATGCACATAAAATGATGTATGATCCTTAAAGACTGTTATCAATCCTGTAGTGTGCAGTGTTAATGTGGCACTACCGAGCATGTAATTTCTTTAAGTTACTGGGTCTTAAACAGAATGAAATAAACATGCTATGGTCAAATAATGAACTATCTTTTTGCATTAACCCTCCGGTCGTGTTCGCCTCCAGCCCCCTACTTTAGTGTTCCCGGTCAAAATTGACCGGTCTGTTTTAACTGCTCTTAAATTAGCACAAACATTTTTTTTTCCACACCAATTTTTTTATTAAGCATTCTTTAGTTGAGAACAATGTTTCAAAGTAGTGTCTAACAACAATTTATAGAAGTAAACATTAAATAACATCAGTTAAAATACAATTGGGCACTGAAAATGAACTACAAAATGAACATATAATACAAAAAATAAATGGAAAACCAAACACCAAACTCAATAGGGTGTGTGTGTGTGTGTGTGTGTGTGTGTGTGTGTGTGTGTGTGTGTGTGTGTGTGTATTCATGCACTTGAATGGCATGTGACACTCAGGTCAGACTGAGCCTTGCAAACATAAGCATGACATTAGCAGCATGTCAGGCTCGTTTTGATGTCTCTACGGGCACAGAGGCCACAACGCTTCCTTTTCTGCCCATGTCCTTGTTGGGGGAGAACAGCCAGGGCAGTGGCAGGGGCTGGAGCTTGCATGCTCCTAACCAGACTGGCGGAGGCTGGTGTGCGGGGAATGTGCAGGCGTCGCTGTATAAGAGGAGTCAACAAAGGGAGGAAAAGTCTCCTCTTGAAACTTTTCCCCTGATTCCAGGTTGGGTTGATTGCTGTCCACACCACATACTTGTTGAAAGCTGACACATCCCCTTACAGGTGTATGTACCAGTAAGCTGCAATAAAGGAACAATAAATAATAAGAGATTAGGAACAATATTCAATCTGTCATACACAAAATGCTATGATTCACCTAGATAAAAATAAAATAAAATGCATGATGAGACTTTACATTACCTTATCAAGGCAGTCAACGCCTCCCTTGTTCTTGTTGTAGTCCTGGATCATCAGGGGCTTCCTGTCCTCTGTGGTGCTGACAGCGGCGTCTTTGTGTACTGTGCTCATCAGGATGACATTTCTGTTCTTCTTGGGAACGTATGACACAAGAGTGTGAGTGTCAGTGAATGCAAATTGTGATGAGAGTGCCTGTCTTCCTCTGGTCGATACCAGCGCAGGGGGAAGTTCGGGCTTGTTCTTCCTCACTGTCCCTACCATGGTGAGCTTTCTTTTCAGTAGCTCCTGACCAAGAGCATGTGATGTGAGGAAGTTGTCACATGTGATATTATGCCCTTGGAGACCGGTTGTCATGTCCAGCACAACACGCATACCCTGGTTTGTATGTGTGTGTGTATGTGTGTGTGTGTGTGTGTGTGTGTGTGTGTGTGTGTGTGTGTGTGTGTGTGTGTGTGTGTGTGTGAGTGTGTGTGTGTGTGCGTGCGCGTGCGTGTGTGTGAGAGAGAGCTGGGGCAGTGTGTATGGGGATGTTTTCTGTATGTTGAATGAATTTACTCTGGATACCCATTCATTTCCTATGGCGGTCACTTTTGACCGGGAACACCACAGGTGTAACAAGGTTGATTAAAACACTCAAATTTTAACGAAATAGGTGATCATCACTTTTATATGTTCAAGTCCACAGTGTGGAGGATATCATAAGGTCTTGAGGTAATCAGATGAAAAACATAATATTTATGAATATTATAAGTTGTAAAACGGTCAGATTTGACCCGAACACGACAGGAGGGTTAAAGGTCTTATATGACAGAAAATTGACTCTTTTGAGCTCTTAGTCATGTTATAATGCTGTTGCCTCATCAAAAACACACACAGGGTTGTGTTTTGTTTCATTCACACATGTAATTCTGCATTATTAGTTTATCTACCTGGTGATGTCATGTAGTGGCAGTTTTGAACAGCTACCTTTTACCTTTTATTTAGCATAGATTGGTAATTCCAGGGCTGAAATCATCCAAATGACTGTAGTGAAGATGGAGTTTAAAAACACAGTGTATTACGACATGACATCACAAGGTGAAACAGAGCATGAGATGTCGATAGACTAATGCAGAATTAATAATTACTCCAACATGTGTGAATGAAACAAAACACAACCCTGTATATGTTTTTGATGAGGTAACAACAATATAAGATGACCAAGAGCTCATAAGAGTCAGTTTTGTGTAATATATGCCCTTGAATGTAAAAGAATAGTTGATTATTTTTTTTCCGTTTGAGAGAAGAACTCCACTGAAACATAAGGTTTGTGTGTGAAATATGTGTGAATGAAAGTAAACACTGCTAGGATGTTTATAATGAGTAAACAACATGATAACATAGAAGAAGAATGTCTCTCATTAAAAACATGAACTGTAAGTCAGGATTTCACAAGTCAAAAGGTGGCAGATGTGTGCTACAAGGTGTCGAAGTTCTGAAGAAGCTCACTAGTTCAGACTACTAATTGCATTTGTATGCATTTGGTATTATTTTAAAGTGCTATGGCTGTCTTGAAAGTGTTATATGAATACTTCACATTCATATAATTGATGTTATAACTAGGGCTGTCAGTTTAACGCATTAATTAGATTAATTAATTACACTGCTAATTAACGCGTTATAAAAATTAACGCAATTAATTATGAGCGGCAATTCAATACGCGCGCATTTTAAATTTGGCGTGCGGGGCCTTTGAACGGCGAGTTTATTGATAAAAACGTGACGGAGCAGGTCCCTCTTGTCCCTGGACAGCGATGACGCGATGAGAAATGCCGTGCTACCATTGGTCGGCACAGAGACGAATGCACTTCTAATAGGGGAGAGCATGTTTCCCTATCTGCTGTGCTCCGCGCTGAACCATTTTCAATTCCCATAACCTCTCCAGCGTGTTCTGCCGCGACTAAGGGTGCACATGTAGAAGTTTTGCCCATCACGCTAAATCACGCTAAACCCGATCATTTACTCACCCCGCGCTGCTGCCTCCTCCCTCCTCCCGTGGTGCGATGGTCACATCCACACCGGGAGTTTAAATCCTCCTCACGGGTTCCGGGGCTCATGTGAGCCATGAGTAATTTTCACGGGCAATTATTTGTATTCTCTGTATATTTGAAGCCTTGTATATTGTAATGACTCCAGGCTTCTCTTAGTCTCCAGCGAACTTTATTAAACAAGAAGTTCGGACTCACTCAACATTAACAGTCCAACACACACCCACACCTGTCCCACGCATGCGCCCAACAGCCAACCCCTTAAAGGCACAGACACCATTAACCCAGGTCATTACAATATTATTTATTGACGTTGCATGAAAGCTGCTGTACGTGCTCACCTTTTGGCACCAGAAATATTTGCCATGTAATAGTGGAATGGTGTAAATGCGCTTTTGAATGAATGTTACATAATGTGGGAGGGGGGATGGGGGTCTTGTCATGTTTACAGTGGAGACAAAGAGAGTGAGTGAAAAACTTAGACTTAAAGGGGAAGTCTGCAGTCTTTTCACTGTACCACTATAAATCACACGTTTGACACCTTTTTTGCACTGTGGGAGAGCACAATAAACCACCTAAAAAATATATATTTAAAAAATGCGATTAATTAGATTAATTAATTACAAATCCTGTAATTAATTAGATTATTTTTTTTAATCGCCTGACAGCACTAGTTATAACATAAGGGTGGAATATCTAAAACATTTATAATATCCCTATTGTGTTTCTGGAGATTAAGATTAAGATTAAGCCTTTATTGGTCTCACACACAATGACACACAGTGACACACGGGAGAAATTTGACTTCTGCATTTGACCCATCCTTTTCAGGAGCAGTGAGCAGCCATCTTTTTCGGCGCCCGGGGGGGCAGTACCGTGAAGGGTCTTGCCCAAGGACCCACACTGGTTAGCGCATTGCCTGGGGGGGATTTGAACCCACAACCCCCGGGGGGAAAGTCAGTGACTTACCAGTTGAGCTAACCAGCCGGATATGAAAAATAATAACATCATAGTGTAATATTCCAAGCAAGGCCATAAAATAATATGTCTGCACTTTTGTGGTTAACTCTATAATTCATTCATGTTTTGTGGGAAAGACATTTAAAGGTCCTGTATTATGCTAAATTAACTTGTATGAGCTTTAAGCAATGTTCCATGCTTGAAAGTATCCAATGATTCTAGTGAAGGTGAATGGAGTTTAAAAACACAGTGGAGCATGTCCTGTATTACCACATGATGTTACAAATGTTTTCTGTTTGAGTGAACAACATAGCCTAAATTTGCACTGTTTGTGTGTTAAACATGTGTGAATGAAACAAAGCACAACTCCAGGTATGTTTTTGATGAAGAAACATTATAACATAGATGTGCAAAATCAAGTTTTCAGAGGTTTGAACCATGTTATAGCTATCGCCCCTTCTCATTTGCCCCCTCAAAGTTGTATTTGGAGTGATTTGTGTTTGTTTGACTAATCTTTAATCACTTATCTTCAAGATGCCATATTGCTGATCAATCTGTGTTCACCACTACCACCACCAGTATATGCCCACTGCACTGCACTAACATTATTCCACTTTTTTTTTCTCAATCAGTGCTCTGCATAGCATTCGGCAGCGTGATAAGGATGTATTGGTGGCGATATGTCAACAAGGGAAGATGTGGGTGTGTCTTGTAAGGACCAAGCTTTAATAAACATAATATTTCATTTTAAACGCTGCCATGTGTGTTGCAGTTAAGACAAACCTAGCTTTCACTGCTTCGTTTTACTGCGGATGAGTATGTAAATCCACATCTCCACTTCAGACAGGGCAAAAAGGAAGCCACCTAAAAATGTGATGTTTTATTTAGATGGCACCACAGAGACTCTGGGACAGGTGTCTGTGCAGATGTCTGTGCATCTGTCTACAGAGGGCGGTTGTCTGTGCCGTGTAAAATGGTTGAAATACATTATGTTATCTTATATATTTATATATTTCACATTGCTACTATGGTTGCAGTAGAAATTCTATAAATACACTACACAAACAGTAGTCACCAAAACCCAGTTACATGTTGGTTTTCACCATTCCAACATTAACTCAAGTACTATATTTCTTCTTCTTGGTTATATTTAAAGGAGGACTATAGTGATTCCAGAAAAAAAGAAGTTTAGAGTAAAGTCAAACAAGTGTGCAGTAGACTTCTTTTTTTTCTGGAATTATTCAATGTTCCTGTTGTTACCAGCACCTGGAATCTGTGCATGGAGTTTTGAACTTTGAGGACTATAGTGATATTTGCATGTTTGAATTGTGTAAAAAATAAAACAAGACCAGACATGAATGGTGCAATCATTATAAATGTATTAATAAAAATCATGACTGAACATGATGATGATCAGTGATGCAGCTGCACACAGCGGCACAAGGCCTCTGCCGCTCTTTGGAAGACTCTGGGAATCCTTCAGAAACGGGAGCACTTAGGAGCTGCTTGGGTCTTGTGCAGGTCCTCTACTCAGACTGCTTTTTCTGCCACCCCGACGAGGGTCAAGAGTTTAGAGCTGCTCGAATAATAACCTGGCTCACACTCATCCCAGCTGCTAGGGGGTGCTGTCGGTTCACTCGAACAAGTGGAACATGAAGGCCCTGAAAGGGACGAGCGTGTACAAAATGAACGTCCTAAAAGAGACAAGCATGTAGAACTTGAAGGTCCTGAAAAAGACCAGATGCCAGAGTCTTGATCATCAGATGATGATTCTGGAATGTCTTCGGGGGACATGAAGATGAGTCCACCTTAGGACAGATCAGCATCAGCTCCTCTGAGGTGGCCTTTAAGAAGATCAATGAAGACCTTCCTGTCCTCGTCCTTGGCTGAGTTATCTGGATCTGTACAACACACACTCGTTATACTCAAATATTGATCAGCATTAAGAGGGTGAGTGTGGATCAGTGGTACAGACTTATGTTGATGAGGTTGTCCAAGTGGATGGGGACCCCAAATTACATGGGTTTCTCTTGAATGGTCTTCTTGTTTTTTATAGCATATTCTTCTGGAGTCTATAAAATGACAAGAAAGTGAAATTATAAGGCTAGTTTTGGAAGTCTCAATCCAAAATAAGATAATTCAATGTTTGCAATAAACAGTACCAGAAGTCTCCATTCTGTGCCATCAGGGTGATCTTTGGTTAAAAATAAATAAATAAATAAAAAACTTCGAGGAACTCCATTCTGCTGTCATGCTGTCGGGAGGCAGTCCCAGTACGGTCACTATGTGCTTTAACATTTGGTACTCACAATGTGTGTTAAATTTGAAATTAGTGAAGAATTGGGATTTAATGAATGTGTTAAAATGAAAGTGAGACTAACTAGATCTATTTGAAAACAATATTAATTTGGTACATTTGCACTGTTGGAATATCTGAAGTAAATCCTTCAATACCTGGTGGGCAATAGGCCAGCTCTCCATCAGTTCCAGTGGTGTGCTGCCCCTGTTCACTATGAACCTAAACAGGTCCGTGTGGAGCATTTCAAAGGCCAGACAATGCAGGCCCATGAACTGGAAGCGCTCCACAAAGTGCACTATGTTAGTGTGGACGGGGTCCAGGACACTGAGCTTCTCCAACATGGACCTAAGGACACACACCTGAGAGTTAAAACTGTGAAGTCAAAGAGCATTAAGTTAAATACATAGAGTAAAATTTAACTAACTAAGCAAATAAGTTATTACTGGTCAGGTCTAGGTTCAGCAGAGGTGAGGTATACTTTTACACTTATGTGGATAGTAAAGTGTAACAGTAATTGTCATCTATCCTTTGAAACTCTTTTTGGCCAGCTTAACCTGACAAACATGACTTTCCTTGTGGGCCAGGTCTTTAAACTGTTTTTCCTTCAGGATCTTCACAGCCACAGTCCACCTTCTGTCCAGGGCTGGGCACTTGGCTATGCGGCTGAAGCAGCGCTCACCAAACCAGCCCTGGATTAAGTAAGTATGGGTCAGTCCCGGCAGGATGGGACCGATGGTGACCTCTGAACTGTGCTTAGGTGCTGGACAAGAGAGACAAGACAAGACTTCATCAATGTCAAATCATAACATTATAACTGGTCAGTTAACATTCAAGTAAAAAAAAAAAAAAACACATTTTAATGTGATAATGCAATTTCTTCAATATTTGGGGACAAGAATTGAGCTGCTTTCCACACTGGACTCTTTCAGGAATCAGGAACATTTTGATTCTCAGTGATTTTCATATCAAATTTCCTCTCATTTTGGTTCAGTTTACTTGTACAGAAGTGGGTGGCTGTTTCTGACATTAACACCTAAATATTTCCACAAAACTTGGTGGTTTAAAGTCACTGGTAACTGTTGTTCTGTTGATCTTTCTTCAGCGAGTACAACTCCAGGTATGTTTTTATAACAATATTCTAACATGGCTTATAGCTTACAAGAGTCAATTTGGGTAATATAGGATGTTTTAATTGAGTTTTTCTCATCAGTGAGATGTGGAAAAATTTTGTTCTACAATTTTATTATCTCAATCAGTGATATGTGTATTTGACAGCATAGTGTAGTCATTTTGGTACCTTTTTTTTTTTTTTTTTTAAATCACCTATGTACTGTTGCTGTGCAGATATCCACAGAAGTTGCTGGTGTTAAATCATCCCAATAGTACAGTGGGCATGTCAGCTGTGTGAATGTGAATGTGGCAATTGTGTCGATATGCACACGTCTCTCTCTGTGTTGTCATTTATTTTGGTCCAAAAGGGAAACAGCTCCATAGGGACTCACAGCTGAAATATTCTAACAGAGGTGGATTTTATCTTTCACTTTTTATTTTACCTTGATAGACCCAGAAATGACAAAGATATTAACTTTTAAATACTTCAGAATTGCGTTTGGCTTTACATCGGCTTTAATCAAATGAGCTCACAAACACACACTAGATGCAACTCGGGATATTTTTTCTTAGACGTTATCTCATAAGTTTTAGTCAGAAATTGGTCCACTGAGACATTTCTTTGTAATATAACATAGTTTTAGTGTCCAGAAAGAGGATATGAGAGCACAGTGTGTCTGTTAAGAGCACAGACTGTTACAGGGCATTGTGGGAGGAGATACTGTCTGTCTCTGCTGGAGGAGGCAGATGTGTGAATGGAGTGAGAGAGACAGACTCAGGAGGAAAGGAAATCATCAAATCATCAACAAAGAAAGAAAAGTCTGATAGCATAACTCCCCTTAACTCCCCTACCACTGGCTATATTATAAATTATAAATATTATATTTATATTATAAAATATAAAATAGTCTGAGTAAGCAGTGTTCTTATTTTCACTGAATAAAAACATAGTTACACAAATTAGCAGGAAAAAATTACATACGATTTTTTTGCATCTTAAAACGTATCGAAATTGAATTGATATCATGACCTGTGTATCGAGATATGTATCAAATTGTGAGAAAATATTTTATTAAGACATCACCCCAGGCCCTGGGACAGTTGTATGTCGTTTAGATGACTATTGCGATTTAAAATGTGTACATTATAACATAATGATCCAGGGGTGTCACAAATTACAACTATATAGCAGCTCAAGCACAATATGTGACCTTTAAAGTCACATTAGGGCACGATGATGCATTGTTAAAATATTGTCTGAATATTTTCATAGAGGTAATACAAAATAATAATAAACAATCCTTCCCAAAGTCATGTAATGACTTTGTACTTGTTCTGTTTAGGCTATGTGCATTGCAGCTTTTATGCTAAAAAGTTTTCTTGCAGTTACTTTGAATAAACATCCAGTTAAGTCTTCTTAGATGTTGCTTAGCTTTAAATTACACAGAAAGAAACTTGGCCCATTGATGCCTCTAACTGTTTGCACTGATCGGATAAAATTACATTAACTAAACAGCGAGCACACCTTCATTCCACTTTAGCGTTTGGTCACCACCAGACTTCGCAGAGCAAACATTAATTGGAAAACTACCTAATCAAATAAGGACTACATTACTGGGACATGATTTATGTTATATCCTTTGAAAGCGCTGAGAAAAATGCATTTGGGGCTTAAGTGGAATAAAGTATAAGGGGAAAAACACCAGAGAAGATAGTATTTATTACATTACAGAAAATGCACTTTTCATATTTACTTCTTTTGTGTCTGGGAAGAACAAGATGCTCAAGGGAAAACTGTGGATTCCTTTTGTTTCTTAAGTTCAAGGTATGGGACTTTGAATGGCAATATTTGTGTAGTACGGCAAATTGGATATCAATTTCAATTATTCAGGGACCATTTATAAAATTCTGTTCATTACTGCAGTGCTCATGTCACAGGGAGAATTTTAATTTTAAAAAGCGGCTAGCCTCAAACTACAGGTTTTGATCAGATGCAGTAGTTTTTTTTATTGTGTTTTGCCCTTTGTTGTTTGATGTTTTAATACAGGAGGATTGTGAGTAGAACTGATTGATGCATTGCACTTCATTATACTCTTGGTCATAATACCGTGTTCACATTACATTTTTATATACAATACAAGTAGAATAGAAATAGTTACATTTATGCAAGTTCAAGTATTGTTGGTTTTAAGGGCCTGTACCAAAGTTTTTCCCACGGATTTGAGCAAAAATTCTTACCCCAGTACAGATATATTGTTTAACCCTCCGGTCGTGATCGCCTCCAGCCCCCTACTTTAGTGTTGACCGGTCTGTTTTAACTGCTCTTAAATTAGCACAAAACATTTTTTTTTCAACACCAATTTTTTATTAAACATTCTTTAGTTGAGAACAATGTTTCAAAGTAGTGTCTAACAACAATTTATAGAAGTAAACATTAAATAACATCAGTGAAAATACAATTGGACACTGAAAATGAACTACAAAATGAACATATAATACAAAAAATAAATTGAAAACCAAACACCAAACTCAACAGGGTGTGTGTGTGTGTGTGTGTGTGTGTGTGTGTGTGTGTGTGTGTGTGTGTGTGTGTGTATTCATGCACATGAGTGGCATGTGACACTCAGGTCAGAGTGGGCCTTGCAAATATAAGCATGACATTAGCAGCATGTCAGGCTCATTTTGATGTCTCTAGGGGCACAGAGGCCACAACGCTTCCTTTTCTGCCCATGTCCTTGTTGGGGGAGAGCAGCCAGGGCAGCGGCTGGGGCTGGAGCTTGCCTGCTCCTAACCAGACTGGCGGAGGCTGGTGTGCGGGGAATGTGCTGGTGACGCTGTATAAGAGGAGTCACCAAAGCTTTCCCCAGCTCTGCGAGGAAAAGTCTCCTTGAAACTTTTCCCCTGATTCCAGGTTAGGTCGATTGCTGTCCACACCACATACGCGTTGAAAGCTGACACATCCAGGATGTTGTGGAACAGTGCCACAGGCCAGCGAGCCGTCATCCGCTTACAGGTGTATGTACCAGTAAGCTGCAATAAAGGAACAATAAATAATAAGAGATTAGGAACAATATTCAATCTGTCGTACACAAAATGCTATGATTCACCTAGATAAAAATAAAATAAAATGCATGATGAGACTTTACATTACCTTATCAAGGCAGTCCTCTGTGGTGCTGACAGCGGCGTCTTTGTGTACTGTGCTCATCAGGATGACATTTCTGTTCTTCTTGGGAACGTATGACACAAGACTGTGAGTGTCAGTGAATGCAAATTGTGATGAGAGTGCCTGTCTTCCTCTGGTCTTTACCAGCGCAGGGGGAAGTTCGGGCTTGTTCTTCCTCACTGTCCCTACCATGGTGAGCTTTCTTTTCAGTAGCTCCTGACCAAGAGCATGTGATGTGAAGAAGTTGTCACATGTGATATTATGCCCTTGGAGACCGGTTGTCATGTCCAGCACAACACGCATACCCTGGTTTGTGTGTGTGTGTGTGTGTGTGTGTGTGTGTGTGTGTGTGTGTGTATGTGTGTGTGTGTGTGCTGGGGCAGTGTGTATGGGGATGTTTTCTGTATGTTGAATGAATTTACTCTGGATACCCATTCATTTCCTATGGCGGTCACTTTTGACCGGGAACACCACAGGTGTAACAAGGTTGATTAAAACACTCAAAATTGAATGAAATAGGTAATCATCACTTTTATATGTTCAAGTACACAGTGTGGAGGATATCATAAGGTCTTGAGGTAATCAGATGAAAAACATAATATTTATGAGTATTATAAGTTGTAAAACGGTCAGATTTGACCCGAACACGACAGAAGGGTTAAGCAGCTCTTGAGGTCAAAATAATTAATAATTAAAACAATTTCCCTTGTGGATCAATAAAGTTTGTCTAAGTTTAAGTCTAAAATAAGTCTGCTGCATGCTGTCAGAATCTAATTATTAAGCATTTTATTGTGCGATATTCTAGAAATGCGCATTAGCAAGTTAGTTGTTGTTGTTTGCTATAATTATTCATCGCTATTTCTTCCAGAATTAGAATTAGAATTACTTTGAAGAGAACAAAAGAAGAAATGTCTATTCAGCTTAAGATTCCAGTTGGTGTTTTGGTGTGAAAACAACACTTGAGTACTCACAGGGAAAAACAAAACTTAGGAAAATGCCAAGCCATTGCCGGCAGCAGTCGTGTATCGCCAGTTCCTCTGCCTGCAGCATTTGTTGGTCTTCTTTGGAAAAACATGATCACAGAGGGGCCAGGACTGTAAACATTAACATGCTGTGTGGAGTTTACTTCCTGAATTTGGAATCGGTAAAGTTCAAATAATTCCACACAGCGGGTTTGAGCTGTTGCTTGGTTCAGTGCTGCTTTCTGCTGACACTGGCACCTGAGGAAATGATTAATGGGAGCTCTTTCTTAAACAAGCTATTAAAGCCGGGAACATGTGAAAATATGAAATAGCTTTTTCTAATCCGTTTGCATTAATTTGAGTGGAAAAGGTTCTTTGCAAAGACCATTTAGCCTTCAGGCTGAGGTGGCACAACCTCTATTATACATGCATTTGTTTTTTTATTCAAGCCTTAATATGAATGGAAATAAGCATGTCTAAAAGAATAAAACATTGTAAAAAAAAAAAAAAAAAAGGAAAAAGTAATTATGAAGAAAATGCAGCACGTTTTGTCTCAGCATCTTAGCAATAACCATTAGGGTTTCATTCTTAAAGGTCCCATGGCATGAAATGTTCACTTTCTGAGGTTTTTGAATGTTAATGTGAGCTCCCCTACCCTGTTTAGGGCCCCCCCCCCCCATGGCTAAAAGTTGCAAAATGTCTAAACTGAGCATTTGCGGTCCTTTTCTGTGTTAGAAAAAAACACAGCTCAAACGGGCGATTCTGAACAAGGCAACTATGTGACGTCACATCGAAAAATGCAGCTCCACCCCCCGTCTGGATGTCTACCCACCGTCTCTGTAAATCACGCCCAGAGAGTTTGGACCGCGAATGAGCTACGCCCTGTGAAATGCGTTTTTTTATTTGCCTGGAGGCACGTGCAAGTGTTTCTAGGCTCAAAAGTCCTTTATCTGAGCCTCTGGACATCTGAAACAGCAGTGGTTTAATTTTATTTTCTGTGAAAATGTGTTTTTTTTTAATTGAAAAGGCTCTCCTTTCCTCCTCCGCTCTTAAAACACGGAAGTGGGGCCAGCACACAGCGCACAGCATTTGGCGGCGCATTTGCATGTATTGTTTATTACGAACAAGCAAAATGTGCAAAAACACAAACTAAAGGAACCCATTTCAAATGCCTAGTGTAATATTCCCACATACAGTATACTAGTATATTTGTGTCGCAAAGGCTCTCCACATTTTTTCACATCCGATCCCGATACCTGAATTTGGATATCAGCCGATACCGATACTATTCCGATACCAAAACCGTTTTCAATATTATCATCATTATTGTTTAACTACAAATAACAGTACCCATAATCATAAAGCACCTGCAATTCAACATAATAAAGAAAATACTTAAATAACCCCCCATATGGTATGACTTAATTAACTAAGAGACTTAAGAAAACAAAATAAACCCACAAATTAACATTAATTGTTCAGTCTGGGTCATGTGGCCCACTTTAGCGCACCACTATGCGCTATTTATCGCATGACCAGGAAGTGCCCCGGTTTGGCCCTTGAACCAGAGCGCAGCCCTTGAGTCCAGATAGCGGGGAAACAGTTTGTAAGCAGTCCTGCAGTAGCCGGCAACAGTTTGCACCGGAGCCTGGCTCTGCAAACCAGGGGAAGCGCTCTGCCGTCTAAGGCGCACTCTAAGGCCAGAGAGAGAGGCGCCGGTCGGGGAATGACAGGCAGCTACAGGCGCTCTGTCACACTGTGTCTCATTGAGATACGCCTCCGTTCAGGAAATCCATTCCACATTTTGCAGCAGGAGCAGAGCAGCTGACAGGGAATCACTCGTGGAGTCATTTCAGCAGATAATGTGTTGTATATTACAGACATGGCTCATGGATCGGACATTTTTGCAGGTTGGATCGGAATTTCCGATCCGTGAATTACGTTGATATCGGAACCCGATACTGGATCGGATCGGCCCCATCCCTAATTTAGATGATAATTATTCACTTATTCCCCACCAGTAGCGCTCTGTTCAAATGTGAACACAACTAGGCCTTTCACCATAAGCACTATATTGAGTTATTGTTCAATATATGATAAATACAATAATAGTATTGTTTAATGTGATATAAAGAGTACACAATAGTTTGTATGACATTTTATATAATTGTGATCGCCAATAGACATAATCACCATTATACAACCAGAATGTGGAGAGAAAAAATTACTTAAACATGTTTTCTTGTAGATCATTGTTGCTGGAACTTATTCATATCCATCACATTTTTAAACTGTTAACAACTTTAATAATTATTGTGATACAACTGTTAAGGTACATTGTGTAATTTTTCTTGTGGAGGGCCCGTCAAATGTGTTTCTCCATGGAGATGTTTTTACTTTGGAGTGTTTCACAGTATGGCATTAAACCTTTTTATCTTCATGGAAACCAAACAGACCAAGTTACAGGTCAGATCTGTGGAGACGCAATCCGCTCACAGTCAGAATGCGTATTTTTCTAGATATTTTTTGTCACTTTGTCATTTTTGAGCTATAAAACCACCCACCTGTAACTGAATAAATGTAAAGTAGAGCTGTTTAATGTCATACTGTGGAACATTCAAGATTCAAGATTCAAGATTCAAGATTGTTTATTTGTCATATGCAGAATCAACACAAGGTCAACAGTGCAATGAAATGCTTAGGATCAGAAGAACCGTTGACTCGCTAAGATAGTCAAGAAGTACTAATAACATGCAATAATAGTACATGGTAAAAAAGTGTTGCAAAGTGCAGGGGGAGAAGTAAACAATATAATAAACAATATAATAAACAATATAATAAAATATGTAATAAAATGTAATAAAATAAAAAAAACAAGGTACAATGTACAAGGTGCAGGTAGGATTAAATCAAGATCAAATAAGGTGTAAGTATTTCACAGATTGCACATAATATGGTGTGGTGTAGGTGTTGCATGTGGATTTCGTATTGCACATAGTGTGGTATAAATATTGCACATAGGTTATTGCACTGATTATTGCACATGTAACAGTAATTTACAGTGAGGTAGTGACAAACATGATATATTCATATAGAGCAGCAGCAGTAAACATAATTATGCATAATGAAAGGTAGTTTAGTGCAGTATTATTGAGAGTTCAGTATTATTTAGAGTATTACCCAGAGTTCAGTAGTCTGACAGCTTGGGGGTAATAGCTGTCTTTGAGTGTTTTTGTGCGTGCTGGCAGGCTCCTGTATCGTCTACCAGAGGGTAACAGACGGAAGAGTCCTTGTGCCGGATGAGTATGGTCCTTAGTGATGCTGCGTGCCTTACGCAGACCCCTGCTGTGGTAAATGTCCTGGATGGAGGGGAGACTGCTGCCAGTGATGTCCTCTGCCGCTCGCACCACCCTCTGTAGTGCTTTGCGGCTCTGAGCGGTGCAGTTCCCATACCACACTGTGATGCAGCCCGTCAGCAGGCTCTCGATGGTGCACCTGTAGAAGTTTGTGAGGATGCTGGTGTTCATACCAAACTTCCTCAACTTCCTCAGGAAGTAGAGTCTTTGTCGGGCTTTCTTAGGTGGAGCATTGACATATCCATAAAAAACAAGCAGGTGATGGACCTCCAACCAAACAAATTACATTTTTTAATTGCAATAAATACCAAAAAGGATCATCGTGACACCAAATTTCAGCATCGTCCCATCGCTAATCATGACAGGCTTATACACAACTTAACTTCACAGAGACCAAAATCTTGAACCTTGTCTCTAGAATAACCCCAGTATATTTAACGGTGACTAATTATCCCGGATTATCTCATACTGTAGTGTGATTGCAGCACATACTTTCTTTGTATTGCATGGGTCTTTCCCTTTACGCTCACGTGGCTTATTGATGCACTGGAGGAGATTGGACCCAAACCCGATTAGGAGCGCTGTCATGATGAATGCAGCTGGAGATAGCGCCTCCCAGGTGCCGCTTTATGCCGAATTACAAACACGGAGAGGTGCTTTTTTGACAGGGTAGCAGTGTGGCTAGCTGAGTGTACCCAAGTGAGACAAAATACAGCCAGATAGTAAATCACTCAAGCCGGAGCTGCCGGGCCTGGGAGGGAGCGGTGGTGGCAGTCATACAGCATGGCGGATGAGGCGCTGCATTGGCACTGAGAGCAGGTTGTGTTGGAGGTGATGAATAGTGCCAAACCCTGCACACAACATATTTGGGCATATCCTGTCTCGCTTAGTATACAACCCGTGTTTTCAATGCTGGATGAGAAAGATCCATCTTCTCAGCCCAAAAGCTAAGCTAAAAGAAAAACATCACACCATTGCACTCAAATGCAAACCCTGTCTGCAGCTTTTCAAAAACCTATACATGTATTTGTTGCAGAAATTAAATCTTTCAGAGGTCACACCTGGATTCTATCTTGCAGCTATTTTTGGTGTCTTTGCTGTTTAGAAAAATAATCAATTATTAGGAGACATTCAAAACATAAAGTATAACCCTGAACTTCACAATCCTTATAGCCCATTGTTCTACATTGTTGATACTGTTCACATTTCCCATAAAGGCATGCATACAAATTAGGCTCTGTATAAATTATTGAAAACTACATGCATTTGTACTTTACCATTATAGCCAGCTGCAGCTACTGTGTGTCAGACACAAACTAGCAAATTTACAACTTTAGGCAGTGTAACTCTTACTCTATTCATTATGGAACAGGAGAGATAATGCAGATATCAAACTTTAGTCCAAAACCACTTAAACATAAACAATACACATAGATGTTTGGACAGAACTAACAGAATTTCATTTATTTGTATACATATTTCATGAAAACAGGAATTTTCATCAGCCCCATTGAGTCAGTCGGCTCAGTGAGTCAAGTCGACAGTTATTTCAAAGCCAGCTGTTCGGTAATGCTATATGTTACATTTGTTGAAAATGCATGAATAAATAAATGTCCCATATAACTAAAGCACTGTGCACCATGTTTATTTGCTCATGAACTTGTAGTTTTTCTTCACTGACATGTTAGTTGACATGGCTGTTTCAGTCACAATCAAACAATTTAGTATCAAATAATTTAAATAAAATGGCGGGCCGGGCCTTTCTGTGCGGAGTTTGCAAGTTCTTCCCGTGTCTGGGTAGGTTTCCTTTGGGCACTCCGGGTTCCCCCATCAACCCAAAACATGCTCTATAGCTAAAATCCTCCAGCTGAGGTCCTGGCCAAGCCTAAGCAATAAGATCCTGGAGTTGGGTCCACGGGAGCCTTCATGTGCTGCCCACTGCTCCTGAAAAAAGGATGGGTCAAATGCAAAGGACAAATTTCCCTACAGGGATAATAAATGATAATGATAATAAAAATAAAAGCTTTTTAACATGCACTATTTAATGCCATGGCCATTACTAGAGTTTAAATGTCTTTGTAGTAGTAGTCGTAGTATGTATTGAACATAAAGTGCCTATCTAAAAAAACAAAAACAAAATGGAAACATAAGGAAAAGACCATTTCGCTCTGTTGATCTCTTGAGCATGTAGCCATCATTAAATGAGTGTGAATAGCTGTATCCTCAACTCGTATAACCTTCTTGGATTTGCTCTGGTGTCAAGGCTCTCATAGTGCCTCTTAACCTTGCTGCAAAAGATCCCTGTCTCTAAAGCAGATGTTGAGAGCAGATCATTCATGGATTTGTACTTGATGAATGTATCAGTGTGTGTTGACATGGAGCAGGTGACTGTGGGCCTGTTCCTCTGAGGCGTGCTGTGGGTGCGTCTGGGGATGTTTGGAGCAGTGGATCAGAAGCCCCAGGTGTTAGGAGCCACCAGCTTTATGGATGGCCACAGCCTCATAGGGCGCTCGATCAAACCTGCCCCTGCGGTTCTACCACGAGCAGTCCAATAATGTGTGGCTGCCGGCTGTTGTCTTGATTTCACTGCAATGTGGTTTGGAAATAAGTCGATCATTTTTATAAGACTTAAAAGACAAAACATTTGGGGTGGTTGTCTTTAAACGAGCCACAGGGGAAACATTAAGTCAGATTTCATCAAGTAAAAAGTTTTGTGCCTGTTAAGAAAGATTTATTTTCAAGAAATGAAGCACTACAATTTGGTACAATTATCCTGCGTTTTCTTGTTTTGAAAAAAGATATCAAAGCTGTGGAGTGCATTAATATTCAACTACATCAACAAAAACAACAAGCATGTGAAAACATCTATGTAAGCACAGCAAGGGACACAATGTGATTCCAGCTCCCGCAGATGAATCCTGTTGTTGTGTCCTTGGGCAAGATATGGCAAAAGGAGAAATTCAATTTGTCAACTGGACAAAAGTTTATTTGGTTGGAAATGAAGAAGCAGCTTGGATGAGCTGCAAAACGTATTCAACCAAATTAACTTTTGTCCAGTTGACAAATTGAATTTCTCCTTTTGCGATGGACTCTACCTGGACGACTGAGGGATTCTACACACATCTTGGGCAAGACACTTAATCCACCTTGCTCCCAGGGTCACACATTGGTGTACAGTGTTGCCATAGTTACTTTGAAACAGTAATCTGACTACTGACTACTTCTTTAAAAAGTAACTTAGTTAAGTTACTGACTACTTGCTTTTAAAAGTAACTAAGTTAGATTATTTTATTTTTTCTGCAGAGGCTGATCTCCCACCCCTACATATTGCTTGTCCAGGTAACTAGAAAAGCATGTTCTGTGAGGCAGCTCAGTATCTTTACTGGTAGGGATCTTAGATACAATGGCACGAAACGATGGTGAGTCAACAGTGTTCACAGGCAGCATTTCGTCAACCACAGAATGCCCAACCATCCTATTCAACTCCGCCACACTTACTGGTTTTACACCGAAATCCTGCTTCCTTTGCTTGCTGGGTCTGGGAACTCCTTCACCTGTGACTTTCGCAATAAGGCGGGACTTGCTCTGTTAGCTTCGTTGTGCTGTGCTGTTTCTCCAGATGTTTTTTCAGATTTGATGTTGTGTTTTTGAAGGTAGACAGCACTCTGTCACCAGCACAGAGTGTGCAACAGACCTTAATGTTGTCATCCTTAGCCGAAATAAAATCAAAATAATGCCTGTATTTCCAGCTGGAAAAGGCGAACCGCTCTCCTTCCATATTGTTCACATCTGATGAGATAGAATCTTTGATCTGACTTTGGCGCCGCGGAGCCGAGATGACGTAACCTTGGAAGAAACATGTAGCCAAAAAATAAGAATAAATAAATGTAACCTACGTTCCCCCGAAATGCAAAAATAGTAACGCACGGTGTATTAGATCAGTAACTTTAATCTGACTACTGGTTTTGAAATAGTAGTTGTGATAGACTACTCGTTACTGAAAAAAGCAGTCAGAGTACAGTAACGCGTTACTAAGTAACGTGTTACCGGCATCAGTGTTGGTGTATGAATGTGGGTGTGAATGGGTGAGTGGTTCCTTATTGTACAGAACTTTGAATGCCTTGAAGATGGAAAAGGCCTATATGCTGTGCATAATTATTAGGCAAGTTGTATTTATAAGGATTTATTTTATTATTGAAGAACTACTGTGCTCTGGGTCAATTCAGAATCTTAATAACTTCAAACCTCAATATTTAAGAAAGTAAAAGTTTTGGCTTTCTTAAAGGAAAAGTAGCGTTTTTTTTACAATCTGAGCCTTATTTCGGTAATAAAACAAGTTGTTTTACTCACCCATAGCAATTTGGTGTCATATGGAGCACTTCCGGAGATGTTTTAGATTTGCAATCTCCATAATGTGAGTTCTCGGGGCACATGTTTGCGGTCTCCAAATAACACAAACTTTAGCACTTTTCAAATCATAGAAGCTCGATGTCTTAGTCTACGATTTCGTTTGGTCAAAAGTGGCCTGTAATCCGAGATTTAGCCATAGTTTCGAGTAGATGAGGACGCCAGTGCGCATGTGCGGAGTGTGCTCTCAGCTCCCGGGACCCAAACATGAAACGCAAAGCTGTAAACTATGGATAAATCTCGGATTACAGGCCACTTTTGACTCAAATGAAATCGTAGACTAAGACATCGAGCTTCTATGATTTGAAAAGTGCTAAAGTTTGTGTTATTTGGAGCCCGCACGGGGCATATTACATGCTCGGGGAATATATTATATGCCCCGAGCTATGGCTATAAGTCACGCTAGGCTAATGCTAATCTAAAACATCTCCGGAAATTCTCCATATGACACCAAAGTGCTATGGGTGAGTAAAACTTGTTTTATTACCGAAATAAGGCTCAAATTGTTACTTACTTGTTAAAAACGTTACTTTTCCTTTAAGGCTTTCTTAACTAAATGAAAAATGAAGTTTCCATTCTCAGTTGTTTATTTTCATCTGTCAGAATAATAAACAACTCCAAATTTTACAAATAAACCTTTCTGATATTAAAAAAAACAGTGACCAATATAGCCACACTTCTTCTGAATAATGGTCATAAGCCTTCAATTCATGGAGTCTGTCAGTTTCTTGTTTTGTGCAGCAGAATCCACAGCCTCCCAGTCGCTGTTCAGAGAGATACTGTTTTCCTTCACTGTAAATCTCCCATTTAAGAAGGGCCCACAAGTTCTCAACAGGGTTTAGGTAAGGTGAGGAAGGGGGCCATGTTGTTATTTTTTCATTTTTAAAGCTTTTACTGGCCACACAGTGAAGTACTTCGATGCGTGTGATGGAGCATTGTCCTGCATAAAAATCATGGTCCTCTTCAACGATGCACTTTTTCCTGTACCACTGCTTAAATAAAGTGTCTTCTAGAAACTGGCAGTAGGAGTTAATT
Source organism: Paratrypauchen microcephalus (assembly GCA_036785185.1). NCBI lineage: Eukaryota > Metazoa > Chordata > Actinopteri > Gobiiformes > Gobiidae > Paratrypauchen > Paratrypauchen microcephalus. Next base: position 4,866,689 of record JAVJIX010000028.1, on the reverse strand, counting down.
TTGAATTGATTTTCAACAAAAGGTCCAACAAGCTATTTTTCTTATTTATTAATACCAGCCCATACCAGTACCCCACCTCCACCTTGCTGGTGTCTGAGACAGCTTGGAGTTGGAGAATGTGCAATAAAATCATGATATGGTAAAAAATGGTAAAAAATACAATTATTAGTAACACAATTATTAAGCAAGTGGGTATTTTGCCTACTTGCCTAATAATTGTACATGCAGTCACTGTGACATAATAATTCTGCACATTAAGAGTTGCCAAATAATTCTGCACACATAGATTTTCTCCTCACAAAGCCAAAACTTCACTTTTACTTTCTTAAATATTCAGGTTTGAGATATAAAAACATTTTTGATTGACCAAGAGCACTGTAGTTGATCAATTATAAAATTTATCCTGATAAATACAACTTGCCTAATAATAATGCACACATTATATACAGTGCCGTGAAAAAGTATTTGCCCCCTTCCTGATTTCTGTGTTTTTTGCATATTTATCACTCAAAACATTGTCAGATCATCAAACCAATTTTAATATCACACAGAAACAACCCAAGGAAAGACAAAATTCAGTTTTTGAATGATGATTCCATTTATTAGTGCACAAAAAAAATCTAAACCTATCTGGCCCTATGTGAAAAAGTAATTGCCCCCCCTTGTTAAATCACAAACTAACTGTGACTAACCACAGTTTTGAGAAAACTTAGTTCAGTTCTACATGCCACACCCACACCTGATTGTCACCACCTGTGTTGAATCAAGAAATCACTTAAATAGTTCCTGTCAAACAAAGTGAAGTTGGCTACAACATCTCAAGAACAAACACATCATGCCACGATCCAAAGAAATTCAAGAACAAATGAGAAAAAAAAGTGATAGAAGTCTATAATTCAGGAAAAGGTTACAAAGCCATTCCCAAAGCTCTGGGGCTCCAGCGAACCACTGTCAGAGCCATTATTCAAAAATGGAGGAAACTGGGAACAGTTGCAACCCTTCCCAGGAGTGGTCGACCAACTAAGATTACTCCAAGAGTGCGACGACGGCTCATTCAGGAAGTCACAAAAGAACCTAGACGCACATCGAAAGAACTACAGGCCTCGTTGGCCTCAGTTAAGGTCAGTGTTCATGACTCCACCATTAGAAAAACACTGGCCAAAAATGGCATCCATGGAAGAGTTCCCAGGAGAAAACCACTGCTTTCACAAAAGAACACAAAGGCTCGTCTCACCTTTGCCAAAAAGCACCTTGATGACCCTCAAGACTTTTGGAGAAACATTTTGTGGACCGATGAGTCTAAAATTGAACTTTTTGGAAGGTCTGCAGCCCGTTTCATCTGGCGTAAAAATGGCACAGCATTTGATAAAAAGAACATGGTGCCCACAGTAAAGCATGGTGGTGGCAGTGTGATGGTCTGGGCCTGCTTTGCTGCCTCAGGACCAGGACAACTTGCTGTGATTGACGGAAAAATGAATTCTGCTGTTTACCAGAAGATCCTGAAGGAGAATGTCCGGCCATCAGTTCGTGCCCTCAAACTCAAGCGCTCTTGGATCATGCAACAGGACAATGATCCAAAACACACCAGCAAGTCCACCTCTGAATGGCTCAAAGAAAACAAAATTAAGGTTTTGGAGTGGCCAAGTCAAAGTCCGGATTTAAATCCGATTGAGATGCTGTGGTGTGACCTTAAACGGGCAGTTCATACAAGAAAACCCTCCAATATGGCAGAATTGAAACAATTCTGCATAGAAGAGTGGGCCAAAATCCCTCCCCAGCGGTGTGAAAGACTCATCACCAATTATCGCAAACGTTTGGTTACAGTTATTGCTGTCAAAGGAGGCTCAACTGGCTATTAGATTAAGGGGGCAATTACTTTTTCACATAGGGCCAGATAGGTTTAGATTTTTTTTGTGCACTAATAAATGGAATCATCATTCAAAAACTGAATTTTGTCTTTCCTTGGGTTGTTTCTGTGTGATATTAAAATTGGTTTGATGATCTGACAATGTTTTGAGTGATAAATATGCAAAAAACACAGAAATCAGGAAGGGGGCAAATACTTTTTCACGGCACTGTAAAAATGTGACAATTTACCATTTATCATGTAGAGTTACTGTATTACATTTTGATCTCAGTATAGGGAACATTTTTTTTGGAAATCCCATTGAGATTAAAAACCTCTTTTTCAAGGGAGCCCTGGACAAGAGGCAGCAAAAAAGACAATTACAACACAATTAAAATGACATACAAATTAGTTTACAATAATATATACAATATTTAATATTTACAATAATATGAGACATTACCAGTGTAATGTAATGAACAAGCTGTTTGAATAGTTGTGATTTGCGTGGTCTTCACTCACTGTCGCAGACACACATGTGACAGAGTAGGTAATAGCACTTGTGAGGCAGACATTTCCCACTCCTGTTGCACCATTAAATCTGCTGGTGTCAAACGTGTGCTCTTTGGTTAAAACTCATGAGTCGCTCCTCATCTCCCATTTAAAACACTGTCCTCTGTGGGGGCTCTGTCTTGCACATTACCAACCAGTCCTCAAAAGATGGACTCGAATAGAGATCCACATTCTAATTATGTAAATGAACAAGATTTTATTTGAAGACTGAATGCTGATAGTGAACTTCCATATTTTGGTCAAACTTCATTCTTGGCTGGAAGGTCAGCCTCTTTTTTCATTAGCAGCCTGGCCTTGAGGTATCATGGAAAGTCTAATCACTGCACTGCATTAGTATGCTGATCCTGTCCCAGGTTGGAGACAGAGATGGCTTTTCATCTGTGCCTTCCTGCCCCCAGATTCCCCATCAAATATTCCACATCAAATATGCCGAGGTGTCCTCGTGCAGTTTGGATTCACTGTACCTGCTGTACTCAACGACAGTCCCTACATCAAGGCCCAGCTCTGGTGGCTATGCTCACCGCACACATCTTATACAGAGGACAGGTACATTTACAAGGAAATGAGCTCCTCTGAACAATCCCAAGTTCAAAAGTTAATTTCAAATGAATTTTTAATGTTGTACAATGTCACACTAGGTCTAGGAGATATCATTTGATGTTGACACATAACAATGACCTCTATCTACTCTAACGGGGTTACAGTCAGAACACAATACAATTCTAAAAATATATCGTTCTAGTACAGAAATTCTATACAATATAACCACTTAATGTTTTTGTTTGTGATAAAAAATATTGGTACATTAATTAAATTAATTTTCTTTCTGACAGTTATGGATTTTATTTTTCAAATAATTTCACTTTGGCCACCATGCCATTCTATCTTGTGTGACCAAAAGCTGGCAGTGCATAATGCTATGGCGGTTGGAATAGTCTCTTTAAAACGTACAAAAGTCTAATAATGCAGAACATAGTTACAAGCCTCGGTAAACATGGACAGTGCTCCAAGCTTCCCCAACTCAGAGCACACATTTCTTCTAGCCATAATAACTGTCATCCTGAAAGTCGAGATGTTCAACTGTCTGTCTTCAGAATCTGAGATAAGCTTGAAGAGATCGAGATAGAAAAAGAGAGAGAGAGAAAAAAAACACGATTAAAGTAGAATCTGGCATTTTGTGGCTGAATGCTCTTTGGCACAGGTTGGTTGATTGTGAGTGACACTGCGTGGCCAGTCCCAGAGTGTCTGTGCAGGGCCCAGCAGAGGTGGGACTGTTATCATGGACTGTGATTCCCAGCTGAATAACCTACAGCCACAGGATTATATTTGACAACACTATACACATACACACACACACACACACACACACACAGACACACACACACACACACACACACATACACACACATACACACACACACTTTATCCTTTTCTCACACAGGTCTGTCAGGTGATTTTACATCCCCCGGGCAGCCATGTTGGAGACCCTAAACGCATTTCAGATTTAGTTTTGTGCAGTTAACTTATCTTTTGTCACAAAGATGTGTACTTATTTCTGCGTATTTATGTGTTTGTTTTTATATACAGTTATGGCATGTAGTCATCATACTGCATCTAGTTTAAAGCATATTCATTTCACAGAATATATTTATTTATTTATAATAAAGACAGTGCATATTGAACAACAGTACAGCGGTGTAATATGAGTTAGCCAAGAGGATAGTTTCCATCTGTAGTCCTTTGCCATGTGTACAGAAGGCACCCTAGAAAGAGGGATCACAATAAGATAAAACAATTAAACATTTCGTAGATTAAAATGTAGGTGACTTTGCGCAGCAGCAGCAAAGCAGGCAGTCCAGACAGAAACACAAATGTTAAAGGTCCCATGACATGGTACTTCTTGATGCTTTTATATGGTGCCTTAATGGGCGGCAGTTGCTCAGTTGGTAGAGCGTTTGTCCACTGATTCAAAGGTTGGCGGTTCAAATCCCGCTCTTGACATAAGAAACATCAGTGGTTGAGCGGTCAGATCCCCACAGGTTGGTTGGTACGATTCCAGTTCCCACAGATGAATGCTGCCGTTGTGTCCTTGGGCAAGACACTTAACCCTACTCGCCCCCAGTGTCTGCGTACACTGGTGTGTGAATGCGTGTGTGAATGGGTGATTGGTTCCTTGTTGTAAAGCGCTTTGGGTGCCTTGAAGGTGGAAAAGCGCTATATAAAGATGTGACCATTTACCATGTGACCAATGGTTCCCTAATACAGTAAATGAATCCTTCTTCAAAATCAACATTCAGTGCATGAGAAAGACACATGTACAGAGTCAGAGTCAGAATCTCTCTGTCTGAACAACTCATTCTGGGCCTTGTTGCTTGAATGCAAATGAGAAGGACACAGATAGGGTCCGCGCCGCTGGGAGACAGCACTGTGCGCTGTCTCCCACTTCCGCGTTTTAAGCGCGATGGAAGAAAGGAGAGGCATTTCAATGAAAAAAACACATTTTCACAGAAAATAAAATTAAACCACTGCTGTTTCAGAGGTCCAGAGGGTGGGGTAAAGGACTTCTGAGCCTAGAAACACTCGCACTTGCATTGCGTAGGTCCTTCGCGGTCCAAACTCTCTGGGCGTGATTTCCAGACACAGGGGGTAGACATCCAGACGGGGGGTGGAACTGCATTTGCATTTCTTTTTTCGATCTGATGTCACGTAGTTGCCTTGTTCAGAATTGCCCGTTTGAGCTGTGTTTTTTTGTAACGCAGAAAAGGACCGCAAATGCTCAGTTTAGACATTTCGCAACTTTTAGCCATGTGGGGGGGGGCTAACGTGAAAATTTCATGCCATGGGACCTTTAAAAATCCAGATAGAGCAGCACAGTGAGACATGGGCAGCAGCAAAAGTAAAGTTGAAGAGATATTAAAACATGCACATAAGAAACAGACAGACAAAACATTTATTATTTACAGACACTTAATTTGACTTTTTCATTGTAACTTAACGGGTAGAGGGGTTACCACCTGCTTGTCTCCATAGAGATGTTACTGCTTTTGACAGAAATGTTCCACATTATTGCTTGAGATAAACCACTATATCAGACAAAAAAATATTAGCAGAGCTCATTGGCCATCCGCTGCTCTGGATTCTAGTAAAAATATCCACCTGCTCACCTCTAATTATGGCATCAGACTCTTGCCTTTAATGAGTTACTGGTGTGTTTTGCTCAAAAGATACCCTGAAAAACTTAGTGTTGTCTTGCTGTGAGCAGAGTCTCCTCTCCAGATCTGAGCTAATATGGGCATCACATATGTCACCATCTCCATGGTGGTAGTTTAATGGCATAGTGGAAATTTCCAGACAAAACGATAACATCAAACATGTATTGGACCCTCTGTCTGAAAAACTGCATAGTGCACCTTTAACAGAATAATATCAGCTTATCAGTGAACAATAGTTAACAAAATAGTACTCCAGTTGACAATATTGTAGTGTTAACATTTTATAGGACATATGTCACATTTACAAATTCAGAAACACAATGCTATTGCCAGTCACTCTTACATTTAATACACACACTCTCAATGTGCATGTCTTTTTCGACCTATATGATGGAAACTGTTTTAATATATCAGTATTGGAGTTTACCTGCTGTCTAAGCTGTCCAGCCCTTGCAGCCAGTTTGCCCCATCTGTGAAGCATTATTAGTCAGTAAGAGGAAGGTGACCTGCAGAGCTCAGGTCAATGAGTGTCCAGGACAGAAGACCAATAAAGTGGACGTAATGTCTGTAAACCCTCCTCATTACAGGATCAATTAGTTAGAGGTGTTCTGACAAGCCTTCAATCAGGAATATGGCTGCACACCAGCAAAGAAAGCCTGCTCTCATACACAGATCTACAAGTTCAACCAATGATAGTCTTATGTGCATTTCTTTGTTATTTGTTTGTAATGAGGCGAGTAAATGTTAAATGGTCACATTTTTATATAGGACCACCTTCAAGGCATTCAAAGTGATTTACATTAAATAACCACTCACATTCACACACATTCACCATCAGTGTACACAGACACAGGGGGCAAGGTGGGTTAAGTGTCTTGCCCAAGGACAGCATTCATCTGTGGGAGCTGGAATCACACAATCGCCATTCTGTGGATCATTGGATCTGACACACACTGATGATGTTTGTGTCAAGAGTGGGATTTGAACCGCTAACCTTTGAACCAGTGGACAAACACTCTACCAACTTCTTGTTGTAAAGTTCTAGTCAGTGTGGCTACACCAAAGTTTTTGCTGGGCATCCTAATGTCAGGGACAGGTGTTTGACCTGTTACCATGGCAACATGATGTGAGATGGAGTGGGGGTGTCACTGTGTTTTTTGATCAAGACCATGTCACGAATGTGTGGTCCAAATTTGGTGTGTCTACGGCAAAGTAAAATTTTTCTGTTCCATGCAATCTCCCTAGGGGGCGCTATTACGGCCAATTGAGATTTTCTTATATCAATCTGTTCAGGGCCGCGGTGTCCACCAACGATTAAAGTTTGAGTGAAATCGGCCAAAGTATGCGCGAATTATCGCTCATCGAAATTTGATGGCGAGCTGCAAAAACGAACCCGAAATTTGTGGCGTTGTCACGGAAACACCGTTCACTCTTTTAGAGCGCTTTTAATCACTTTTAATGTCCCACTTGTCTAGATGATACAGCACAATTCTGGTGAGTCTGGGTCAAAAACCCTAGGAGGAGTTCGTTAAAATACAAGGACAGGAAAATGCGCCTTCAACTCCGGGTCACGTGCTCAGGCCAATATGGCTGACTTCCTGTTGGTCGTCTAGCAACCGCTTAATATACTTTTTTGTTCCTATTCCCATGATGCATCTGTGTACCAAATTTGGTTTAGCTACAACAAAGTTTTTGCCTGGCGTCCCATTGGCGAGGACGGATGTTTGGCCTGTTGCCATAGCAACACGATGGGACATGGCGTGTTGGCGTCATTGAGGTTTTTTTTTATCAAGACCCTGTCATGAATGTGTGTACCAAATTTGGTATGTCTACGACAAAGTAAAAATTTTCGCTTCCATGCAATCTCCCTAGATGGCGCTATAGCACCCATTTCAGATTTTCTTATATCAATCTGTTCAGGGCTGGGGTGTCCACCAACGATTAAAATGTGAGTGAAATCGGCCAACGTATGCGCGAATTATCGCTCGTCGAAGTTTAATGGCGAGCTGCAAAAACGAAACCGAAATTTGTGGCGTTGTCACGGAAACACCGCATCGATTACTCACTTGCCCAATACATATTTTTGGCGTTTACGATGGTTAACAATTACAATTATGCCGCTTTCGCGGCAATGGGCAGTGCCAGTCTGTGCTATTGGATGCCATGAGTGTCACTATAGTGTGGCATTGAGTGTTTGGAAAAGGGAGAGCGCTTCGCGCTTTGGTTTTGTGGGCGACATGACATGCGTCACGATGTCATGTGCGCGCACAAAATGATTACAATTTTGCCGCCATGGGCGGTGCCACCGTGCCATGTCAGCGGGCACCAGTCGTTGACATGAGTGCCAGGTGCTTAAAAAGGGGAGCGCTCTGTTTTGCGCACGCTGGTTCAATAGGCCCTACAGTTACAATAGGCCCTACGCTTTAGCGCTGGGGCCTAATAATAATAATAATAATAATAATCATCATCATAATAATAATCATAATCATAATAATCATAATAATCATAATAATAATCATAATAATAATCATAATAATAATAATTGTGGCCAGCTTATCAAAGCCTGATCCCGACAGATCTCAATATCAGGTGCCACAGTGGGGCACCAGTGGCAAAAACTGTTGTTGTGTCCTTAGGCAAGACACCTCACCCACATTGCCTAGACTGAAAGTGGAGTGTTGGTGGTGGTCGGAGGGGCCAGTGGTGCAGATTGGCAGTCTTGCTTCTGTCAGGGCAGATGTAGCTATAATAGTAGCTTACCACCACCAAGTGTGGAATGAACAGTGAATTGTAAAGCGCTTTGGGTGTCTTGAAAGCCTCTATACAAATGCATCATTAAAAATAGCATGCAAGCGTATAAAACATCACAGAGACATCAACTGTGTTTTGTGTTAAAATGGCTTCTTTCACTCAAAGTAAGATGATAGTGGTCTTCATATGTTGCCTACAGCACCATAATAACAATTGTTTTTCAGAGAGAAGAGACACAGTTAGGGAGCATTCTAGCCAGTGTGAGCTCCTGCTTTGTTGACCTAAGTGGGGATGACATGTTTCCCTCCTATTCTTAGTACCTATTTTGGGATGAGTGTAACTGGCTCTGACATTGCTAGAGGCAGCACTTCCTTTGTATTACTCACTCTATAAAACCCTGCAAATGCATTTTGCTTCTCACTTAGGTCTGACAGAAAACAATTTTAGAGAAATGAAATGTGGAAGAGATAACCTGTGATAAAGCAATTATAAATTTGTGCACCGAACAGACGTTCTAAACAAAGGATGTCAGGTGAAATTATTACAAGAAACAGTGTTGACAAAATTGAAACTCTCCATCATCTGATAAATAGTTTACTTCAGCTGGAAACTTCCCAATTTGTTTTAACATAGCTGCAGTCCTTATCAAAAACTGTTCAATACGTGAAAAGGGCATAGAAAGGTTTTTGTGGTCATTATGGTAAGATTTCTGCTTTCTTGTTTCTTTATATCTTAAATATACATTAATGCAAAGGCTCTGGCCTAGGACTGCAAGGATATAAATCGATTGTTGTTACTCAGTTCAACATTGCTCTGCCTGCCTTATTAAGGCTAATATTCTTCCAACTAATAAAACATGTTAATATATCTTGATTATAATGCATTGATCAGGCATAATGTGATGACTGCTGACCCCAGACAGCCATGACTGTAGGAAATCACTATTTCATCATCATCTTTGGGCCAAAACAAATGTCTTCACTTTTACTGTCATGGGTTACTGATGACCTATGTGGTACAGGCTTGTGGTGGTGCTGGCAGATCTTTTTTTCTTCTGCATATCATGTGCACTTTTCTGTTCTATATGGATCCATTCCAACATTTAATGGGTTCATCCTTGGCAGAGGTGATCAATAAACATTATCTTGAAGAACACCCATGGGTGCTGAAACAGTATGTCAGAGAATTTGTGATTGATTGAGCGTACATCGTGAATTGTCTCTAAATGAAAAGTGTTCTTTTTAGGGAGCCTCGGGGTGGGGGGCTGTTCGGTCTTGGGAAAAGTGAGGTTAGGACGAAGGGAACTCATTTTAATCAACCTTTCCTCAGCCCACATAATGGCTTACATTTTACTATCTAGTCCATCATGATAATAACCTTTGCTTTGGCGTGGTGCAATCAGTAGGGTCTGTATCAAAATTTAAATCTTCCAATGCACCACAAAGAAGTCTTTCAGAGGCCTGATAGAGGACGAGGCTTTGAGAACGCCACCAATGGAATCAAATATGCCTGAAGATTAAAAGCAGCTTTGGCCATTTAGACAGAAACAGAAAGGAATTTTAATAATCAAAGGTGCTCGTGTGAAAGCCATTGAAGCTTGTACCAATTTTCTGCTGTTTGCAGTTTCTGATCAAATTAAGGGGATGCTGATAACGTGGATCACACAGACTTGTATAAGGATTGTTCTGCATTGGCAACAAACATGTTTGTAGAACTGCTTTAAAAGGAAAGAGAAAACAAGGTTGTTCACAGACTGTTTCAATCACTCACTAAAAATCATCAATAATTATACTATTACTAGTACTGTTCGAAAACTACAACTACAATTTAAACATTGTCGTATTCTACTGGTGCTACTTATATATATATATATACTGCTTTTACTACCACCACTATATTTCAAATAGCTTCACAACAGCTGTGAAACATTTCCCTTTAAAATTATAATTGTCAGTACAGTGAACCCTCGCTGTATCGCGGTTCACTGTTCGCGGCCTCGCTGTTTCGCGGATTTTTTTTCCAATTTTTTTTTTTTTTTTTTTTTCAATTTTTTTTTATAGTGTAACTTTTTTTTACAGTGTAACATTGTGTCCTGCTTCCTGATTGGCTAAGAGACTAGACCAGGACTAAACCAGGTCTAAACCAGGTCTAAATCAGGACTAAACCAGGACTAAACCAGGTCTAAACCAGGACTAAACCAGGTCTAGACCAGGGATGGTGACGCAGGGTGGTAAGGACAGAGTCTCTGATGTCCTTCACGAGAGCGCCTGGGTGACAGGAGGTGTGGCCTTTGTTTACTTGCACGAGCCATTGAAGAGACCGAATGCGAGCCGGACCATGGAAGAGCCAAGAATCAACATGGACGGGCCTGGCCCGGACGCCGCGCGGCCGGGGGAGCCGCAGCGGGGGGAGGACACTCGCGCGCAGAGAGGAGACAGTGGGTCTTCCCCGTCACGAACCCGACCCCGTCCTAGAGAGCTGTGGAGTATTGGCGACGCATTGATAGCGGTCTGATTTTGGAGCCGGGGTGAAATGCAACCAACTCTTGTGAGCGCAGGTTGGTCTTACCTGGTCTTGTGGTGAGGACTGGTGCTCAGAGGCGTCTGTTAGCGGTTTTGCACTGTTAGCATTGGCTTGAGTCTTGCCCAAAATGATATCCAGGTCGCTTTCCACTCGACTTTCGCACATGGCATGGATATGTGGTACCAAAACAAACACACGTGTCCGCGCGCACGTGTCCGCGCGCACGTGTCCGCGCGCACGTGTCCGCCCTCCCCCTCACTATTAATATATTTTAATGAAAATCTACAAAAGTTTGAGTGTTTAAACAAGAGAAAAATGTGAGAAAATGTTAATACCAGTCTCAGAAAGGTGTATAATGTGTCTGGTGAAGCGTTTTCAGCCTTAAAACATGTATAATAATTGTAAAATATAAAATTGTCCTACTTCGCGGATTTCACTTATTGCGGGCTATTTCTGGAACCTAACCCCCGCGATAAACGAGGGTTCACTGTACATCCTTATCAGTGTTAATAATGGTGTTATTATATAAAATAATTTCATTTTTTAATGATCAATATTTTAACTGTAAACAGCCGTGTTGCTTTCTTTCCCTTTTAGGAAGTAGTGGCCTTGCCCTGTGACTGCACCTAAGACCTCTTATATAACATGTATTTTCTGTTTGTGTCTGCGTGAGTTCAGACCTGGAGGAGGCTGAGCACTGCAGAGAGCTTGTTCCTATTTATAAAGCACAGGCCATTCCACTATCCTCATGAATAAGCCTTACTGGGATGAATGTCTCCCACTGGGACCACAATATGGGCACGAATGGAGGACTAATGTCCGCACTTCCATCATTGCTACATGGAGAGCAGCCTTGGCTTTCACCAAGGAGGACATAAAAACAAGTAAATAAAAATATTTTATTTTACACCTTTCTCTGTAATTTTTAATTACTAATTACCTGGTAAGACCTAGTCATAGGTGCCAGGTATCTGGAGACTACAAATAGTTTGAAGTTTGAGTTCTTGAATGAGTATGTGCAATATATATATTTAAAAAAAAAACATTTTATTGCTACATTTGTGTGTGATATGCAGTACCTCAGTTGATAAAGTGTTCTGAAGGCTGACTTATATGATCCAGTACATCCGGGGTTTTGTCCCTGGGCAAATAAGCTTTATGTACTAATTGTTTTTTTGTTTTTTTTAATTAGTCTCAAGTAAACTGAAAAATAACCTTGCACACATTTAGAAAACATAAGTGGATAAGTGCATCTTAAAATGGATTTATGAGGTAACTGTAAACAACTGTAATGAAATGCTACTCTGGTGCAATTTTGATTGATTGGCATTCATTCATTACTTTGAATGTAGACAGCAAAATACGTAAATCACTATTTTCAGTTTGTATGTATTATTTTAAGGTGAAGGTAAACTTTATTGATCTTTGGATAGATCGGAGAGGTTGGAGACACTACTATGCATTCTTCATCTTTTGAGGAGCAGTGAGCAGCCACAGCCGTACTTGCGTTCCTAGGGACCCATCTCCAGGTTGAGGTTTGGACTACCTTAGCTGGAGAATGTTTGCCTGTATATTTCATGTTTTAGGTTGATGGGGAAAGATGAAAACATGTAAACTCTGCACAAAAAGTCCCCAAGTCAGAAATCAAACTTAGATCCTTCTTGCTTGTTGTCAGTTCTTGCCAATGAAGTTTCTTCTTGTCAACACCCTCAAATCACTTTAATATTTACTCCAAAAGCAATTTACATTTTAATTTCCAAATCATAAAAAAATCACCAAACAGGCAAGCTGCTCTGTAAACAAAATGTGTGTTTTTTCTAACTGGGTGCCTTGATGTGACCCTAAGGTGAAGCCAGAGGATTGACAACAGGTTCCTGCAGGGCTCTGGATCTGAAATAAATCACATAGACAGGCCCACTCCCTCTCTCTGTGCTCCCGGACAATAATATATCTCCGGATAGCTCCATGCCCCAGTCCCTCAGCTTGGGATGAGAAAAACGACAAGGTGCCTAAGGGGAGAAATGAATCGCATGCATGCAATTTGCTAATACAGGCGAGAAAATAACGCCTCATAAATGTTGGTATAAGGGCAAGACCATGGCAATCTGACAGCAATTAATTTATTCACAACAACACATGGAAGAAAAGGGGCAACCCAACCAGCCGGGCTTAAATCAAAGAAGATTATGTCAAAGTTATACGCACAAATCAAGCGGCGAGAGACAGAAAATATTAGCTAAAGTTGATGAATTGCAAATGCTGTAATGAGGTCAAGAATAGGTGAGTCTTACATTGCCAAGAGAAGTTTTTTTTAAAGTTCTTTTCTGTACCCTATAATTAATCACTTAGTCTGCAAGAGTGCAAGTTTCTGGTTATATATTTTGTATGGAGCAATTGTGCATATCAAATAATTAAATCATTTGTTTTTGAGGGGCTTTTCTTAGAGAACTTCAGGTGGTTCAAAAATAGGGCTGGTGGTATTTCAAACATTTAGAAAACATTCAGAAGGGTAAGCCTGTGCCAATGTTGATTTTACTCGAGATACCCTTCCTCGCATCACCTCTTTTGGGTCACTGATGTTTCATTAGTTGCTAAAATTATGCTTTACATACACCTCAGTTTGAGGCTCATTTTTAGTTCTGTGATTACCTTTTTGCTCAGATGTTAACAGCAGGGATACGCCGTGTACTGCATTACCCGCAGATTAATGCAGAATCAGTTGGCAGGCGATGGTGTGGCTGCAACACGTCCCATTTCACGGCTACATAAAGGATCAAGCGCACATTAGCCACTACTTTCCTACTTAATCAACTTACAGACCAAACAGTATTTTCCCACATGACATAATAAAATGTTTATTTTCAAATGCTTGTTAAAATATTTATGCCCCATGTCACATGACCTCTCAAAATATCTCTGCTGCCTCCTTCATATTTTATGCCTCTTGCCTAATTTAAAGGAAAAGAATTAGAGCATAAAATTACTTAGCCCTTTTCGGAGGCGGAGCAGCGGACACACACACACACACACACGACAGGGAGCATGATCCGGTCACTCATGCCGACAAAAGACATATTTCCATTTATCTCAGATGTTTCTATGTCCAAATCAAAGGCTTGGTAACTTCACAGACACCCTGCTGCGTTTTGGCTGAATGTGCCACTATATTGCAGTATGTGTCAAGATATTTAGAAGAAAACCCTGGATTCATACATAACACACTTGGTTGCATTGGAAGCCAGCCTGCTCAAGGGTTTAAAATGACAATTTGACACGTATGTCGAAACAGGATTTCAGCAATGAGATTATAGAATTTAAATAGCTCGGTCTGTGCTGGAAGAACATATACTGTACATGTTCATTTGATTTTTCTGTTTCAGTCAGTTAAGTTGTCAAGCTGTTGTTTTGTTGCGTTTGTCTGACACTGTTCAAGTAGCAACTAAAGAAAAATCAAGGAAATAAGATAATAGATAAGCAAATAAAAATGCATACATACGCAAACAACTCACATACAACACATGCATTAGGCACGCAATGTTTTGGGGTTAATATTCTATATGATAATGATGTTGTCATAATGTTTCATATTTATACTAAGCTTGATAGAATGCAGTATGCAGTATGGTCACTATGTTTTACCTTTACATAAAGCACAATCCAATCTATCTTTGAGTATAAAAGTGAGTATGTCGAGGGTGGGAATTCAACTTTCATCCTGTTGCAAGAAGACACAGAGGGGCGATCTCAAGGTTGATTCATGCATACAGCCACGCCCACTGGTCTTCATGTGCACTACTTTACTCCACTAATCAGCAAAGCATGGCAGGCCTATATACCAATGACAAACGATGCATTAGCTCCCCTTATGCACTGGCCCATACCTCTATCTCCCTTCATCTATGATACGAGACACGCCTGCAAAACACATACATATTTTTTCTTCAGTCTAACATGCAAAACAAATGCACATTTAGAAATACCCGTTTGTACGATGCAACTTACAGATATTTAATACACATATCATATCACACATCTGAGCATAGAAAGCCCATGCCAAGCACTAATCCTATCTACTGTATCTAGTGCCCAGTCCTGGACTGAATAATTTGATTTCTACATGAATTGGTTGCTCAGAACACATCAAAAATATTCTCTATTATGCCACAGTAGTTCAAGACAAATTGTAGAAAAAAAAAAGTTTACATGTACACCAAAAATCTGCCTGATTTCTGGAGCTATCAAATTATGGAAATGTCATTTGATTTCTTGGTTGTTCACAGCTGCACTGGTTTGGACAAGGATAATTATGCAAAAAAGGGTGAAACTAATATGGCCAAGACAAAAAGGAAAGAAAATATTACAGATTGAAGAGTTGTAATGATGTTGTAGTGATGTAATTATCTGAATAATCTAGTAAACTGAATTTTACTGGTCATTTAAATGTAATTGTTTTCATTAAGACATAACCAATATGTAATTTATTTATTTATTCTTTATTTAATAGGGACAGTGCATATTAATGAACATCTACAACCAGTGTTGTCCCTGAACGCGTTCACTGAACGATAGTTCATGAACGTGTTCATATTTTGGGTGAACGTGAACTGAACGCTCTGTATTGCTGCCTGATGAACGAACTGTGAACGAGTTCATTCTGGTGTCTGTGAACGACACGCGCTATCTTATGAGGGGCCGTTCAAGACATTATTCATTCTGGTCCTCTCACATACATACATTCTCCTCTCACATACATATATTCTCACTCTCACATACATATATTCTCAGGGTGAGAATATGTGTATGTGAGACGCTCACACGGCATTTCTCACGCAATTCAAGCGCGCACCCCCCCCCCCCGCGCTCCTCGGGGAAAATTGTTCACTCGCACCCCCGGGCGCAGTAATGTGCTGCCCACTGCTCCTAATAACAGGATGGGTTAAATGCAGAGAAGAATTTCTCCAGTGTGAGATCAATAAAGTCGCTTCTTCTTCTTGATTTTTTTTGTCTCCAGTGTGAACTTTAAACGCCCCAAAAGTGTCCCACATAGGCCTTGGAGGACACGACGAAGTCACATGCAGCGAGCGTGCTCAGTGTTTACGGAAGTAGCCTAAAGTTGCTGTTGTACCGGAGCCAAAACATGTACAGCTTATTTGTTTTAAGGAGGAGACAGAGAAAGAGAAGGACAAGGTTTTGGCCACAACGTTTTGTGGGATAGTGGCAGCAACGTCTGCAGAAATTAACGTGTTGGTGCGGAGTTCCAGACAAGAGTGGTGAGATTGCTACGTGCTTCACCGCTTCACTGATGCGGAGTTTATAAACTGCATGACGAGAAGAACGTTTGTGAGTGACTACTTGTACCACTCTCACTGGAGGAAACATGCCCAGGTCGGATGAACGCAACCTGGCCGTTCAGACTGAAGTCACATGCCAAAAGAACAGATATGTATCGGTTTTAGGACCACATATCCAAGGCTACGTTCACACTGCAGCCTGAAGTGACCAAAATCCGATTTTTTTGCCTCTATGTACCTGTACCTGTATCTGATCTTCTAATGGCAGTCTGAACGACACAGATCTGATTTTTTCAAATGCGATCCAGGCCACTTGGATATGTGGTCCTAAATCCGATACATATCCGATCTTTTGACATGCGACTTCATTATGAACGGCCAGGTCGTATTCACCCGACCTGCCCGTGTTTCCTCCAATGAGAGTGGTACAAGTAGGTGTTCACAAATGTACACAAATGTTCTCGTCATGCGAAAATAGTATATAAACTTCGTATCAATGAAGCGACGAAGCACGTAGCAATCCCACCACTCTTGTCTGCGACTCCGCACCCACACGTTCACTTCTACGGACATTGCTGCCACTGCCCCACAAAAAGCCGTGGCCAGAAACCTTCTCCTTCTCCGTCTCCTCCTTAAAACAAATAAGCTGTGCATGTTTCGGCTCCGGCACGAAAGCAACTTTAGGCTACTTCCGTAAACATTGAGCGTGTTCGCTGCATGTGACGTCATTGTGTCCTCCAATGCGCATGTGGGACACTTTTGGGGAGTTTAGCGTTCACACTGGAGATCACATATAATTCGCATTTAATTGGAAATGTGAACGGCCTCGCAAAAAAAATGGATTTCACAAAAAAAATCAGAATTGAGCATTAAGCCCTGCAGTGTGAACGTAGCCCAAGTGGCCTGGATCGCATTTGACTGTCAAAAGATCAGATACAGGTCGCATAGAGGTGAAAAAAAATCGGATTTAGGTCACACCAGGCTGCAGTCTGAACGTATGCTAATATTAATCCCACATGCTAGCAAAATGAGTAAAAAACAGACGTCTTTGGAAAATTTCTTTGCAAAGGGGAAAAGGCCCAGTGAGGAGACTGAAGAAGCGCATATGACCACTAAGAAAAAGAAAGCTGGATTTAACAGACAATACCAGGAGACCTACTGAAAATATGGATTTATCGTAACAGATTCCCACGCACCAAGCCCGCTCTGCATAACATGCGGCGACCACTTTCCAATGAGGCAGACTTAAAAGTATGTTCGAGACATCAACTGGTATTCTGGATAAAAGTTACGGAGTAGACTGGACATAAGCAACACACTTCGGGTGTCATTGTCTCCCATTACGCCTAGATAGATCTCGTAGCAGAGAAACAAGCTCAGGGCTCTGATTGATTCAGCGTTATGTATTTTTCATGTACTTTATATTTGTTTTGTGATGTATTTTATTCTGAAGGCATGTTTAAGCATTACCATAGCGACCAGAGAGCGTAGGGGCAGAGAGGATGTTGTGACTCTTGTTATGTTGTTGGCGCATGTCATGAGGACGCTGTTATTAAAGTTACATACAAGTACACAGTGGATTCACCATTATTATTATATTTATAACCTGCCACAGTTCTTGTGTTGTTCGTATAATTTTATTTTGTGGTATTTATCTATCCCCCCCCCCCCCACTGGTCTGCACCATTGAATGAAAAGGCACAAGGCTCTAGATTTGTGGGTAGAATTAACTGTCAACAGTTTATTTATTATTTTATTAATTTCTGTAAAAAAAAAAAAAAAAAGTACTGGTGTATTCCTCTCATTTGTGTATTCCCTATTTGGCCAGCATTTTGCAGAGAGTACACGTTGAGGCAGACAAACTCCAATCCAGGTCCACCATAAATGTGTGCTGTTCCTCGACCTGTCGTAGTCTTTTAGTAACCTAATTAGGATTAGAAATGGTGTCAAAAGTAGTTGTCAAATGAAGATACAAAGTTGTTTTAAGTTTAGATTGTTACCTGAGGTATCCAAGCAGCTTCTGAGGGCATGGTAGCACAGTTTTCACAGAGCAACATGAAAAGCTAACACAGGCTATGCTGGCTACATGCTAACCATAACAGTATACATAAACAAGCTAATGAAAATATTGTTTCCAGACATAACATTTCAAACTAACCATTCGGCGATGTCCTGCTGAAACCGCTGGGTTGCAACTTCTTTGCGGGATCGAATCGGACTCGTACTGAAAAGTTTTTACGATCGCTTCTCCACTTCTCCATTTCTCCGCCACTACACAGACGGAAACCAGCGCTAACCAGGAAACAGTGACTGTATTTGGCCACATCCCCACGCGCCTACACTGGCCCGTCTCCATCCTCCTCATTTGCATTCAAGCGGCACGCCCAGAATGGAGCGTGAAAACCAAAAGAATCCATAGGCCTCCCTCCTCTCTATCAGGCTCTATCATGCACCAAGGCTTGATCTGGAGAAGAAGGCTTCATATACAATATTAGGGAACCACTAAGGCGCCATATAAAAGCATCAAAAAGTATCATCAGAATCAGAATCAGAAATCAGAATCAGAAAAGGTTTTAATGCCATATGTTTGAACAAGTTCACAACAATAGGAAATTGCTGCGGTGCTTGAAGCAGAATGTAAACCAACACTTAACATGGAATAAATAAAATAGAATAAAATAGAGTAGCAGAAAACTTAAATCTAACAAATTTACAAGAGTACAAGGATATAGCAGTGCAGGTGCAGGTATGGTCAGGTGCAAAAAGAAGAACCAGCGCAGGGTCATGTGACTGACACAGAGCGGGGGGTGGGGTCTTGTGACTGACACAGAGCGGGCGGTGGGGTCATGTGCCTGACACAGAGCGGGTGGGTGGGAGGGTGGGTGAGAAGAGTCCTAGTGTTGTTATTGTTCAAAAGTCCGACAGCAGAGGGGAAAAAGCTGTTTTTATGGTGGGAGGTTCTGGTCCGAATGGACCGTAGCCTCCTGCCTGAGGGAAGCAGGTCAAAGAGTCCATGTCCAGGGTGAGAAGGATCGGATGCAATCCGACCTGCACGTGTCCGTGTCCTGGAGGTGTACAGGTCCTGCAGAGATGGAAGGCTGCAACCAATCACCTTCTCAGCAGAGCGCACAACACGCTGCAGTCTCTGTTTGTCCCTGGATGTGGCTCCAGCATACCACACGGTGATGGAGGAGGTGAGGATGGACTCGATGATGGCAGTGTAGAATTGCACCATTGTCCGTGCTGGCAGGTTGAATCTCTTCAGCTGCCTCAGGAAGTACATCCTCTGCTGGGCCTTCTTTATGACGGAGGTGATGGTGGGCTCCCATTTGAGGTCCTGGGTGATGGTGGTCCCCAGGAAGCGGGATGAGTCCACAGTGGTAATGGGGGAGTCGGTCAGGATGATGGGGAGGAGTGGGGCTGTGTGCTTCCTAAAGTCCACAATGATCTCCACTGTCTTCTGGGCGTTCAGCACCAGGTTGTTCTGGCTGCACCAGGACGCCAGACGGTCAACCTCTGTCCTATAGGCAGACTCATCCCCGTCCGAGATGAGTCCAATGACCGTGGTGTCATCTGCAAACTTGATGAGCTTGACAGACTGGTGGGAGGAGGTGCAGCAGTTGGTGTACAGGGAGAAGAGCAGAGGAGAAAGAACACAGCCTTGGGGAGAGCCGGTGCTGATGGTCCGGGAGTCCGAGACATTCTTCCCCAGCCTCACGTGCTGCTTCCTGTCCGTCAGGAAGTCAGTGATCCACCTGCAGAGAGGATCAGGCACGTTCATCTGGGAAAGCTTGCCTTGGAGGAGGTCTGGGCGGATGGTGTTGAAGGCAGAGCTGAAGTCCACAAACAGGATCCTGGCGTAGGTTCCCGGGGAGTCCAGATGCTGCAGGGTGAAGTGTCATGGGAAGTGTCAAGCTCCCATGTCATGGGAGCTTAAAATTAACAGTTTTTGTAAGGCGCCTACTGTGTTTCTTAAATGTATCGGGTCCAACGTCAGTCCCAGGTATTTAAACTCTTTGACGAGAATGAGTTCCACCCCGTCCAGAAAGACATTGGACCGCTGTAGCTCAGTTGTTTTTTTACTGAACATCATGCAGACAGTTTTCTTTATATTGAGTTGTATGCATGAGTTCTTGACCCATTTTTGGACAGGAGTCATGGTTGATGTTAAAGATCCCATGACATGGTACTTCTTGATGCTTTTATATGGCTCCTTAATGGTTCCCTAATACTGTAAATGAATCCTTCTTCAAAATCAACACTCAGCGCATGAGAAAGAGAGATAAGATGAGAAAGAGTCATAAATGTCACTCTGGAACACTCCATTATGGGCGTTGTTGCTTGAATGCAAATGAGGAGGACAGAGGTGGCCTATAGTAGGGGGTGGGGGCGTGGCCAAGCTCTCCACTCCGCTCTGTGACCCACTTCCGTGTTTTTGCACGGGGGGAGAAATGAGAAGCCTTCCATTGAAAAATAAACACATTTCCACAGAAAATAAAATTAAACCACTGCTGTTTCAGATATCCACAGGCTCAGATAAAGGACTTCCGAGCCTAGAAACACTCGCAAGTTCCTCCAGGCAAATAAAAAAAGGTATTTCGCATTGCGTAGCTCCTCCGCAGTCCAAACTCTCTGGGCGTGATTTACAGAGACGCTGAGTACAGACGGGGGTGGAACTGCATTTGCATTTCTTTTTTCGAGCTGACGTCAATAAGTTTCCTTGTTCAAAATCGCCCGTTTGAGCTCAGATTTTTTCTAACGCAGAAAAGGATCGCAAATGCTCAGTTTAGACATTTCGCAACTTTTAACCATGGGGGGGGGGGGCTAAACAGGGTAGGGGAGCTGACATTAACGTTCAAAAACCTCAGAAAGTGAAAATTTCATGCCATGGGACCTTTAACTTTTGTAAACTTTTGTAACTTTAACTTGTACCGTTCTGGCATGTGTAAAGATTACCACATCATCAGCATACAGCTGGACATTGACATTTGGACACATATCTAGAAAATCATTGATACTGTATACAGTGGTACCTCACCTTACGAAAGACCCTACATACGAAAAATTCAAGTTACGAAACGCCTTCACGTTAAATTTTGGTCTCTAGATACGAAAGAAAATTCAAGTTACGAAACGCGAAATCTCAAAAATTTGAATAATGCGCGCTCAGATGCATGCCCCGCTGTTATACCCGCTCAAAGAGCACCTTTCTCGGCCTGTTAGCTCACAGTGTCAGACCCCCGGCTCTGGAAGTCGGATAGAACCAGAGCCAGCCCCGGGGAAAACCCCGCGGTCATGCCCGCTCAAAGAGCACCTTTCTCGGCCTCTTAGCTCACAGGGTCAGCCCCCCGGCTCTGGAATTGCATAGAACCAGAGCCAGCCCCGGGGAAAACCCCGCGGTCGTGCCCGCTCAAAGAGCACCTTTCTCGGCCTGTTAGCTCACAGTATCAGTCCCCTGGCTCTGGAATCGGATAGAACCAGAGCCAGCCCCGGGGAAAACCCCGCGGTCGTGCCCGCACAAAGAGCACCTTTCTCGGCCTCTTAGCTCTAGCGCCGAACACGCAAGGAGCGCGGAGACAGGAGTACCACGAGCACGAGATAGAACCGCGGCGAACACGCAGCCCGAGCCACAAACCGAACACACACAAACGGAACACAAAAGCCGCACGAAACCAGCAAAGAGCCACACGGGGTGATTTAATCCTGGTCTAGTCCTGGTTTAGTCCAGGTCTAGACCTGGTCCAGTCCTGGTTTAGTCCAGGTCCAGTCCAGGTTTAGACCTGGTTTAGACCTGGTCTAGACCTGGTTTAGTTCTGGTCTAGACCTGGTTTAGTCCAGGTCCAGTCCAGGTTTAGACCTGGTTTAGACCTGGTCTAGACAGGGATGAAAGTGGCCAATCATGAAAAAAGCTGATAGCCCCCCCCCCCCCCCCCCCCGCTGGATTTCTATATGCTATATGTTAGCAATAAAATAAAACTGTACATAAAAGTACAAAAAAACACATTTTATGAACAGGTAGGCCTACTAGTAGTATATATTGGATTTGTTTTTGCGTTACACTTTATCTAATCAGAGCGCATTGAGGAGGAGCTTATGTGCGCTGAAAGGCGCAGGTGAAAAAGCGAGGAGCGACGCGTTTAGTGAGGCACGGGCAGGTAGTATGAGGTATAGGATGTTTTATAAAGTTTAACCTGTGTACACGCAATGGTACAGGCTGTTGCGAAAGAGCTGCGCTCACTCGCTCCGTCCGCGGCTCCAGACACGGGCTCGCGCCCGTGTTTAATACGAAGTTTAATACGAGACATGTACTTTTGTTCAGAATACGGGACGATTCTGTTTTTCAAGGGACAGTTGGCGACCCTAAACACAACTATACATACAGTATATATACACCCAAGATCTTTCTCAATGAATTTGCACAGATGTAAAAAAAAAAAAAATAAAATTACCCCGCAGCTGGAAAAAAAAGCGGAGATCCGCTAAAAAACTGAACTCTTTCATCCCTGTCTAGACCTGGTTTAGTTCTGGTCTAGACCTGGTTTATTCCACTTTTAGTCCTGGTCTAGTCTCTTAGCCAATCAGGACGCAGAACATAAAGTTACACTATTTAAAAAATGTTACACTATAAAAAAAACAACCTTGGAACGGATCAGGCCTTTTCCATTGAAATAGCTACTCAACTTATGAAAAATTCACGTTACGAAACCACTTCTGGAGGTGAGGTACCACTGTATACACTAAATAAAATAGGTCCTAAAATGCTACCTTGGGGGACCTCTATTGGACAGTGAAGGTAGGGAGAATCTGGTCATTTACCATGTCAAAAGCCTTCTTAAAAATCAAGGAATACTGCACCCACAAATGCATGTTTGTCAAGAAGACTTTTGAGATTTTCAACAAAAATAGTTTTCAGACTCTGTGGAGTGGTGACTTCGAAACCCAAACTGCATTGGGTGCAAAGGTGTAGTGCTTGCAGTGAGATGCTTGTTTAATTTTTCAGCCACCCATCTCTCAGCAATTTTGGAGATGGCAGGGAGGATACTTGTGGGGCGATAATTAGCCATCTCAGATTTACTGCCACTTTTAAAAACTGCCAACTTCCATGGTGAAGGCACAACACTTTGTCTGAAGGACAGATTCAACAAATGTTTAATTGGTGTAATTAACACATCTTTGTGCAGTGTTAAAAAGTGTTTCCAGACCATGTGTGTCTTTTGCTTTCGAGGAATTAAGAGAATTAATAAAATAATAAAATTCACACAACAGTGATGACAGATACAGACCAATCCAGTGTCCTTCCATAAACATGAGATATGTTAAGATGTGGAGCAGAATATTGACCTCAACAGTGCAGTGCTTAGCCTCCAGAGGCTGTGTAGTCCGATCTCAGTGCACTATAGCGGGATGTAAAACATGCATGAGTAGCTCCACCATCAGGGGGCGTGTTTAGAAGTCTCTCTCCCCAGCTCTTATATAACACTAATATGAATGCTTCACTAGGGACTTCCCATGTTATCTGTGGCCAAGCTGCTTCAGCATCTACACTCAGCAGAGATGTTTTCTTTTCAGGCGCCGATGTCAGGAAATTGACTTTGGGCTCTTATTATTTTATTAGTGATTTTTACATAAATCAAAATAAACACATTTTGGGTGTGGAAAGGGAAGGCAGAGCCATTCTTACAGCAGATGCACATATTAGTCATTGCTCAGTCAGTCGTTTCAAATGTAGGAAATCCATTAAGCATGCATCATTGGTTTTAAGCAGCATTTGCATTGTGTGTGGATGAGAAAGAACCGCGTTACTGTGGTAAACAGACTCAGCTATTTATTTATTTTGAGGCATTTTAAAACATCTTGAAAAGTGGCATTTTAACACCAAGATTTGTCTTTGCTAAACAATGGATTACCATGTTCAATTCCAAACAAATAAATTTGTTTGAAAATTAGCACTTTGGTTTGCAAGGTTATCCTCCAAACATCTTGATACGCAGTGATTACTGGCTGTGGTATTATTAATAAATGGTGCACAGTCAGGCAGCTGCACTCAACCACAGTATGTGCTGTCACGGGTTACATCACTGTACAATAGATACAAAAGCCCCAAACTCTGCAAAGTGCATTCAAATATATTCCAGAACAAAAAGAAAATACAAATTTTGCAGCATTTTTCATTATAATTCCACTGTGTTGGTGAATGTAATTTGAATATTTTGAAATAGTTTTGTGCCCACCATACCTTATTTTCTCTTTCTGGCTTTTCCAGAATTGTTATAGCAAAGGATTTGCTTCGAAGCAACCAGTGATTTGAATATCGGTGAGGAACACAGCAGAATATATACCAGATGCCCTCCCTCAAGCAGATGTCTCCACTGGTACAATGTAGCTGCATGTTTAGGACAATGTATTTAAACACATGTTTGCACTAAATTTTCATATTCATTAAATGCTAAAATGTTCTTTCTCAACAATCTCTAAAAATCCATATTTTTAGTCATGGTTATAAAACCACATGCAAGTTGCAGTCTTTTTAAAGCCAAGAGCATTTGGGACAGGGGTTATTTTGAGGTCAAGTAAACATTACAATTATTTCATAGCATCATTTTTGGAGAAGGAATCATTGGAATGTGCACAGTTTTTCAGAATAATTTCGTTGTATTTGTTCTAATGCATGCAAACAGTTTGCACTTTAGACTTTTTGTAGGTTATAGTTACCAACTCTTCAGTTCTTCAGGAAAATAATACAGATCATTTTGAGCCTCTCCAATCTCTGTTTAAATCCCTCATAACAACTGTGTTTGCTGCTTACTTTGATTACATGAATAAAACAGACCATATTCTCGAAGGTCTCATTGCTCTATGTGACAGATTGAACTCCTATTCAGTGAGTTCAGTAAATTCAGCTGTTGCATCCTCCAGCACTAATTGGTGTCGACCATAATTACTATATGTTGCAATGTCTCTTGCTTCATGATTTGATCAACTTTATTCCCCTCCACACTGGCTCATCTGGTTTACTTTGTGTGTTGCTAGGGCGGATGAACAGAACTGGGCTGCTCCCTTCACTAGAAGGAAAGGACGTCCCGAGGGAGCATTGGCGACAGACGTGATTATTACCCATCTGTTCAATTAACTCAACTTTCTCCTTAAAAAAATAGTGCAGAGATGCAGCCAACAAAACAAATAGTATATTTGTTTTGTGTGAGTATGTATATATATATATATATATATATATATATATATATATATATATATATATATATATATATATTAGTGTTGTCTCTGAACGCGTTCACTGAACGATAGTTCATGAATGCGCTCATATTTTGGGTGAACGTGAACTGAACGCTCTGTATTACTGCCTGATGAACGAACTGTGAACAAGTTCATTCTGTTGTCTGTGAACGCTATCTATTTAACTTCGTTCAATAGAGTCTCAGATTTCTGATCCATCCATCTGAAATTTCCGATCCATCCCCCCGACCGGCACCTCTCTCACTCTCGCGCAGCGCGCGCGGAACGCTCCGCCTGGGTTGCCTCAAACCTTTCACTGCTACTGCAGGACTGCTTACAAACCGTTTCCCTGCTATCTGGACTCTGTCCCCCTCATGCTCTCCCGACCTTCTCCTTCGCGCTGCTCTCTGTTTCAGGGGCCAAACTGCTAAAGGGGGCCACATTACAGAGGAATCACTAATGTTCATTTGTGGGTTTATTTTGTTTTCTTAAGTCTCTTAGTTAATTAAGTCATATCATATGGGGGTTATTTAAGTATTTTCTTTATGTTGAATTGCAGGTGTTTTATCATTATGGGGGCCGTTATTTCTAGTTGGATAAGGATGTGAAATTGGATATGAAGATGGAATCTAACACATGGCTTGATTGTTAAAACTGATATAATAATTGCTGTCTATGGTTCTATATGGTCTTTGGCAATGATATTGAAAAATAATAGCTTGCAGCAATGTATTGGGAAAAAAAAGAACTATGAACTAGTTCATTTTTTGCAACTATGAACAATTATGAACTATGAACGAACTAGTTCATTTTGAAATGTGTGAACTGAACTTTGAACTAGTTCATGTAGAAAATGAACTTTCCCAGCACTATATACAGTATATATATATATCCGCCAGTTTGAATCCTGCTCTTGACGGGTTGACCATGTGTGATCCCAGCTCCCACAGATGAGTGCTGCCACAAGACACTTAACCCACCTCGGCCCCAGTGTCTGCGGACACTGGTAGCCCCCATGGCAGAAGTACATCAAGGCCTGTTGTGTCGTGGGCCGTCCTCCTGTGGACCCACCACCTGCGGGAGGATTCATGGGGGCTGGTGCATTGTGTTCTGGGCAGCAGATCTGCTTGGACTGCTGCTCCTGTGACCCAGAAATAGAAAAAGCGGAAGAAGATGGATGGATGGATATATGGTCACATCTTTATATAGCGCTTTTCCACCTTCAAGGCACCCAAAGCGCTTTACAACAAGGAACCACTCACCCATTCACACACCAGTGTACGCAGACACTGGGGGCGAGGAGGGTTAAGTGTCTTGCCCAAGGACACAACGGCAGCATTCATCTGTGGGAGCTGGAATCGTACCAACCAACCTGTGGGTCAGTGGATCTGATCGCTCAACCACTGATGTTTCTTATGTCAAGAGCGGGATTTGAACCGCCAACCTTTGGATCAGTGGACAAACGCTCTACCAACTGCGTGTGTGTGTGTGTGTGTGTGTGTGTGTGTGTGTGTGTGTGTGTGTGTGTGTGTGTGTACAGCAGATGTAGACTTGGTATAGTCCTGTTCTAAGATTTATGATTTCATCTTCTGTAGTGTTCTTTTTTTTTGTAAACCACAAAATCTGCCTGTTTAATATATGTGTTCAATCATTCTAAGGCCTGAATTTAAAAGAGATTTGAAAATAGACTCATAAATGCATAAAAAGCTTTCTCTCATTTCCTTCAAGAACTTCAGTAATGCACATAGACTTATATCAATATCTATCGTTGGACAAGTGATAAGGATAATGAGCTTTTGGAATTCAAAGAAATCCCATTATTGTCCATGTTACAGATGTTTAAGTCACATTATCTGACCTGGCCTTCTTCACTTCACTCCCCTCAGTCTTTGCACACTAAGCACATCAGGCTGATTAAAGGGCTTCTCTTGGGGCTAAGCTGGTTTTATGCGTGGGTCCAGTCTTATCGCACTACAAGCACAGACCATGTGGTTTAGGGGCTAAAGCGATAGTGGAGCTTGTGCATGCCAAAGCGCTCTATAGTTCAGACAGCAGCTCATCACCTTCAATTCCCTTGGTACAAACAGAGCAGTGCTAAAAAGTATGAAATAAACGTGTTAACGAACTACATAGAGTTAAAATTCAACTCAGCATTAGTATGTTGTGGAAAAGTGAAAAGTTATGTTTTAGCAATTTTAACTTATTAATGTGGTGGTCCTTGGTCTTCATATGTGTGTTCTAAGTGTTTGTTAACCTGCTGCTGTACCTCTTCTTTCATGGGGAAAAGCCGTCCGTATTCCTCCTTTTTGTCCCTTAGTTCTCAATCGATACTTCTTTGCTTATTGATGGTGATGTGAATCCTTTCTTTTAATAGAGCTTTCTTGGCCTTATTAATGATTTGTTTTGCATTATGGGTTGGGATCAGGGTCTTGAGGTTAATACTTGCTGGCATGATGTTTTTGTCTCTGCATCGGAGGTTGTTGTAGCGGGCATGCACTTTTTCCAGGCTCTCCAAGTGGCGAAGTGCTTTGACATCTTTTTGTCCAAATCTTCTTCTTATTAAACCAAAGATCTTCATTTTGTCTTCTTATGTACTTTAAAGATCCCATGACATGGTACTTCTTGATGCTTTTATATGGCACCTTAATGGTTCCCTAATACTGTAAATGAATCCTTCTTCAAAATGAAACCTCAGTGCATGAGATACGACTATCTTCATGAGGCTAAATATGTCTCTGAAACGCTTTATTCTGGGTGTTGTTGCTTGAATCCAAATGAGGAGGACAGAGACAGGCCAGTGCAGTGGGTGGGTTGTGGCCAAATGCTCCGCTTTTTCCTGGATTAGAAGTGCGCTGGTGGGCTGGCCCCACTTCCGTGTTTTAAAGGGATATGCCACCCCCAGGTCAAACTTGGGCATCTCCCCACAGTCCAAAGACTAAAATAAGTGGTGGAAAGCATTTTCCTGGTCACCCAGCCATTGTCCGAGTCTGTCAGCACTGACCGCCGCGGTATCTGCAGCTACTCCGCGTTAGACTGGAATCTAACGGCGCCAGAGAAAGATTTCGGCCAAAAGGAATTAATTTGCTCGATGCGTTTCCCAATTACTTTCTGTGTAGTGCGCATTCATATCGAGTGCAAATAAATGTACAAATCAACACGGAGAGCTTGACTTGGTCATTTTGGGTGGGAACTATTTTTCAGTGCGGAAAAAGAAAGCCGAATCACCCACCACGCTGCGCAACAGGGGAACTCCCTTCCTGGTGCGTAACAGGGATTCCCCTGGCAGCGTGCTGCAGCGTGGTGCGTGATTCGGCTTTCTTTTTCCGCACTGAAAAATAGTTCCCACCCAAAATGACCAAGTCAAGCTCTCCGTGCCGTTAGACTCCAGTCTAACGCGGAGTAGCTGCAGATACCGCGGCGGTCAGTGGCGACAGACTCGGACAATGGCTGGGTGACCAGGAAAACGCTTTTCATCACTTATTTTAGTCTCTGGACTGTGGGGAGATGCCCAAGTTTGACCTGGAGGTGGCATATCCCTTTAAGAGCGGAGGAAGATATGACACGCTTTCCATTAAAAAAAACACATTTCTACAGAAAATAAAATAAAATTACTGCTGTTTCACAGGTTCGTAGGCTCGGATAAAGGACATCCAAATAGAAAAACGCATCTCGCATTGCGTAGCTCATTTGCGGTCCAAACTCTCTGGGCGTGATTTCCAGAAAGGGTGGGTAGACATCCAGATGGGGGGTGGAAACCTTTCTGCGAGTGTGACGTCAGAAAGTTTCCTTGTTCAGAATCGCCCATTTGGGCTGTCTTTTTTTCAAATGTGGAAAAGGATCGCAAATGCTCAGTTTACACATTTCGCAACTTTTAGCTTTGGGGGGGGGGGGCCTAAACAGGGTAGGGGAGCTCACATTAACGTTCAAAAACCTCAGAAAGTGAAAATTTCATGCCATGGGACCTTTAACTTCTTGGGTTCTTTTTTAAAGACAATACAGTAATGTGTATTTACCTTGTTGACATGTTTCGGCTGCTTCCTGCAAGCCATCTTCAGAACTGTCACTGGTGTTGGTGGTGTTGGTCGTATATCAGCTGTTGTTACTTCCTGTAGACGTGGTCAGCCTGATGGACCTGGCAGTTCACTCAAACTGACCACGCCTCCTGTAGTAAGTAGTAGTTCAGTAGTAAGGACATTATTGGAATAGGCCACACTCATCACAGACCACACCGACAGGGAATGTCACTCAACAATGTCAATATCCCAAATGCTTATTGATGGTGATGCAAATGATAAACAAAGGTGGACAACAAAACCAACAAACCCAGAGAAAAAACACAGTAAACCAAAAGAGGGCAGCAGGATCACAAGAACACAGTCACACACACAATATAAGCACTGTTGTCAAACCATACACATCTACGCATCTACACATCTTTCGCCATCTACGAAATCCATTGCAAATCATGCAGTAAATCATACATGGGAAAATGTGCCGGGCTTTTCAAATCCGAAAAAAGGAACACCAAAAGGAAGGTCAAAAGGAAACATCAGGGAGACTCACCATAACACAAAAAGACAAAGCAGAGCAGGAAAACCTAAAATCCGTCATATCAGACCACTGTAAAAGAATTAACCACATTATGGATTGGGATGGGGCACGGTCATTGAATCGGAAAACAACAAGCTCAAACGTTGGATTAGGGAGATCACTGAAATCAGGAAACGAGGCACAAACAGCATTAACCGTGATGACGGAGCGTTCCTCCTTCACACACCTGGGACACCCCACTGGGCGACGGGAGGCGTGGTCAGTCTGAGCAACCTGCCAGGACAATCAGGCTGACCACTGAAGATGGCTTGCAGCTAGCAGCCTTGCAGCTAGCAGCCAAAACATCCTTGGTTTAATATAGTGCCACAAACACCGCCATCGCTTGTCAAATGCATGCGTGTGATGACATGGAGGAAATAGTGTTTCTATTCCAATGATTTAGAATGAATTCTTTGAAAGGAGACAAATAAATGAAAAGCAAGACAATGTCTTTAATTTCTGCTGGCCTAAAATGAAAACCGTTCTGTTGTTCATTGTTGGTGTTTTCATTAATAAATGATTGCATCCAAATGTTAGTGTGAATTCAAGGGCGTGTTGCGG
The DNA here is from genome assembly GCA_036785185.1 of Paratrypauchen microcephalus. Taxonomy (NCBI): domain Eukaryota; kingdom Metazoa; phylum Chordata; class Actinopteri; order Gobiiformes; family Gobiidae; genus Paratrypauchen; species Paratrypauchen microcephalus. Next base: position 4,836,111 of record JAVJIX010000028.1, on the reverse strand, counting down.
TGTTCTGGAGGGTCTGGCTAAAACACTGTCAGGTCACCTCAACATCAAACAGAGCCTCAGTCCATCAGCAGCTGCCCGTCCTGCTCAGGCTGCTGTTTGGAAACATCTCTATGGCAACAGCATATATATCTGCTGAATAGTTGATGAGTCCTTCAGTTCAGGGGGCTTGTGTTGTGGCCATTTGCATGCACATATTTCATTTATGTAAATACCAGTTACAAGATGCACATGCTTTATAGTAAATCCCGTCTCACCTTTTTCAACTTTTGTCAAGTAATTTTATGAAAAAGCTTTCAACAACTCAGACTAAACTATATACTATATGCCCCTCTGTTGACATGATAAAAAATGAGAATATGCATCAGAAAGGGCTTGGAGCAATAAATCAGAACTAGTCAATAACATGGGAAGTACATGGTCCCCAAAGTGACCTAGTGCCCAGTACCTATTTTGATCATAAATCACCACCTTGTTCGCATGTACAACAAAATCTGATTATGATCTGATTCCTGGACCTTTAAGATTTCTTAAGATTTCTTAAATGACGTGCAAACTGCAAAATCTGATGTGAGTAATCACGATCAGAAAGAAATCAGATGTTCTTGCGTTTTACATGTCATTTTAGTAGTCTTATAACTCCAAAAATCTGATATGAATTTGATTTTGAGTGTGCATATAACCACAGCCACTGTACGTTTCATGAACTCTTGTGCATATTACATTTCAAAGATGCTATGGTTTACCAGGTTATGGTTTATTATGTGTGGGTGTGCAGTGGTGAGCGCTTTGTCTCGTTTTTCTTTCACCAAAGAGGTTGTAAGTTTTCTCCAGAGATTCAGGCTTCCCACTCACCCTGGAAAGATGTATGCATTTCTCTTGGTCATGATGAAAGGTACTGTAGCTTAGTGGTTGTCTATGCTAAGTCTGTGTGTTAGCCCTCTGTCACTACCAAGGTATATGCCACCAAAAAAATGACTTAAAGGAAACAAAATATTACTTGATATGGACTAAGATAGGCTTAGTCCGTATCAAGTACATGAACACAATACAATGAGATCATCTTAAATCTCTTAAATATATGATTAAATATATTATTATTATTATTATTAAATAGACCTGTCATAATAATAATCATTCTGAAGTATGATATGGCTGAAGAAAATATAAGTGAAACTAATTTATGCCACTGACACAAAAAAGTGTAGATTTATATCACAAAAACATTTCTATTTCTATTGTTTAAAAAAACCACACAAGCTGCAATAACTAAATAGCAGAATGAAACACTTGAGTAGTTAGTTTGCATCTGTAATGAGAAGTTATTTATTCAACCTTGTACGACTCAAATGTTATTATATAGCCAAAAGATAACTAAACATTTCAAAGTAGTACAAAGAAAATGTACACACAATAAATATTGTTGCATCTAACATATATTAAACAATAAGTTGATATAGTATTTATCATAACAGACCTATCATTAAATACAGTAATTATTGTGCCTTACCATTTGCCCATCATCTAAGTTACACATTGTCATCCAAAGGGCAGTGTTGTTATAAAGGTAACTGGTATTGTGAGTTGAAGTTTCTAGGGATCTGAATATATCATTTCATTTTCTTTCTTGTACATTTCTTGCAGATCAGCAGCAATCAGGAACACAACATCACCATGTACTATATAGACATACAAGCTACAGTAAATCTCACCTTGTCTGAGCTTTAACCTTGTGTGAAGGTCCTGGTGGACAGCTATAAGAAAGGAGAGACTGTGAAGCCTTGGAGGCCTGTGTAGCTGGGTGTGCCAGTACATATTATACCATTATACTGCTGAGCCTCGTACTAATTGGCCCCTTGGGACCAACCAGCATGCAGTATGGGGTCCCTGGAGTCCTGTAGTTATTTGGGATGAAGGTAAGTGCATGGGTGTGGCACAGACACTGCACTATTTTCAAACTCAAACTAAACAAAGGCGTCTTTCCAATTTGGCAGCAATTTCCTGTGGCACTATTAGGGTGTGATTTGAACAAGATTTGGAGCTAAAGTGGTGACAGGTATAACTGAGCAAACAACAGCAACTGTGTGAGAGACTGTGGAAGTGGTAGGGTTAAGTGAGATGAGATGGTTCTATTCAAGGTCCTTTATTTGTCATTCAAATGTGTAAAAATAACATGACATGAATATCTCTCCCTCAAGGCCCCTGTTTGTGATGAACAAATAAGTGCTAAAATAAGCAATAGCACTGTTTAACAAAATGTCAAGATTGTACCGATCAATCATGAATTTTGCTTTGATTTTAGTTTTATCTGAACAATAGCAATGATAATCGATAGCAAATACTGTAAATACTTATAATTATCAATATTTAGCACAAAACAATTCAATTTTACTGTGGATTAAAGGTGCACACGTGCAACTTTTCTCATAGAGATCCGCTACCTCCTTGTCTCCATGGAGATGATATTTCTTTGCCTGTTCCGTGGTATGACTTTAAACATATCCATCTAGCAGTTATTCATTGCAGGTGTTTCTACTGCTCAAAAATACGGTAATTCCTTCTGTGATTAGTGGCGACTCTCCACAGATCTGAGCTGTACTGTAGTGCTGTTACCTGTTTGTCTCCCTCGTGATAGATAGTTTTAATGTATAATGTTGAACAATGTAGACAAAGTAATTACATTTCCATGGAGACAAGCAGTTGGTGGACCCTTGACTAGAAATGTTACACAGTGCACCTTTAAAAAGATGAGTGACAATTAGGGATGTACCGATCCACATTTTTTCACTTCCGATCCGATCCCGATACCTGAATTTGGATATGGGACGATACCGATACTATTCCAATACCAAAACTGTTTGTTTTCAATATTATCATCATTATTGTTAAACTACAAATAAACTCATCTTTACAGGCGAGTAGGCCTATGATTAGGGCTGAACGATTTTAAGAAAAAGTTGAATTGTGGCAGATATTGCGATTTCAATTTCATCCACGATTTCTTTCAAATTACATTTCAGCGCACATGAACATTTGCAAACATCACAGAAACTTACATCATACCATTCAAACACTAAATTCCACTAAACTGTAATTAAATTAAAGGTCCAGTGTGTAGGATTCGTGGTGCATAGGTGGATAGTGGCTATGCACTTCCTGTTTTAGCTACGGCAAACCTCGAGGGTCACCCGGACGCGCCGTAGCGGACGCACGCACCCGCTGCGCACCCAGCCGACAACAACGGTATTAATAAAACGCGGTCTCCCGTTCAGTTTTTTTTTTTCTTTTCGCATGAAAGCACACATTCCCGATCGTGGACCATGTTAATCTACACATCAAATGAAACCTTACAGTCTCCTCTTTTTGACAATGCAATTCATTTCCCGGCACAACAATCACTCCCCGAGCACATGGGGCTTTTATATGGAAAAGCACAAAACAAGGTTTGTTACTTAGCTTACCTTTGAAGGCCTTGCACAGGTCAAACTCTGTATTTCACTACAGGCTTGGTATCAATATGTCCGTAAGGATCCAGCGAATAAAATCCAGTAAAACAATTTAGTCCAAAACATGTGTTAGATCCATTACGACGTGTGATACAGCAGCATGCTTGTTGTTTACCCAAAACCACGAGCCTCCCCCCACCCCACCCGCACCTCTCTCCCTCTGTCCTTCTCTCTTGCGCAGCGCGCCGAGCGCTCCGCCTGCTTTGCCTCCGGTGCTACCACGAGTCTTGCCGAAGGCGAAGGATGAGCCCAAATGTCCTTCTGCGGCTCTCGTATTCAAAATGGCTGCCTCTATATGGGGAAGATCCCCCTTTTATGTGACTATATCTAAGTCCAAAAGAATACTTTGATTTCATGATGGAAGTGAAAAGGCTTGGAAAACAATGTATTTTTGAATGGGTATCTTCAATTTCGGTAATTAACGGGTAAAAATCTTACACACTGTCCCTTTAAGTCAATAATTTATTTCAAATGTAGTCCTATTTGTTAAAAACAAACATGCTATAGTCTACATTGAGCGCTTGAGCAACTGCAGTTATTCCACCTGAAGAACTAAAAGAGCATCTGTGTCTTAAGTCAGGGCTCTAAAGTCTCACGCTTTGAGAGTGTGACACACGCAATTCGACATGTTCACACGCTCACATGCCACACATAGTATTTCTCATGCTGAAATTTTGTTAAGCAATTCAAAATTCTAGCCACTGTTCACAGCGCTTCTGTGCCCAGAAAATCAGTTAGTTAATGCAGGCACCGCGCGTTTTCAGCGAAAAAAAAATCTTGAGAAGTTTATTGTCCATCAGTACAGATCTGGCACTTGGAGACATGAACCCTCAAGTAATTATGATAGTGTTGTTCATTCCAGTCTAGTGCAGTCCAGTCTGGCTATGCTACCATTGTAGGGAGTATTATACCTCTGATGACGCAGGCCAAAATAACAAGGTCTGAGCTGGCAGTGAGAGCCCTCAGTATACAACAGAAATGACACCTGTAATGTGGTGATGTTGTAAAGATTTTCTGTGTGGTTTTATTCTGAGGTATAGTGATGGAGAGGTGGTGTTTTATTGTTAGGGTTCTGAAGAGAGAGACGGTGTGAAGACGGTCCTTAGGCCAAAATGAAGAGGAGAGAGGAAGAGCAAGAGGAGGGAGGAAGAAGAGGGTGCTTCTGATTGCACTAATTTGAAAACAACTCTGATAGTTTGACTGTGTGATCCTGACTAATGTAAATAAAGTGATTTAACCCTAGAACACTATCGCTATAAAAAGTAACACCATCACTTTTGCCGGCTAATTTTTACCTGATATAATATACCCAACAAAAAGTACTTCTCATGAAAAATAGATCAAAATATGACATCACATGATAAATTAGAGTGGTTTTCTTTTATTTTTACCTGTGGAATGTGTAACAAAATGAAAAAAAAAACAAAACAAAACATAGGAAGAGCCTAAAAACATGCTCTAAAATTACTGAAAAATTAGGAATTTGAGAAGAAAAAAAATCTTTAAATAAATAAATAAATAAATAATGATACTAGAAACTTGGTCTTTGATCCACCCATTCCTGGGACATGTGAGACTTCCCTGGTGAAGCACAGACTCCTCGACACACCAACAGTTGCAAGAGAGATGAACAAAAAATAGTATTTTTTCAGTGGGTAAAAATGACCAGTTGACTAAAATATTGTTTTCACCATAAGAATTCCCTTTGAAATCCCCACTTTGTGATATTTATTCATAACCACTGCACAGAATAAGGATAGCATACACCTTCCAGGACCACTCTTACTTACCTATTTTTTTTAACATCCTCTTACATTAAATTCATTACATTCTTACATTCCTCTTTCACTATTGCCGGGTGAAAATCACCTGAAAGCCTGTAGGAAAAAGTGAGCTTTGAGGTAGGCTATTTTTGTCAAAAAAGAGAATCCTTCTCTGAACAGAAATGGTGGAGTCAGACATAATTTGCATCCCATCTACAATTCCATTCTTAAGTCTAGATCAAGCAAACAGGGAAACAATAGGGCTAGCCAGGTCAGGGCCAGAGGTGGGAAAAACAGTCGTGTAGGGATGAATATGGATCGTTATCTAGATGCCAGAGAAACAAAAGACGGAAACCAATGAGATAGTTCCGGAAAGTAGTTAGCTAGGTAGCTCCTCCCTACAGCAAGATATAAGCAAGTGTCTTACCAGTATTCTTATTAGAGCTGACGAAGCCTCTCGGATGAGCGGCGAAATGTTTTCAACCAAACAAACTTTGTCCAGTTGACAAATTGAACTTCTCCTTTTATCAAAGCTTTGAGGTAGGGAAACACCTACACCTTCAAAGACAATGGCGAAGCTACCCAGGGACCCATGACACTCAGAAAAATGCAACATATTGAAAATCATGTAAATACATTTGCTTGGGTGAAAATCACCCGTGCTCAGGGTTAAAAATATATGTTACTGTTTATGATACATTTTGCAGTCCATATCTAATTTGCTCTAAAAGGTGCCTGTAAACATCTTGGTGTGGTTTCAAACACAGCACCAAAATTGAATGGGCTGTAGTCTGAATAACACGTGAAGAAATATCATTTGATGCCTTTGGAAGATTACTTTCTGTTCATTTTCTGTTCATTTGTTTGTTTCCTTGGGCCAATATACTACTTTTTTTGTAATTTGCCGTTCCTGCAAAACAAAAACAAATTTATACATTGTACAAGAGATTTTGCATAGTTGTGGACATTATGGAGAGTGTGGGTTATTGACTAAGGAAGGGTATGATTTTTTGTTGTGTAAAGAGGTGGCTCTACACTGTCGGAGTATATATGGGTACAGAATTATTGTGTTTAAAAATCGGAGAGTAAAATGCAATGAGTAGATCTGGTTGCCCGAGGAAGTAGAGTGACATTCAAAATCCAAAAATACATAGTTATTTCTCTGAACTGCCATTCCAACCTTCACCTTGTCAGTATATAACAGCTTTTTGCCCTACAGTAAAAACTCATATTCAACAGCCCACAAAGGAAATACAGTTTATCCATCTGACCCTTAAGATCTACCACTTTTCCCAGACCATTTCTTTATCTACAGATACAGGATATTATGAGTCAGAATTCTTCCTCTTTCCCTCCATTGTTCAGTAAGCTTTTCGGTTTGATCGGCAAATCACATACACACCGCGCAAACAACCTGTAATCAATTTCTCCATCCAGAAGTCTTATCGGCTGCTGCAGATTTTGCATTTTATTATTTATTTCCTCTTATCTCTGTCTTGTCAAATGCGCCTTGGAAGAAGAAGAAGAAGAAAAAAAGAAAGAAATCAACACTTTTTTTTTCCATAACAACTTCATAAGACATGTTGTTACCAGGAGGTGGGAGCCGATAACCCCCTTGGCACACTCGTGGGGATAATTCAAGCTCCTACTGGCAGCATTAAAGATAGACCCTGCATAGTGTTAGCAGTATCAAACAGAGAGCGTGAGATCCACATGGCTGGATCACTTTTTTCATGTGGATTTATTAATCTTAAGGGTGTTGACTGATTTTTCTTTTTCTTTTTTTCCTTTTTTTCTGATATACAACTCATATTCCTGCGGTTGACTTGATCTCTCCAAATCAGATTGCACCTTATCGGCCAGAACAGACTGTGCTGAGCTATGGAAGTTAACGCAGCACGCCAAGAAGATCAGCTTGTTGTTCGATAGGAAGCATTAGACACATCATTATTGTGAACCCATTGGCGCTGATGCTGGTGGTTGCTAGTTTGCGCTATACCCCCCAGCGTTGGCTAAATGTCTAATTGAAAGGCAGACGTTTCCTGGGCACTGTGCATTAAAACCGATTGATTTTGGGGTTTGATGTAGTGGCACCCGCTGTGATAATAGGGAAATAAACACAATGGATTAGAGTACTCTTGCGTCTGAGCGGGTGCTTTTAAGCTGTCAGACTTTACGCTAAATAGTTCTTTCATTCAACGAGCTGTTAGCGCAAACACTTATCAAATTTACTTTATTAGGTATAGTCTGGCAAGTTGGACTTGTGGGTGCCGTTTCGTGCTGGAGACCATGTGGTACAATGCTGCTTTTGTGTTCAGAACAAATTTTGCAGTGGTCTGAGCCTTGGACCATTTCAGTTACTATTACTGTGTTGGTATAAAAGGAGAATTGTAATTTTTGTTGCTTTTGTTGTTATGGCGATATTGTAAAAGAACATGACATTGGAGCAAGATGGTTCAGCTAGTCATTAGTTACCAAAATGTTTTCATAGTTGCCAAATGTTTTGGTTTTCTATTTTTAAGAGGAAAATTTTGAAGAATGTTGAGGAAAAATTATATAGAGAGGCATGCTTTGATGTTGGCAAAAGGAAAAAGGTTGAATATTTTCTTTATTCTGACCAGTCTTTGTACTACTAGAATAGAGTAGTGCCAGGCAATTAATCACATTTTAACTAAATCTATGTTGAGTTTTAAATGATCAGTGATACTGTATGGCTAGTGCTTTTTTAATTGAGAGGTCTACAGCCAATCCTCTCTCAGTAAAAACCTGCACTGGCACTCCTTAAAGGTTTTTTTAATTTACTAAAATGAATCATATAAAGGCCATACATGTTGAAGAATAAAATTGTATTAAAAATTATGCTTGATCAATGAAGACAAAAAATATATATTTGATATCACCCAGCCCTAGACTAGATATCACAAACTAAACAACATGACATACATTTCCTTTACTATAAATAAATTGAACTAAACTGTACTGGGCGACAGTAGCTCAGCTGTGTTTGTCCACTGAAGGTTGGAAGTTTGAATCCTGCTCTTGATGTAAACGTCATTGTTTGATAAGTCAGAATGAATGACCCACAGGTTGGCAGTATGATTCCATCTCCCTCAGATGAATAGTGTTGTTGTGGCCTTGGGCAAGACACTTAACCCACATCACCCCCAGTGTCTGCATATTGGCGTATGAATGTGTGTGAATGGGTGAGTGGTTCTTTGATGTAAACCGCATTGAGTGCCTTGAAGGTGGAAAAGTGCTATATAAAAACATGACCATTTACCATTTACTGTCTCCAGCATGCATGTACACAATAAGTGTATGGCTTATTGAAGTCGAAAAGTGTCTATGCAGCCAGCACCTTACCTCATGTCTCTCTTATAATCTTTCCTATAATGGGCCTGGATATCGCCCGCGGCTCGTATTTATTCGAACAGTCTGAGTCATTTAGTCCTGTGTGCACCTCCAGATTGGTGCCTGTGATGAGCCCTGTGTCACTGCCCACCCATTTGCTGATAGCCCACTGGTCACTCGGCGTCTCTGTCATTTTCTCTCTGCAGGCCTTTTGAAGCCCAAGACTCAAATTAAAGATCTGCAGATAGAATCCATTCCTTTACTGCTCGCGGCCGGCCTTTTCTTTGCATTTAACTCAGTGTTTTATACCTTATGCGGCAGTTATGTGTCTGCACTGTACCTTCCCAAATTTAACACTCATGTATTTTATCTGTTAAAGGATACTTGAAAAGCTAACTGCAAATTACTTTATTTCTTTAAAAGTATTATAATGGCGGAGCAATGGCCACAATAAAGACAATGTATTGTAGGTAATTGGCGGCACGATGGCTGAGTGGCTAGCACTCACGCTTTACAGCAAGAAGGTTCCGGTTTCGATCCCCGGGTCGCCCAGGCCGTTCTGTGTGGAGTTTGCATGCATGGTCTGGGTTCGATCCCCGGGTCGCCTGGGCCTTTCTGTGTGGAGTTTGCATGTTCTCCCCGTGTCTGGGTGGGTTTTCTCCGGGCACTCCCATCAACCCAAAACATGCACCATAGGTACCTCCAGCTTAGGTCCTGACCAAACCGAAGCAAGAAGATCATGGAGATGGTCCCCGGGCGCAGAAGTGTGCTGCCCACTGCTCCTAATATATATATATATATACAGTATATAGGATGGGTTAAAATGCAGAGAAGAATTTCTCCAGTGTGAGATCAATAAAGTCACTTCTTCTTCTAAAATGTTGGATTCAATAAAAATGTCTTGCTGCTATATATATCAAATGCATCAATAAACCAGGCTAATAGATGGAATTAAATTATTCCAATTCTATTTCAACTAAAGCCTACATGATATTTTTTCTAATAAAACAATTTTATGTGCCGTCTTTTTGCTCTACAGTCCCTCATCCTCATCCTTTGAATGAAGCAACCAGCCCATACAGCACATCAGACAAGCGCTCCATTTCAGTTCAGTCTAATCACAGTCACTTACAGTATTTGTACTGCACATCTCTTCTGAAATATTCTTGTAACATTCAGAGCCAAATATATTTTCACTCTGAGTCATAGTTTAGTGCTGTGTTTCATTTACAGAAACCCACGCTTTTTCTGTCATCCAGTCATCATTTCCTTTTTTACTCCTAAAATCCTGTGTTTATTTTGTCACAAATGGACCATGCACATCTCTGATTGGGTTAATCCACCTGTCAGTCACACAGCCACAATGTCGAGACAGGATACAATTCCAGGTTAACCATGTTTTATTTCTTTTTAACCATTATTTTAAGTACCTTGACACAAATCTCTTTTGTGTGTGACCTAGATCATTGTAACGTATTATAAAACCATGTAGTGTTCTACATGTATATGTAGGCACTTAATTATAATTTCACTTTGACTTGAGTATCTTCTAGTATCTTCCTCATATATTGTATTATTATGTATGCTTATAATCAGCTATATACTCAAATTGAAGAAAAATGTTGTTCAACTCATTTTCTGACAATAAAACGATGATTTCTTTAATGGATTGCAGTGATTACATTGACATGTACGCAAACAAAAACAAAGCAATCACTGTCTGCTGCAACAAATATAACCTTTATTTCTGAAGACTTTGTCAGACTTGCCATTATCTGTACAAATAAGCTCTCCCTTCTGTAAAGTTATCAGGTCTTCTTTGTTTGAGCACAGACTTTGAAAGGTTCTCAACTGAAAAGTCATAAAAATACTTTCAATAAATGCTTTAATAAGTATTTGTACCACTTCAGTTTCAGGATATAATGACTGTAATGATTTGTCTGGCCAGTGGACTTATTCTATACTCTTCCATTCCTTCTTTGACACACATTAGATTTATTGTTTAGCAGTGATCTACTCACTAAGGGACTATTTTCTGTTCTATCTTATAATGTTGTTTTCTCATCACAAACAGACCTGGAGTTGTGTTTTTTTTTTCACACGTTTAACACACAAACCCTGCATATTTAGGCTGACTTCTTCTTTCAAACAGAAAACACTGTTCCACCTTGTCATGGAATACAAAAGTGCTCCACTGTGCTCCATACATTTTCACTAGAATCATTTGGATGATTTCAGCCCTAGAATTGCCTACGTCTACTCCACAAGATAAAAGGTAGAGGCTAATCTGAAAATGACATTCATGACATCACAAGGTGGAACAAAGCATTTTGAGATGTAGACAGACTAATAATAATAATAACAACAATAATAATAATAATAATAATAATAAAAGGTTACTCAAACATGTGTGAATGAAACAGAACACAACTCCAGGTATGTTTATGAGCAGCATTAAAGGTCCCGTGGCATGAAATTTTCACTTTCTGAGGTTTTTGAACGTTAATGTGAGCTCCCCTACCCTGTTTAGCCCCCCCCATGGCTAAAAGTTGCGAAATGTCGAAACTGAGCATTTGCGGTCCTTTTCTGCGTTACACAAAACCAGTGTTGAAACGGGCGAGTTCGGACAAGGCATCTTTTTGACGTCAGATCGGCAAATGCAGCTCCAGCCCCTCCCTCTGTCTCCGCTCAGCGTCCCTGTATATCCCGCCCATAGAGTTTGGACTGTGAATGCGCTACGCAATGCGAAATGCGTTTTTTAATTTGCCTGGAGGCACGTCCGAGTGTTTCTAGGCTCGGAAGTCCCTTACCCAACCCTCTGGACCTCTGAAATACCAGTGGTTTAATTTTATTTTCTGTGTAAATATGCTTTTTTTCATTGCAAAGTCTCCCATCTGTCTTCCTGTGTTAAACACGGAAGCGAGCAGACAGCGGTGCAGAGCTGCGCTTCCAGCGGGGGAAACCCCGCCCCCCCCCGCTCCTTAGCCAATCTCTCTGTCCTTCTTATTTGCATTGAAGCAGCAACACCCAGAATAAAGCATTTTAGACACATATCTAGCCTCATGAAGACTGTCAGAGTCATATCTCATGCAGTGAGTGTTGATTTTGAAGAAGGATTCATTTACAGTATTAGGGAACCATTAAGGAGTCATATAAAAGCATCAAGAAGTACCATGTCATGGGACCTTTAAAACAATGCTTAAAGCTCCCAACTTATATAAGACCTTTAATAAAACAAATCAGTGATTGACCTGTTGTGGGTAAATGCAATCAAGAGAATGAGCTTTATCAGCAATACAAACAAAACCAACAAAAATGTCTTATCTTCACCATTATGGAAACTATCAAGAAATCTATGACCCCACTTCCTTTTCGAGTTTCTCTTGAAATGAAACCTACATTAGAAACTTGAAAGGCTAATTACATCCCTGGCAATTCCTCCTTGATCAAACATTACCCAATCATGCATATCAGCTAGAAGCTTTGTAGAAAGTGGAATATCTGCTGATGTGCAAAAGATAAATCTAAACCATCATGCAGATAGAGGAGTGAAATGAGTGGTTTGAGGATCAGTTCATCATTGAAAGCACTGTTCCTCTCTTACGCGGAGCCACAATAAAACTTCCTCTTTATTTTCCTGTCTGTGGATGTCACCAAGGCCGTCCCCTCTCTACCCCCCAACTGCTCACTTTTGTCACTTTTCAAAAATCCTGTTAAGGGAACACAAGGCTAACACTTAAAATTGTAGTGTCATTTTTCTTGTGGCAATGCCAAGGTGATAGAAACCTACTTCTGTAAAGGACACTTCAATGTTATTTGGATGATTGTTCAGAACGCTATATTCTTGCGCACAGAGATGGTTGTAGTGAGCTTTTGTCATTCAAATACAAATACCGTGTAGCAAAATGCCATTCAGGAAATAAATCAGCTAAAGTGCGTATTTGTCAGCAAGCTCAGAAAAAGAAACATAATGCAAGATTTTTTTCTTTTTTTTTTTGCCATATAAAGCTTGTTACAGAGTTGAACGATAGTAAAATGAATCGGAAGCATTAGCAAATAAGGCATTTACAATTCCCTATGATTTGGTAGAAAGTGAATCAACCACATCCTGCAATGTAACAATAATGTGTTCCCTGCAAATTTCAAAGGGATATTTATTCTTAAATGTGCCTATTTTTTAGCAGAGAAGAAGGTGTTTTTTTCCTAGCTGTGTGATTAGAAACGCAGGACTGATTTAAGGACCCTATTTGGAATAATCATTTATATTTCATGTGGTCATTCTAGCACAAGGAGGCGGAGAAGATTTTAACAAGGTGCACAGTCAAAGTGAAGTTGCTCTCTATCTACGGTATTGAAGGCTGGAGTGGTTATAAAATGAGCCTGTTGATGGATAGTTAAAAACCATGTAACCTATGAGTTGTGTCGTGCATGTGATCCATCTCATTATCCTGGGAGTGGAGAATTTATCCTGCTGCCACTGCAAAAGACCTGGTGTGCTGAGAAAGGCAGAGCTGAAATCACACTCACAGCTACAAATAAGCGCTGAATGAATTGGAGGGGAAGATACTTGGCACGATTATGTTATAAGAACTGAAAATAACAGCAATTATCCCATAATATGGTAAGTGGACCAAATGTATTACAGTGATTGGGGTAATTTGAAGAATCTTAAATAAAGCTCAACTCGATAACTGCTTCATTTCTTTGCTTCGTAATGTTCCTCTGTGGTGTGCATCTTATTTTTTAGAGCAAAGAACGACCGTCCATGTGGAGAAGATTTTCAATAAAATACGAAGTGGCTTATTATATATGCAGCCTGCAGCTTCTTGAATTTACTTTTACTGGAACTGCAACACGAGTGGCCAGTATACAGTGATGTGTATTAAACACATCACTACAGCCAGGCCTGGACTGGTAATCAGGCATACCGGGCATTTTCCCGGTGGGCCGACAGTCCTAGGGGCTGATACCGTTCTTTTTTTCTTTTTTTTTTTCTTAGAGACAGGCCCACAATTTAGAACTGAACCAGGACTAAATCAGGATTGAACCAGGACTAAACCAGGACTAAACTAGGACTAAACCAGGACTAAACCTGGACTAATCAGGACTAAATCAGGACTAAATCAGGTCTGAACCAGGACTAAATCAGGTCTGAACCAGGACTAAACCAGGATTGAACCAGGACTAAACCAGGACTAATCAGGTCTAAACCAGTATTAATCAGGTCTAAATCAGGACTAAGTCAGGTCTGAACCAGGAGTAAACCAGGACTAATCAGGTCTAAACCAGGACTAAATCAGGATTGAACCAGAACTAAATCAGGACTAAATCAGGTCTGACCCAGGACTAAACCAGGACTAAATCAGGATTTGAACCAGGACTAAATCAGGTCTGAACCAGGACTAAATCAGGTCTGAACCAGGACTAAATCAGGTCTGAACCAGGACTAAATCAGGACTAAATCAGGTCTGAACCAGGACTAAACCAGGATTGAACCAGGACTAAACCAGGACTAATTATGAGGGGCCGGTCTAAGCCAAAAATGCCAGGGCCGTTTTTTTGTCCCAGTCCAGACCTGACTACAGCTGTTTTCTCATTATTTGTACACATATAAAGTTTTTGTGCCAACGTGTTAGCTTGTGCATACAATATGCTGTACTGCCTCTGAAGGTCATCATTCCTGAGGTCACTCAAGACATTTAATCTCATCCACAACAGAGAGCTCCCTCCTACACAATCATAATAAATATATGATTATACTGTAACTGAAACTTAGAGCAATAAGTTAATAGATACGTAACTTCTCTGCTTGTCTCTGTGGAAATGTATTGCTTTGCTTGAAATGTTCTACCAGACCCTCTAGCAGAAAAGTTACATACCTTTAAGCTTGAGGATCCTGACTTGATGTTATGATTCAGACCGTTGATTCTCTTACATATTAAAAAGAAAGAATTAAACATATTTATTATCTTTTTTTCATAGTAAACTGAGGAAGAGACAAGCACTTTCGGATAAGAACCAAGAACAACACCAATAGGGTGCTCTAATTATGCCCTGAAAATTCTTTTTGGGTGTAAACAAAACAAAAACTGAATTAGCTGCAGGCTGGTGCGGCTGGTCACAGCTGGACAGTCTGGACCTTATGATGTCTAACAATTATTGTGTAATTAAACATATGGCATAATGGACCAGTGGTAAATAATAGATTAAAGTGTGTGGCAGGGGCATGGCATATTGTGCTGGGCCCTTATTGACTTTGGCCCTAGTCCATGAATTATACAGACCACAATATTCATTATAACAAAGGTATCTGTTGTTCGTTGAATAGGCCTTTATGATATATTTCACTCAGAAACCACAACAAAAAGTCATGATGGAAATGAGGCTAGTGAGATTTTTAACAATGAAATGGAAATCACAGTTTGAATGGTTGCAATTAGCAGATCACAAACACTGCAGTTGTTTACGTGACATAATTTCCTCTACAAACAAATAGATATGTTGTTTTGTTCTGTATGAATCTGCTAATTCTGTAGTTTAGTTCTCTATTTTCTGAAATGGATGGGGTTCTTGTATTAGTTGAGTACTTCCTGTTTCATTCTTCTCTCAACTGTTTATGTGAACTGAATAATATAAGAAGACCTAAGATATCCTAACCTCATAAGGCCAGATGCTGTATTATTGTCCACTATTGTCCACTTGCCTGTCCATAAAAGTTACACCACGCTGCTGCTTCTTAGCTTTCCTGTTACTTCACAAGATATTACTAACAGTTTATGTCAAAATCTCACACAATGTAGTCAACAAAAGAAGGTCAATAAAACAATGTGACTTTTCTCTAAAATACTGTTCGCTTTAAATGTGTATATGGTTAGTGCAGTGACCCCGTACTGTTAAATGAATTAGGTCACCATGCACAAACCACATCTTACAGCGTGATTTTGTGGGTCAATAATCACGCTAACGCACAACCAGTGAATTGTTTCTATACAGTTTTGTTGCTTTTGATGTTTGCTTGCTTTTTCCATATTTTTCCAACTTGCAAAGAAAAGTGGATTATATAAAATTGTTTTCTTATCATTTAACACCCACTGCTCCTTCATCTTTCTCTATAAAATGTGGTATACTTTTTATCATAGCTAAACCAGCATTACTGGGTATTTTCAGATAATATCTATTGGCACATAAGTTGTCAAATTCTCCTTGTGTATCAAGATACTGTCGGTGAAGTCTGCTAGCAGACGCATTAATGATATCATGGCTAAATTAATGAAGCAGTGATTTTGAAGACTGAACGTTATGAAGCTGAAAGAAACTACATATGAGGCAATCATCAATAACTCCATTATTCCAAAGTTTGGAATTACACTTCAAGAGTAATGGTTGCAAAGTGTCTCAGCCTCATCCCAGCACTGTAATATTAAAGCAGACATATTATTACTTTTCAGAGCTTTTAACCATGTTATACCTGTTCCCCCTTCTCATTTACCCTCTTGAAGTTGCATCTCAGCTGCTAGGGGGCGCTGTAGGTTCACTCGAACAAGTGGAACATGAAGGCCCTGAAAGGGACAAGCATTCAACACGGCGCGGCGAGAGCCGGAGCTGGTTGCAACGCGCTCCGTTATTTTCCAACTTTTTTTCTGCTCTTACCTGCTTGTTCGTTTGCACACTTTGAAGATTGTGTGTATAAGGATGAGTGCTTCAGAGACGCGATGTTTCTGCTCCGTTTCGACCTCTATTTTCTCTGGATTTTGACTTTTTCACCGTTGATGTGCGCTGCGCGGCGCAGTTGTGCGCCGGAGGAGCTGCTACGAAGGACGCGCAGAGGCGGACGTTACTTTTTTGTGCTGTGCAACACTGGAATTTCCCCACTGAGGGACTAATAAAGGCATATCCTATCCTATCCTATCCTATGTACAATATGAATGTCCTAAAAGGGACAAGCATCTAGAACTTGAAGGTCCTGAAAAAGACCAGACTCCAGAGTCTTGATCATCAGATAATGATTCTGGAATGTCTTGGGGGGGACATGAAGATGAGTCCACCTTAGGACAGATCAGCATCAGCTCCTCTGAGGTGGCCTCTGAGGTGACTCAAATATAGATCTGCATTAAGAGGGTGAGTGTGGATCAGTGAGACTTATGTTGAGGAGGCCGCCCAAGTGGATGGGGACCCCAAATTACATGGGTTTCACTTGAGTTTCTTGTTTTTTATAGCATATTCTTTATATTATAAGGTTAGTTTTGGAAGTCTCAAACCAAAATACACTCAAGAAAAATATAAACGCAACACTTTTGTTTTTGCTCCCATTCCAGATACACAGTATTACCATTTCTCTCAAACGTTGTTCACAAATCTGTCTAAATGTGTGATAGTGAGCACTTCTGCTTTGCTGAGATAATCCATCCCACCTCACAGGTGCGCCACATCAAGATGCTGATCTGACATCATGATTAGTGCACAGGTGTGCCTTAGACTGCCCACAATAAAAGGCCACCCTGAAATGTGCAGTTTTGTCTCACAGCAAAATGCCACAGATGTCACAAGCATTGAGGGAGCGTGCAATTGGCATGCTGACAGCAGGAATGTCAACCAGATCTGTTGCTCGTGCATTGAATGTTCATTTCTCCACCATAAGCCGTCTTCAAAGGCGTTTCAGAGAATATGGCAGTACATCCAACCGGCCTCACAAACGCAGACCACGTGTAACCACACCAGCCCAGGACCTCCACATCCAGCAGGTTCACCTCCAAGATCGTCTGAGACCAGCCACTCGGACAGCTGCTGAAACAATTGGTTTGCATAACCAAACAATTTCTGCACAAACTGTCAGAAACCGTCTCAGGGAAGCTGAACTGCATGCTCGTTGTCCTCATCGGGGTCTTAACCTGACTCCAGATCGTCGCCGTAACAGACTTGAGTGGGCAAACGCTCACATTCGATGGCGTCTGGCACGTTGGAGAGGTGTTCTCTTCACGGATGAATCTCGGTTTACATTGTTCAGGGCAGATGGCAGACAGCGTGTGTGGCATCGTGTGGGTGAGCGCTTTGCTGATGTCAATGTTGTGGATCGAGTGGCCCATGGTGGTGGTGGGGTTATGGTATGGGCAGGCATCTGTTATGGACGAAGAACACAGGTGCATTTTATTGATGGCATTTTGAATGCACAGAGATACCGTGATGAGATCCTGAGGCCCATTGTTGTGCCATACATCCATGAACATCACCTCATGTTTCAGCAAGATAATGCACGGCCCCATGTTGCAAGGATCTGTACACAATTCTTGGAAGCTGAAAATGTCCCAGTTCTTGCATGGCCAGCATACTCACCGGACATGTCACCCATTGAGCATGTTTGGGATGTGCTTGACCGGCGTATACGACAGCGTGTACCAGCTCCCACTAATATCCAGCAACTTCGCACAGCCATTGAAGAGGAGTGGACCAACATTCCACAGGCCACAAATGACAATCTGATAAACTCTATGCGAAGAAGATGTGTTGCACTGCATGAGGCAAATGGTGGTCACACCAGATACTGACTGGTTCTGAGTCCCCAGACCCCCAATAAAGCAAAAAAAAAAAAAATGCACATTTCAGGGTGGCCTTTTATTGTGGGCAGTATAAGGCACACCTGTGCACTAATCATGATGTCAGATCAGCATCTTGATGTGGCACACCTGTGAGGTGGGATGGATTATCTCAGCAAAGCAGAAGTGCTCACTATCACACATTTAGACAGATTTGTGAACAATGTTTGAGAGAAATGGTAATATTGTGTATCTGGAATGAATTTTAGATCTTTAAGTCCATCTCATGAAAAATGGGAGCAAAAACAAAAGTGTTGCGTTTATATTTTTGTTGAGTGTAAGATAATTCAATGTTCACAATAAAAGTACCAGAAGTCTCAATTCTGTGCCATCAGGGTGATCTTTGGTTAAAAAAAAAAAAACAAAAAAAAACCCTTCCAGGTGTTAACTCCATTCTGCATGCTGTTGGGGGGCAGTCCCAGTATGGTCACCATGCATTTTAACATTTGGTACTCACAATGTACAGGGAACAGGTTTTCACCGAGGAAGAGGAAGGCCAAGACACAGCCCACCCCCCACACATCTATGGCCTCGGTGTAAGGGAGACCAAGTGTGACTTCAAGAACCTGGAAAACAAAGCACAAAATCAGACCAAGTTCAAACTAGTTTGGTCCTTGTTTAGGCCTGGTTAGTCATGCCTCGTACCTGCATCCTTTCAACTAGATGATGGTCCCCAGCTTGACTTCGGATTGAAGTCAACCTGATTTTAAGTGGCTGGTTCTGCAGGTTGATGAACATCACATTATCAGGTTTGATGTTGGTCTGCAGGATACCGAGCCTTTTCAGTGCATCTAAAGCCACCAACAACTGCAGAGACAGAAGAGGGAAGTTAACATCATCTGGATCTTTAAAGGGATATGCCACCCCCAGGTCAAATTTGGGCATCTCCCCACAGTCCAGAGACTAAAATAAGTGTTAAAAACTAGATCTATTTGAAAATCACCCAGCCATTTGGTCCGAGTCTGTCGCCACTGACCGCCGCGGAATATCTGGTGCTCCTCCGCCTTAGACTGGAGTCTAACGTAAGCCAGAGAAAGATTTCGGCCAAAAGGAATTAATTTGCTGCCGATGCGTTTCCCAATTAACTTAAACAGGTCCGTGTAGTGCGCATTCATATCGAGACAATGCAAATAAATGTGCAAATCAACACGGAGAGCTTGCCTTGGTCATTTTGGGTGGGAACTATTTTCCAGTGCGTAAGAATACAGCCGTATCACGCAGCACGCTACCAGGGGAATCCCAGTTACGCACCGGGAAGGGAGTTCCCCTGTTGCACAACGTGGTGCGTGATACGGCTGTATTCTTCTTATTTGCTTAACTAACTAAGCAAATAAGTTATTTATTACTGGTCCGGTCTAGGTTCAGCAGAGGTGAGGTATACTTTTACACTTATGTGGATAGTAAAGTGTAACAGTAATTGTCATCTATCCTTTGAAACTCTTTTTGGCCAGCTTAACCTGACAAACATGACTTTCCTTGTGGACCAAGTCTTTAAACTGTTTCTCCTTCAGGATCTTCACAGGCACAGTCCACTTACTGTCCAGGGCCAGGCACTTGGCTATGCGGCTGAAGCAGCCATCACCAAACCAGCCCTGGGTTAAGTAAGTATGGGTCAGTCCCAGCAGGGTGGGACCTGTGGTGACCTCTGAACTGTGCTTAGGTGCTGGACAAGAGAGACAAGACAAAACTTCATCAATGTCAAATCATAACATTATAACTGGTCAGTTAACAATCAAGTCTGCCAGGGTCTGTCCCGTGGGCTCCTCATCTCTCTCCTGGGCCCTGTGGCGGTTCCTGGTGGTGGTGGATGGCTCTCTACCCTTCTCTAATGGTTTGCCTGTATTCAGCTTCACGTTTTTACTATGTGTAGTACTGTATGTGTGTGCGTGCGTGCGTGTGTGGGTGTGGGTGTGTTACTGTTTGGGTTGTTTGGTTGTGTGGTGTCGGGCAGCTGTGTTTTGATTTGATTTGATACCAATGAGAGAATGTATTTTGATATCCTAATATGTAAGCTTTTGCACTTTTTCATTTATTTATTTTATTTACTTGTTTATTTGAAGGACAATGTGCAGGTACATTAAAAAGATGGCTGCACCAGATTTAGCAGAATGCTAATTTCCATCTGTAGTCCTTAGCAAACATTAAAAACAATTACATATAAAAGGTGCAATACAAAAAGACAATATACAGGTGTGCAAAATTTCAGATCATTTTCATCCAAATTGTATATTTTGAAAAAGTTTTAAGATTTGAGATATTTTTTTTAAAGATATACTTATTTTGATATTTAAACTGCAAGATTTTAGTATTTAAGGTTATTAAAACACAAAATGTCTTTCATTCTAAACTGCCAGTTCCAGCTCCTCTCCATGACTTAAAGTGCCCATATTATTACTGATACTGTTGTTTCCACCTCAAAAACATATCTGAGTTAACCTGGGAAATCCCAGGCTGTTTTCATTAGTTCCAATCTGAAAGACAGCCTGGCAACTAGGCTAAGCGAGCTCTCCTGATTTTGGGAGCCAATCAGAGAGCGGGGAGGGGTGGAAAAATGGTGACGCGTACTACGCCACAAACGGAAGCTTGTAGTTTGAACTGACAACTGACATGATTGGTTATGGGCTATGTATACGCCAAATGATAGACATTCGTAACGCCCAATAAACGGCCGTTGCCAATCGTAAACCACACCTCCGCTACGAGATATTTCGAAGGTGGCTCCCAGACCATATATCACTTGTGATATGGTCTGGTGTAAACCAGGCAATATCTGAGTTGTGTTTTGTTTCATTCACACATGTTTAACACACAAATCCTTTTGACTGAGTTCTTCTCTCAAACTGAAAACACCTTGTGTCATGTAGTAATACAAAAGTGCTCCATCGTGTTTTTAAACTCCATAGACCTTCACTAGGATAATTTGTATGATTTCAGGTCCAGTCTCAACTGAACTAAAGGTTAAAGGTGACATCGCAAGGTGGAACAGAGCATTTTGAGTTTTGGAGATGTAGACTAATAATAAAGGATTACTCAAACGTGTGAATGAAACAAAACACAACTCCAGGTCTGTTTTTGAGGAGGTAACAACATTCTGATATGGCCTAAAGCTCACAAGTGTCAATTCTGTGTAATATAGAACCTTTAGGGAACATTCAAACCATTACATTTTAGAGAAATTGTTTTGAATCAGTTGATTATAACTATATACTGTCGCAGGCTCAAACACAATATGAGATATTTAACAGTCAGTTCTTACAGTTTTAATAAGTCAGAATTCTTTTTTTTTTTTGTTATTTTGAATTCACATTTTAATATAATCTAATATTTAAACGTGTTTTTATCTTTTTAATGGTATGTTTGCAGAGAGTCTTCATGACATGTCTGTTATTGTATCACCATAAATAGGCTCAAAACTGATTTTCTTTTTTACTTCTTGTACTTGTTTCTAACAGAAGAGGTAATTAAGGTTTGCATTTCAATAGAAAGCAATTAACATGAATTAACAGCAGTTAGCATGTTCTGTTATATCTCACACTTATTTATGTATCTGTAAAGTGGAAATTTGCAGAATCTAATTGAAACTTGACAAATCTATTAGTCTACATGTGAAGTTGAAAAGTCTCTCAAACAAAAGTACTTTTCACAAGTGGGTTCTCGTCAGCGTAATGGATGTGCCAGTCTGCATAAATAATTAGTATTACATAACTGTTTATAACTTTTCAGCATAGGTGGGGTCATGGTTTCTCTTTCATGAGCCCTCTTGACTGACATTCATCATTTGTATTCAAGCTCATGGAAGTGTTTACTGCAGGTTGTCATGACGAATAAATCAAAGTTTGGTGATGACAAAATTTGGAGAAGTCCCAGAAGATGCTCACGCCCTGTGTCACTTAGATTCATGACCCAGAGCTAATGAAAATGTTTTTAAAACTGAGGAACGTGTCGGCTCACTTTTATGGCCTTGGATTATGTTCAAGTCATGATAAGGAAATGGATGTGTTCATTATTATCTATATTCCAATGCATTCAAAAGGTTAAAAGGTAAAATGAAACTGGTGTGTATCATGAAGTATGCTGTAGTATGTACTATGTAATCTTTCAAATAAAGTGATATTACTGTATGTCTGTGCTTTGGTTAATTTCATAGTCCATTTCAGATTTTTGGAAATACTTCTACCTCAACCAGGGCATTTACAGGCATGTTTTCACATTTCTGATAGATATAAAAATAATAATTGAGATCTTTTTTTTGTTGTTGTTGTCAGAATTGTCGCTAGTCGTATGTAGAGCAATAGTTTTGTTGCGATTTGCAAGGTAAGTCCAGGTCCTAAGAAAACAAATGTGACAGAACTAAGCTACGTTCAACCAAAAGGTCCAGGGTATGGTACAGTTTTTTTGTCAGTGTACAAGAGAACAAGTAATATAAAAAACTAAATTCAATCAGACTAAACCAAAACCAGCAGGCAGTGTTCTCACATAGTCAAGGTCTGTTGGGCGCTTCCCAAATTAAGGGGCATCACAGAAAGCTGGAGTAAAACGTGTTTTCTTTCACTTGTGACATTTTACATAGTTATACAACAACAGAAATTTCCCCCATAACTATAACGGAATAAGATTTGTGGAAGTTTCTTTGCTGGTATGAAACCTTTTGCAGTAAAGCACTCCTCCAATTGACCATAACTTTATACATAATATCTCTCACTAACTTTACGGTACATGACATTGGATGTGACAGTTCCAAATCTCCACAGTGAACCAGGCCTTGACTCGATCTGTACCACGAGATGTGCTTCAAAATTAGTGTATCAAATTTCATCACCTCTTCTGTAAATCAATCATGAGCAGTCTTCTCAGCCCTTTTCACTCGTGATTTGTTACTCAAACTTTGACTGAAGTGCAGTAGATTCAATCAAAATGATAATGTAAACAGGACTCCTTTCAAGTCAGTGAGTTAGTCTGTTATACATTTGTTGGAATAATTCTGTTTTACTAAAACTAACACTGTAAATGATTTGTGAAATTCGACAAATTTAATTTCTTCTTTTATCACTGTAAATGATTATTTCTAACATCAAGTATCAAGTGGAATCCCTGTGACATTAATTACCAGCATAAGTGGCTGTCTGCTTCTGCTTTTTAACACCACACTTGCCTTATTTATTAAATGCATCATGTTAGTATAGCATGGCTGTGGACTTCCCTGCTTACAGCCTGATTGATACTACTTTGCTTGGAGAATCTGCTCACCCTAAATACCAATTGGCCCACTGCTCCTCGTGATGGCAGGTGCTTCCTCATGCAGTTCAGCATACACTGTTTTACTCATGGTTATACATCATGACCACAGACAAGGTTTTGACCCCAAGAAGCAAACCTCTACCCTCTCTACACCCCGGTTCCCTGCTTATGTGAATGACTGCCATTAAGCATAACATTATGACCAATTCAAAAGTGGTGTGTAACAGGACTATTCATAATACCTGCTAGTGAAGGAGATACATTAGGCAGTGATGAAGCCTGGCAAAAGCTATTGCCGTGGATAAACAGACAAGTCAGAGCATCTCAGAATCCATGGGGTGAATAGAGGAGGTAACAAGTAGTAATGCACGGCTTGTTGTCAACTCTGATCGTATAAATTAATTAGGTTTATGTGGGTAACCAGATGTTATTTCTTTCAAGTTTGAGCAATACTGCATTATTAGTCTGTGTGTTAGGCATGCGTGAATGAAGCACAACACAACTCCCTGTATGTTTATGATGAGGAAACATATCAGATCAGAAAATGGTGTAATATAGGCTGTTTAAAATTTTGATATAAGGGTTACCATGGTTGCTACCAATCATTTGACAGGTGGTCATGAAGGTATGCCTGATAGTGGCTAGTGTATATAGCAGGTAAACTCTTTCCAATTACCAAAATAGCCAGTGAAGTAGCATCCACAAGAGGGAAGTGTTTTCACATTGATCCTAACACTCATTTACCTCCAAGTCCACAGGCCGGATCTGAGGGCTTGTTTGTAAGAAGAAAAAAGGATGAGGCAAGGACTTACAAGTGAGAAACAAGGAAGAGGGGCTGTCAGGAAGGAAAGCCAAAGGAAATGAGCTGAGCTAAGTTAGTTAGCTGTCACAGCAGTGGAGGAGGTAAAAGTACAACCCTTCAGGCGTACACAGACAACACACACACAAATGAGAAGTGTTCTGCACAAAGGTTTAGAAACTTTTACTGTCTTTATACAAAACACTGTACTGTTACTTCGAGTTAGAATAGTTATTTATGAGTGACCATTTGCAAATTTAGTAATGTTTGCTGTGGTCTTAAAACTGTCACGAGGGCACTAGAGTATGAGTGGTGCCAAATGACTTATAGGAATAGTAGACTATTTTTTTTCTTTTAATAGCTTATTTTCAGTTATAGCTGTTATTATCTCATATTAACATTTCTGTAAAGCCAGTGCCCATTACAAAACACTGTAGGCCATCACGTTGTTTTAAAGGAAAATCAACGTTTTCTTTTTTACAATCTGAGCCTTCTTTCGGCAATAAAACAAGTAGTTTTACTCACCCATAGCAGTTTGGTGTCAATTGGAGCAGTATCGCAGAACTTATGTTGAGCCGTTCTGTTCTACTAATGATCCCGTATCCGTTAGCGTGAGTGCTCGGGGCACTGATTTGCGGTGTCCAAATAACACAAACTTTAGCACTTTTCAAATCACAGAAGATCGCTGTGTCAGGGTAGACTTTTAGTAGATTCCAAAACGGCCTGAAACCCGATATCGCAACAGAAAAGTAAAGTTCAGAGCGGTGTTAGCTTCTTTCGGACTAGCGGTGTTTACAAAACAGCTGAGTTCACGCATGCGCACTGTCCTCTCTGATGACGTCATCAAATGAAACTATAGCTGGATATCGGGTTTCAGGCCGTTTTGGAATCCACTAAAAGTCTACCCTGACACAGCGATCTTCTGTGATTTGAAAAGTGCTAAAGTTTGTGTTATTTGGAGAGCGCAAAGTAATGCCCCGAGCATATGATACGAGCACCATGTTAACGGATACGGGATAATTAGTAGAACAGAACGGCTACAACATAACTTCTGCGATACCACTCCAATTGACACCAAACTGCTATGGGTGAGTAAAACTACTTGTTTTATTGCCGAAAGAAGGCTCAGATTGTAAAAAACGTTACTTTTCCTTTAAGCTATAATGACTCAAAGCCCTGTTCTAATGCATCCTTATTACTCACGTCGCTACAATGCGCCTGACAAGTCGTTACGAGTCCAAAATGTCTCAAACCTAAAAGAACGTTTATCTGTCATTAAAGAAATGCCTGTTGAAAAGCATTTCAGTTTCTGAGTCAGACGTGGGGCTACCGGGCGGCCATAGCGTTCCTCTCCTTTCTGCAGGACAATCCAGGCTCCTCCCCCGCACCACGTCACTCGATCCGATCTCCCCCAGAGCGTCAGCGATAGTCTGCGGCGCACAGTGGTGGCAGATCTGCGGGGCGGTGCGCGGAGCCAGACAACGCTGCTCTCCATTTGATCCAAAAACAAGGAGCTATCGGGGTACATCTGTGATCCCCACTCTTCATACAACTTTACTGCTCTTCTGGCCCAGGGGCTGTTTACGGGACGTTTGGACGCGCGTAAAGGTGTAAACCATCTTTTAGCTGCTGTGCGAAGGAGAGAAACGGCGACATTCTCACGGAGGAACTCTGCAAGTATTGGAAACTTCCCAACCAGCATCGATCGAAGACCTCCCGCCCACTTTACCTCCACAGCAGTGGAAGGAGGCTGGAGACCGGAGTAACAAAGGCTGCGTGGTTCAGTAGAACTCGTCTTTGCTCCCGTCATTTTGACACACGGACTCTCAAGCCGCTTGGATTTCAATAGAGGGACTCTGAGGCTATAGGAACAGTGCAAACTCTGCACGAGGAATAGCCGCAGATCTTGAATTGATGCTTAATCACAGAAAAGCGCACCGGAGAGCACCCACTTTGGCAAAAGTCTGCTACTTCTGCTCAGCGTGTGAACTGCACTAGTTCTCTGTATTTGTGGGATTTGCACAAGTTGCATGCGCGCTTTCTGTCGCCTGTGAGCCGCTTCCATCCGCTGTCAGGTTATCAGAGACGTTCCGGATAGTTGAGGAGCCATGGCGATGTGTTTTGGCATATGGATACTGGCGATGGCGCTGCGCCTTCAAGGTTTGTATATTACGCATTTATTACGAACATGTTCTTTACTACAGATGAGCAAATGAGGAGCAAATATGCGACCTAATGCCCACCAACGGAAGCTAAAATACTTATTTGTTGACTGTATTGAAGTTTCTCCTGTAGCAGGCAGATGGCGATATGTGCGAACTGTGTGGAGCTGCAGTCTCCAAGTTTTCCAATATCTCATTGTAATGGCAACTCTAGCTGCACAGTCGTCTTGAATAACAATAGAAAAGGGTGCACTAATGCTTGACCCCTTATCATTTAAATTCGCAGTCTAAAATGTTAGTGTTTTTTGTTGTTGTTGTTGCATTAAGCCTGTTTGACGAGATTGTGAGGTACAAGCTACAGCGTGTGATGGAAGTCAGACTATTGTGGAGTGTGCCAGTGTGGTACTAGATGAGATCTGGGTGGAGACTGATACTAACCTCAGATAATGTGACATAGTAGATCACATCGACACCAAGAACTGTCAATGCAGACCTGTTTATTCAGGCCATGTTTTCAAAGAAAGTGTTGGACATAATTTCTATTGACAGCTCCCTAATTGGGCAAGGAAAACAGCTACAAGCCATCAGTTTGTCCAGTCTATTTACTTTGTCAATGTCTGCGATGGACCTTTTTTCAGCTAGTTTAGATTTTTTGCTTCTAATTTCCCACTGGTATTTTATTTTAAGAAAGGAATGAATGAGGGTCAGTTGTGGTCAAAACCTCAGCATACTTTTGTAATAACACTACAAATCGTCTTATGTTGACAAATATTCTACACATGTAGGGCATGTGTTTAAGACTGGTAGAATACTTTGATCAAAGGCCTCACTGATTTACACTGAGATCATCCCTCTACTGGTGGAGAAGATAAGGATTAGATGAGACCCTTGGGATTTCAATTGGAAAATGTTTGAAGCTGTTCACTGAAGGGAGAGGAAAATGACTTAAAGATGACCTAAAAAGTCCCATCTACAATGTAAATGTTTATACAAAAACAGTACTTAAATAAACCCTAACTTACACCATGTATAAGAATGTATTGTATCATATCATATTTGTATTTTGATGATAGCAACACATTTCAAAGATAATAATGTAGGAGGAAGGGTCATTCAGCCTTCACTCAGACCCCTATGTTGCCTATGCCTCCTACATGCCTATAATTTATACTTGTGCCATTTATACAAGGCGCCATTGAAAAACATTGGATTTCAGATGCTGTTTGTCTCTACCCTTTTTCAAATGCAAATAAAGAATTTGGTCTTTCACCCTGAGGTCAAAGGGCGTTGCCATAAATGCCCATGTTCTTTGAAGACTTAATTGATATACAGCATGCTCCAGACACTATCATTATTGCCCCAACGCAAACAAAAAGACCCTCCCTCACAAATGCAAGAAGCTGTAAAAACTCCACCAGCTCTCCTTCAGGAAAAGCCATTTGTACTTGTTGCAGTAATAAACCATTTGAGGGACACAGAAAGGGTGCATATTTACAGAAATATTGTCGGCGTTCTGCCAAATTGCTGATCAAATAAAGCAGACATTTAGAATAGTGGTTCTGTAGATGATAATAGCAGCTTTGTTTCCTATTCCGGAGTGGGTCTCTCCTGTATTACAGATTGAAACCTAATTGTCTGTGAATTGAGTTAGCAACCAGGTACCCATTTGTGGCTTGGCTCTTTGCTCGTGTCCTGTTGCTGCAGGAGTCCAAAATGACACTCTGGGAAAATCAGATTTTATAGTTTTAATGTTTCATGTTAGCTGGATTAACCATTTGGAAAAAATGCAGACTGTTTGTTGTAAATGGTGCACATTGGTGTAGTCGAGACTACTTCAA
Organism: Paratrypauchen microcephalus; assembly: GCA_036785185.1. Classification (NCBI taxonomy): domain Eukaryota; kingdom Metazoa; phylum Chordata; class Actinopteri; order Gobiiformes; family Gobiidae; genus Paratrypauchen; species Paratrypauchen microcephalus. Next base: position 4,807,867 of record JAVJIX010000028.1, on the reverse strand, counting down.
AAACATAAACCCTGGATTTTTTTTTGTCAGATTTGTGTGATTTAAAGGCCCTATGTTATCTGTTATTATGTTTCTTCATCAGAAACATACCTGAAGTTGTGTTTTGTTTCACACGTGTTTAGTTTTTCTTCTCTCTGTTCCACCTTAAGATGCCATGTGGTAATACAAGATGTCCTTTATGGTGACGCACCCTCCACCAGAAAAGTTACACAATGCACTTTTTAATGTTTCAGATCGTATCTCAAAAAGAGTACAGGTGATATTCTTCCTTTTGTTGAAGGCGCACACCAACCATTCTTTGTTATAAACCACAAAGTATGAAGTATGAGTCTATGTACTGTTTTGATAGTTCAAAGCAGTATTAGTCTCATCTTAGTTGAACTTCCATTTAGTTTCTCTATAATAACTTTGCAGAAGTCAAACTTATATCAGATTTGCTGGGAACCCCCTGCTGTTCCTCCCTGTCAGTCAACTGGTTCAATCTTTCATATGAGTTTGCTTGATTGTGTTTGTTAGACTTTTGTCTCCGATCACAGCATAATCTTAAGTTAGCTGCTCTGTTCCTGTTTTGATCATCACCTCCCTCGAGACCTTGCTATCTTTTGAATGACAGAACTCTTTTACGATTAATTATGAGACACAAATCTGAAGCATGAACTCGTGCCATAAAATACAATTGTCTGTGTGAGAAACGCTAACATGCGGTGGTGCTGCTGCTGACAGTGTTGTTCACCCTTATTAGAAACATGCTGAAGTCTCTGTATGAAATGTCACCACGATTGATTGATGTATTTCTCTTCGAGGAGGTGAGAAGACAAACAGTGGCTACATGCTTTTGTACATGCACTGGAATTAATAGCGACTTCATGTTGAGCTATCAAACAGGTTACAATTCCCAGATGGGTCATTGAGCAAAGGCTTCTGTCTGCTGGGAAGCTGTTAATTAGCATTTCAGGTCATTTTTATCTTTGCTAGAAAATGGTAATTGCTACTGCTTGGCATTTTAACTTGTCTAACAGTTTAGATATGGCAAAAAATGGAGAACGTCACCATGGGATTGTTGGCCCTTGATGGCTTTAAATGTAAATTGCTGTGATCCTCTAGTCCTTTGGGAATGTCATTTTTGGTCCCTGCTGAGGTGATAGATGGGGGGAGCCATCTTGTGTCCCGAGAGAGGATAGCTTGAGGCGAACTGACAGGAGATTAAGCTTTTAACTTAGCCATAGGAGCTAATAGAAGCTGTTGGCCATTCAAACGTCAACTCTAAGTATTTGGCTAATTGTAGTCGGTGCTGGCAGCTCTTAACAAAATCCTACTGAGGCAACTGTCTCGATTTTGTGTCTCGAAATGGAGTGGCCCTTTGATTAACTTTCTGAGAAGCGTACTTAAGAATGACATTTCAAAATGATCTTGAAAAAATATTGGAGTTTAAAGAAGTTAGTTGGTACATTTTGCAGCGTATGCGCTAGTCTCTGCTCCTAGAAAAGGGCTGCATGCATATTATAGATGAATAAAACATGATGATAAGCACCAAGGCTAAATAATGAAAAGGTTGAGCTGAGATGGAGGATTATGCAAGAAGAAAGTGGCATGAATGTGTCAAAGGGGTCTCCCAAAAAGCCTATTAAAGTACAGTAAATAATCAGTGATTTGCGTCATGATTTGGTGTATCACATGCCCTACCAGATACAATACATGCCATACATTTCTATAAAAAAGATTTCAAACCCCTCTGTACATCTCCTTGATGATGACACAGTTTTCATCTATTCCTCCATGTTGATGCTATTTTGAGCAGCAGTTTAGACAGTGGAAATCTCAGGTAATGTTGGTCCTAGACTCTGGCTTCTTCAATTACCGGATGGTAGCATTTGTCAGAACATGTTGTTCAGCAAAACATGCACCAATATTATTCTGATTGTGCACTTTTGAGGTGATTTGAATCTATAGTTACTCTCAAGTGTCATCGCTTTCACCTCTGGGTTTCTCACAACAGTCACAGCCATAACCAGTCAGGATGTAAAAGGCGTTTATCAGCACACTGCAGCTGCAATGTTATGCTTTGAAAATCCCTGAAATTTTCTCTGTTTCTACTCAAATGGCAGCATCAGCAAAGAAAGAAAATCAATGCAGGGGATCAAATCTCACCCTTGGCATATTTGAATTGCTTTCCTAAGTCTAGTTTTTCTTCCTCTTTTGCCCCCAGTTGTTCTGAGACTAAATGGTTAACTTTCCATTCGGATCTGCAGAATGACATTGATTGAACAAAGTCTTCCATATTTCACTTCCCGTTTGTATAAAACCTGTATCAGCCTGGGAGATGGTCTCCTAACAGTTCGTTCCTGAGTTTGGAGAAAAGTAAACTATTGCACATGGGGGAGGGATTTGGACAGTCTGCTCTGTATTTATGTGACAAAATCTTGCCTTGTTGGGAGCTTGTAAAATGTTTATTCTTGTATCACCACCGGTTCCTTGTAGTTGCTACAATATTACTTGCCCAATACAACTGCACTATTGAAATCATCAAACATATTGTTATTGCGTTTTGTTTACAAGCTAACAAACATGATTTTTTTTCCTCCATCAGAGGCTCTAAAGCAGCAATGTGCTTACTGAATAGAGGCATGAAATTGTCATATTTTAGATACAGCAAATCAATAACAATCATGATTCATTCATTCATATTCATGCTTTTAAACAGTACAATTTATATTTTTAATACTTCTGTCTCCTCTTCTTCAAACACATTCAAAAGTTATCATCACTTTTAATGGAGTCGACAAGTATTTTCCAGAGAAACCATAGGGGAATGCATTTAATTATTCATTGTGTCTGGGGTTTTCAGCTGGGGCCTAATTCAGGAGCTTATTCAGGATTGAGTGAGTGGATAATTCCTGGTCTTTTCACTAAGACCGTATGCCTTTAAAAGCAGATCTGATCAGCGCTTTTCCCGCCCGTATGCGAGCTGAACAAGTCAATTTACACCAGGCAGCCGCTGATGTGCGTACCATTAAAGAGCTCGAGAACACTGATAACTAGTCAGTCTACAACCTGCTGACTCCACCAATAAAATGGATGGATGAGGTGTGAATGCACTGGTTTAACACACGGAAACACAAGACTTCTTATTAGGACTGTGCTATAAGAAATGTCCTTGATATTGATCAGTCACAATTTTTCGATTTTATTCTTATTAAAATCAAATACAAATGGCTTTCAATATTGCTATTCAGCATAAACTTTACAGGCTTTTATTATTGCCATCTAACACAAAAAATATTATATTTATTCCTCTAAAATCTGTACTCTGCTCAAATCACAAGCTTTTACTGACAAAAGATTGGCCTTAAAAGCTAGGGTCTTAAAAAAGCTTATCCTTGGCAATTAAAAATGTCTGAATCTTGACATACATTCTTGATCAATTGCATAGCCATTCTAATCATATTATATTTGTTCAGATATAGAGAATTCTGTCTCTGCATTTGACCGATGCTTCTGTGAGGGAGCTTTTCAGAGCATCCAAAAGATAAACCCACTTTGAGCACTCTCCACACTCAAGGAATTTAACCTTGCATGTTTTGGCTGTAAGGAGAAGCAGACCTTAATATTTAATTTTTATGCGTATTGCGTTGTCTCTGTTAAGATCCACATCACAATAGACTTTTAAACTGTTTGATTATTCATTCACAGAAGCTCTGTCCTACCAGGATTGAATGAATCTATCTAGCTGTCCTCACAGGACAAAGGCTTAGCAGTCTTCACTTGGATCTGGAACTGATAAACCTTGGCCTAAGCAGTCACTGGGTTCATCTCACCATAGCATCCACCCTGTGTGCGAGTATTTTTCCATAAGGTATTTGTCATCATTGCTTTTACATTTCGCATAGCTGAGGTTGTCAAGCATTCAGTCTTAGTATAAACTGTCATGTGAGTTCTTTCCTTAAAATATTCCTAACAACTTTTATGTCCCCTGAAACTAACCCAGAGCACATGACGCCCCTGAAAGGCCTCGTCAGGTAAACACATGTAATCAAGAACGCTTCTGCAACTCACTAGAAGCTGGGCGCATGTTTTTTCTTTCTGTATAAACCTATGCATGACCCCCCGGTATCTCCTCCCCCCTCTGCAGTCTCTCCCTTTCCCTGTGCCTTTGAGGCCATCATGCGCTGTGAGTCGACTTGCTCTCTGCTTTGCACAAAAGGGGGTTTGTTTCATGAAATGTTTCCCTTTTTAATGAGTGATGGTGTTCACTCATTTAATATTCTGCCGCGCTATCTCTCCGGGAGCTGACTGTGCTTCAAAGCAACAGCCGTGCTTCTTGTAAAATGGAAGGTGTGCATGTCGGAAAGGGGGGCATCCACAACATGAGTTTATTTATTCTCTCTGACATATAGTTAAGCTCCTATGCGCTGCAGAATAGCACAATAGATACTTGATGGTGTGGTCCCATAAGTGATAACCAGTGAGCTCTGTCTCATTCGCACCACCCTGCCATCACTTTTAAAGGTAATTGCCTGTTCCCCAGGATTTTCTCCTGCTTATATCTGAACATTTGAGCTATTTTTCCGGTCCACTTGCAACTGTAGTGGACATGATCGCTTCCCTACATGTGCCATTACCAAGAGATTGAGGTCAGCTTACACAAGGTAGAAAAATACTTGCAATTTACCTGTTTCTCCAGAGCTGGTGGTTAAACCTGACAACGCCAAAAGATTGAAGATAAACACAAAGATGGCCTGCAGTTTTGCATTGATCTTTCTATTTTGTTAGCAGGGGCTATGCCAAATCAAGCTAATGTAGTCGGCTATCGATTCTCTCTGTTCAAGCCTGGCTGATTCCCACCGTGATGCTTTGCTGTTTGCAAAAAGTCAGGTGTGACACATGCATTGTATTATTCTATTTGCATTCGGTCTTCATAAACTAAGTATAGCTAAGAATAGAACCCAAAATGGTTTGCCAAAAAGGTCCTTATTGTGGAGTGAGTAATCTGTCGCATCAGGGAAAGGTGTTGTGTTTATCCCTTTATCTTGAGCTGTAACACGCTGAGCCTGCGTCAGTACAGCACCTACTTAAACTATTGACTTTGTATAAAAGGACCCGTAGTGACTACTGTGCACTAGCTAAACTGAATTGATCCCTGTGAGCAAATCTGCTATTGTCTGTGAAACGTATCAGAAGAATAACACAAGAAACTGAAATTGATTCACTCTTCAACATAACCCATACCAAGGTCACATTTTCTTTCTGTGCATAAATCTCTTGAAGATATAGTCATGGTAAATTAGTATTTGTTTTGTATGGTGTTTGCCTCATGATTTGCAAAGTAAAACTGTGTTTGGTTGTTGTTCTGTTATCATGTGACTGAGTCAAGACATTATTCAGACCATAATGTTATGCCTTCATGGTTTTTGTATGGTATGTGTTATATACAGTTTGGTTATTCATTTGCAAATCTTGGTTTGTAAGTAAAGTTCCTAGCTTTTATTGTGGATTTCAAAGGTTGTTTTGAAAGCACAAACAGTGTTTAGCTTTTGGGTAGGGAAAACAAAAGCATCTTTGTAAAGGTTAAGGAAAGATCGAGGTCAATGTCGACCTAAGTCCCACTGCTTCAGGGGTTGACATTTTGTCTGGGTTACATTTACAATGGTATACCCCAGAAGGTAATGATTTCATAAATAAAGTTGACTAAGAATATGCCCGCGGTGCCCAAAATTTCTTCAGTGTGTTATTTGACAAGTCTTCCATCTTGACAACTGCGCCAGGCATTTCCACATGGGACCTCTCATTTTGGCAGCATGCATTTGCTTGGCTTTAGCTGCACCAATAGAATTACCCATCAGGTATCAGTGGAAGTCTTGGACGCTAGCAAAGGGTCCATGTGGGTCCATTTTGTCTTCCCAGTAAGTGTCAATTGAGCCATAAAAAAGCCAAATGTCAGGCCAATGTAGAGGAGCAGAAGGCTTAGGTCAAGGCTTTATCCTCCTCTCTCTCCACTGACATAGATATTTACATGAGGGTTGGTTATGCAGAAATAATCGCTCCTACACTGACCCTGCTCCCACTAACCACAGCCTTTGACACAGCCAGCCAACCCTGTGGCTTTATCATTGTAAACCAGCACTTAATTCAGCTTTTAAACCCAGTCAATATGTAGAGCAGTTGTCTTCATGATTGGATGTGTTCTGTATGAATGTAGATAATCTGGAAACACATAGATACCATATTGTGTGAGGGTGTCTGTGGGTGGGCTACAGTATGTGCTGTAAAGTTCATATATTTTTTGAGAGCCGGAGGTCACTACAAAGCTATTTGCAGCTTCTGAGCATAGATTGGTTAGATCCACCCGTCACTCTGAACATGACGGCAGTTCACCAATGACAGGAGCGTGTGGGGAAAAGTGTATGTTTGAGCCATTTTGACCGTGTCAATAAAAGGGGTTGAAAAGTGCATTTAAAGAGAGTGTATGTGGAGGTATGAGAAAAACATGTTCAAATCATGAACATGTTTAATGCTTTTATTGATGACAATTTTAATGTGAATTAAATTTTTTATACAAAAACATCTGACATGATCGCCAGGTTGTTGATGTTGTCATTTGGTGTTTTGGTTCTCAAGATGAGATTCAATCACAAATCAGATTTGTGTGTAAATTCTTGAGGTTCTGCGCTTTCACGTGAGACATGGCCTGTTCATATACTTGTATGTATGTCCTCAGTATGGAGGTCAAGGCTCTGGCAATGCAGGTGCAGTTAGAAGAAGAAGAAGCAACTTTATTAATCTCACACTGGAGAAATTCTCTGCATTTAACCCATCCTGTTATTAGGAGCAGTGGGCAGCACATTACTGCGCCCGGGGACCATCTCCATGATCTTCTTGCTTCAGTTTGGTCAGGACCTAAGCTGGAGGATTTTACCTATCATGCATGTTTTGGGTTGATGGGGGAAACCGGAGTGCCCGGAGGAAACCCATCCAGACACGGGGAGAACATGCAAACTCCACACAGAAAGGCCTGGGCGACCCGGGGATCGAACCCGGAACCTTCTTGCTGTGAAGCATGAGTGCTAGCCACTCAGCTACCGTGCCGCCTAAATATTATAATTGTTATAAATGTAATACCTTTTTAAACCAGTAATAGCACCTGCTACATACCTTCCCTTTACACTGTATATTGTTGATGTTCCTTTACACGGTAATATTGTAATGTGATCTATACTGTCCTTGAAATCCTCTGTGCAGAATGGCACTTCCTCTGGAATAAAACACATTGCCTGTTGAATGGATATTGAATGGACAAGAATCCACAGGTGCTGGCTTTTGCACTGAGCCATGGTTCTGAATGGACTGCATGTTTCAACAGTGAATTGGCTTAAGTCCATGCTCTGGTGTTCTTGGCTGTGGTGCTTTTTAAGGCCACACTGGATACTGGTTGTATAAAAAGAAGTGCTAATAGTGTAGTTCATACATGATTTTCCAGCTCATTAGTCGTTTTCTTTTAGTGTGGGAGGCCATTCATTCTGCCCCCAAAGTTAATTAAGTACTTAAACAATGGCTTAATTATTTAAAAAAAATATCTATATGAGAGAATTAAAATATACTTTAAAGCTTGTGTTCTAAATCGGGTCATTAGTGAGTAATTCAATCATCTCATTTCTTTTCAAACAGATCTTCTTCCCTAAAGAGTCCAGATGAAATGAAGTGCATTTCAAAGTGCTGTCTAATAATGTAATAGAAGTGGCAAATAGATGAGACTGATTGGATTTGGCCGACATTACTGAGTACGAATTTGGTTCCTGCTGTTTAGATATTTCTGTTCTATAAAATTTCTGCCAGAGCAAGTGGCTTCCCAGTGGCCTCAGCCTGAGTCATTCAAACAACAGGGGGCTGATTCAATATGCCCTTCTATGGGATTTGAAGGGTTAATCCCGATGATTGGAATGGCTGGTTTCTGCTGGAGATCTTTAAATCTTATTTTATCATGATGTGCGTCTTTGTTATAGTCAGTTGTATAGTCAGGGATGCTGCACAGTTTATTGCATTATTATAGGGATAAAATACTGCATTACTGCATACCTTTATAGCCCTCCTACATAAATGAGTCATAAAGTAACTGCATTACAGACATAAACTTATTCTAACAAAATCTAATTCTGTCTTCTTCAGGACTCATTTCAAGTCTAATTTTACTCCCTGTTGATTTTTTTTTCTCACACTTTTAAGATTTTCTTTGTAAATTAGTACAGCTGAAACTTTTAACCTGAATAGTCATGACTTATCAACTATTAAAGTTACTGATGAGCATATCATTAATGTTTCATCTATCATTATCTGGAGTAGAAAAGATATTTTGTTCTTCGCTCTTCTATAGTTGCCAAAACATGAAAAAATGTTTCCCAAACTCTCCTATTATCAACCACAATATTGCATATAACATGTTCTCCTTTAGTTGTGCAGCCGTAGTTTCTCTATAGTGCCATTTCTCTTTCCTTCTCCAGTTTCAGTGCTTCCTTACTGGCGTGGACTGGCTGTTTGTTTTTGTATGGAGAGAGACCCAAGTGAAGTGAGGCGTGAATGAGTGTTGGATGTGCACATGCAGATGTACATGCAGGCCGGGGGCAGCTCTGTGTTGCCGGGACTCTGCTCTGACCCCTCCCCGTTCTGATCCTGACCCACTTTCTTCCCCCCCGCTCACTCTTTAATTGCCGCACGGCGCACTGAGGCCATCTGCTCGACCGAGGCCCGTCGTCATGGAGACGCTGGGAGGCTTTTCGGATTTGCCGCGGACTGACCAACAGGGAAAAATGGAGGTCGGGGGGATGGGGGTAAGGTTGGACACCAGGGGAGTACACACAAGTCCACCATGGGACAGTTTGGCTGAGATCCTACACCTGGATGACTCAACAGAAAGTTACAATCAGGCACGTTAGATAAGTTTTTTTTTTTACATCTTATACTACTTTTCATATAAGCGCATAAAAAGGCAGAGGAAAATTCTCTAAAAAAGTATTTCATTGGGGCCTCAGGAGCTTTTACTGCGAAACATAAAGTAGAATGTTGAAGGAACTCAAATGTCTGAAATATTACAGAATAGAGACAGTGTAGTACTGAGTCCCTCAAAACATGGCAAGGCTATTCAAATGTCGCTTTTTGTTTATATTAAGGTTATGTGTTCAATCATTCATAGAATTCGTAGCAAAAGAAAAAAATTTATTCTGGACATAAGGTTTTTTTTGTAGCTCATCCAAGCAGCTTTTTCAGTTCTGGTCAGATTGCCGGTGGACACTACCTTATTATGTGCTAGAAGTCAGCTCCTCCCTTCACTCAAAAAGAACTTTTGTCCAGTTGACAGAATTTTCATTCTTTTGCTATTTAAGTTATATGGTTCTACTGTCATCTGGCAACTTTTGGAGTGCTCTCCCAGTGTCCAGAAGATGTGACATGTTTTGTGACATCCATTCCAGTAACTAGCCACCCCACCACTGCCTGTAGTTGCTGGGAACTTGCTGAAGATGATAAATAAATGTTTCAATGCTATCTTAAAACGTTTCAGCTACATACTTGTACATCACCTCCACTCCAGCAAGGCAAAGTTCTTTAAAACTGACAGAAAGAGCCTGACATCTATCAGTGATATGTGATTACCCCAAACCTGAAATGACCCATACGTGTTCCGGGGCTTTAGTAGACAATGGAGCACTTGTGGATGTTGCCATTGAGAGGTGTCTCATGTTACAGCATCAGTTACATTTGCCTCCTGCCATCACTCCAACTCTAGTTCATTAGCCTCTCATTGTCTTTATATACTGTATCTTGATTTCTGTGTTTATTTCCTTTCCCAATAGCACACACAGGCAGATTTCAGAGTACTGGTCTGCACCGTTACATTTAAGCTTTTACTTTCCATTTTGCCAGATGCACTCGATGTCAAGCCCATTTGTGTGATTTTTAAATATTTTCTATTTGCAATATGCATTTAGCACCCATATTACACACCAAAGCTCCTAGATGCATATACATATCTTACCAGTAAAACTTCATATTACATTTAGCACTTATACAAGATGTAAACTGCATGTCAGACTAAGAAATGGCCTTTTTTATGCTTTCATGATCTATAGAAGAACATGTTTTTGTAATGTGGGAGTACAATCTATTTTGGGTAAATGCCAAGTGGAAGTTACAAGGAGAATGCCCACACTTGTTTAAGTAACTCTAAAGAAATGGTTGTTTCTATAGTGACTGTTAACTGTTGATGGTTGAACTAATTAAGGCAGTTTATTCCAGGGCTTTGTTTTAGTTAAACAGGTTTAATGGACTCTTATTGACCCCTGGCTTGTTCTGCAGTGCATGTGGACACAATTTAGATTAGCTTCTCCTGCAAAGGTCAGTATTGGTCTATGTCATTTCTGAAGTGGCATTTATAGGTCAATAGCTCATTAGTAATCTGCTAAAGTTGGGGATACAATGCAGCTGCCGATGTGTAAGTGTCAGTGAGCTGGCAATATCAAGCTCCACTCTGATTCAGTATTGTTCCAGACATTTCTTATTGTGATCACAGTCATAATGTTACATTACATGGCATTGCACAAGTTACACCCCCGCTGTGTCCATAGCTAATAACACTGCAATGACACATCTGTATTTTCTGCCTGTGTTTGAACTGCCCAGGATTGTTTGACAGCAGAACAAGCTTCAGCATTACTGTCACTCAAACATAAGCCTTCAGACTGTTTAAGCTAAATCTAATGTAACTTAATGTTTTATCGTAGCTCCAGCAAGTGAGTAATGCCGTTGTTTCCTATCATGCCTATGTATAAATGTTATATGTGAGTGGGCGAGGGGTGGTAGTCAGAGGTGCTGATGACGCAGGTTATAATTTTAAACTACTGGACAACTAAGAAAGCTGTGTATGTTTTTAGACTAATTCAGTGAAATATATCTTTTACTTTACAGGGTTATGTCACTAGAAACAGTACTATTCTTAAAATAATACACTGCATCCAAAACTCTTCTGAAACTAAACAGTTTATCACAATGTCTTACCACTGTTGCTCTTCAAACTTTTTTTGTTTCCATTGTTCTCAAAATGCTATTGCCACATGCTGTTGGCATCTGCAGTAAGTCTTTTATTAGCTCGATAATACACTAGTACTAACATTATGCACCATTATGCATGTGCTTCTACTGACGTGTGCCTGTAGTGATGCTCCTGGCAACTTGAGCCTACCTTGTATCTCTGCGACAGGCTAACAATGATGACGGAAGACGGACGCCGCTCTTATTTGCTGAAATCTTTCGACAATGTGGCGTTGTGAGTTACTTGATGCCTCTGCGCCGCTTACTTAACAAGACTGGACCTCCTACGATAGCTGTCACCATGTGCCAACAGTGATGGCGTCAGCATCTGCATAGACAGGCTCTGACAGCTTATTTTGCTCCCCCATCACACAGTAACACGGCAGCCAGTGACAGTGGGAAAGGTAGCCGTGTCAATTTAAACTCCATTGAGCACTTGATCTCTGGGCTGCCTCAAAATGTACAGTCACAGCCAAAGTTAACAAGACAATGTAGCCAGCCTTGTAATTGGGCTCAGCCTCTTTTCGGCTTGAGAAAGAGTGTCAGTCAGGGAAAAAGCTCTCTTGTCAAGGTCATTGTGCGGAGCTAGACGCGCCCTTGTCCCATGGTGGCTTACCCAGCTGCTGCTACTGTGAAGTGGGCCCTGAGCCACTGTACACTGTGGGATTCACACTAGATTATACTCTAAGATTAATCTGGCCACACAATGTGACATTGATGAAAGACTGATCTAGTCAAGTACAATCCGACTACGGTCGTTAAATACTACAGTATTATACAGTCCTGTATACATTCGGTTGGGAAGGTGTTAGAAGGTCACATGTTCACAGGACTAGTCTCAGGTCTCTATAAATATAGAAGGGGGAGGACAAAAGAATATAACATTAACATTAATTTGACCACATGAGTAGGTAAAGTATACCCCTGGAATGGTGTTTGGCTGCATTCTATAGCTACAGGCAAACATTAACTTTAGGTTATGCACCAAGAATATCATATCACTAATTATTCAACTCCCAGGAACTTATACAGCTGCACTGCAGAGAATCATGTAAGATTAAGTGTCCAACATTGTGCAATGAAGGAGAGTTTTGTATAGACCTAGTTAGCTCAAGTGATTTTCAAAGTCCTTGTTGTGCCAAGCTTGTGATCCAGCAGAGGCCACGCTGAAGAAGGATGCTAATTATCCTTCTCTCAAGTGCTCTATAGTTGCTCCAAAGTGAATTCTGATTTGTTTAACAAGAGCTTTTTCTTTTTATTTCTTTGCAACTTTTATTACGCTCATCCTTTCTTGTTGGCGATCTGTCTGAAGCCCACTTTCAGTTCTTTTTATGGACAAACAACAGTGGACCAAGATAAGAGTGCTTCACTATTTAAGAGAAAGCAATCTCTCAGCACTATATATACCCTGCTGATGCCATTTGGCCCCTAGAGAGGAAAATGCATTAAGCCACTCACTGTATTTACTTGTTGGATGGATGTGGATGCATCAAGGCTGTCCTCTGGATGGTGATGATGGCAAATTGATCATTGGTGAATTGGTGTCATGGGAATTTTGACTTTGGCTTTCACACATTGAGCTTGGAGAATCCATCAAGCAGAAAGTCAGGGCCATTTGAGAATACAGGCACTTACAACACGTATTAAGACAAGATGTTTGCTCAGCTTCAGGAGTGAGCCTTGTTTGATTTGGAGGGGTAATTGTTTATACACTCAAAAGGTTGTTGCTGTGACCTGTTCTTAGGCCAGGCTAAGTGGGATTCTGAAACTAAAGGCTTGTCTCAATATGCATACATTTAAATAAAACATCATGCTTTTCCTCTTTTTTTTTTCTTTTTTTATCACATAATCAAACGAGTAATGTAAAGCACTGGTTGGAAGACAGATCATTTTTAATGTGGACAGACCTGATTCTAAAAAGTACACAAAAAGTAGCCTACAATATACTTGCTTATACTCACATTTATTTGCTTTTATCAATGTATCAATTATGACAGCTGCTAATAATTTGTGAATATATTTTGTACCTCTTACTGGGAATATGGCCAGTCGCTCCCAGTTTAAGGCAAATTGGATGCTTAGAGGACTTAAAGGAAAAAAAGGTGGATTAGCCGTTTTGTACATGCAGGCACTTGTGCTATGTGGAAATACAACCATTTGTTTGATAGAGTAAAGGTACACGCCTATTGTGGTCGATCTTACTATGGTAATACATGTACGGTAATCCCTTGAGCAAAGGTCTAGTTTATTTAACATTTCCACAAAGAGTGTTTTCTGAACTAAGCACAGCTAAGAGTGCACATTCTGCAAATACAGTGTGAATAATGAATGAAACCTTTTTAAAATTCTGTCTGTGATAAACAAAAAGCAGAGAGCGAGCGGCTTATGCGATGTGTGCCTTTGAGGTTTGTCTTCCCACACACCTTCACAACACACACTTTTCATCTGACAAATCTGCTGTTTGAGAGGCCCATAGTCATTTATAATGAGAACTGATGGAAGATACCTCTGTGGGCTCTATCTTATAATTTGTTTTTACAAAAGTTCGTAGAAGAGCTGCAGAATCTTCCAGGCATAAAGAGAGCCTTTGCGTTGATTTGGTTGTGTGAATCTAGACAGTTAGATTATTTTATGCCGTGGACTTGAACAGCATTTATGATAACAAGAGGATTAGAGGCTTTTCTGTTTCATGATAACGCAAGATGACTTGATTCTACATAATTGCCTTTTATTCAGACCAAGAATCTTAACTTGCCCCTACAGGTTTTGACTCATGAATGCCAAGTCATAGCTGAAAGGACTTTTGCAGTGGCACTGATTTGTTGTCATTCAGTAACAAGGGGACGGCACTGTGGCTGAGTGGCTAGCACTCACACCTCACAGCAAGAAGGTTCCAATCCCCGTTGCCTTTCTGTGTGGAGTTTGCATGTTCTTCCCGTGTCTGGGTGGGTTTCCTCCTGGCTCTCCGGTTTCCCCCATCAACACAAAAACATGCTCCACAGGTAAAATCCTCCAGCTGAGGTCCTGAGCAAAGACTAGCAATGAGATCATGGAGATGGGTCCCCAGGCATCTGAAAATTGTGCTGCCCACTGCTCCTAAAAGGATGGGTCAAATGTAGAGAAATAATTTCCCTACAGGGGATAAATAATCCTGAGCAAAAGGAACTGCAGAGACATGTGACATAAGTTTGTATTTGTTTGTATTTTGAGTTTGTATTTGTGAAATTTTGCTTAAATGGAACCTGCAAGTTGCTCAAATAAACATAAACATAAACATAAACAAATAAAGGATAATAAGAATAAATAAAATAATAAAATAATACAAAAAAACATGGGATTCAAATCTGATATATAAATAAATCAAATTAAATTACTGCCATCAAGACCAGAGCCTTCTCCAAGTCCAACAATCCAAACACAAATGTTTACTATTCCATTAATTACCTTGCATTGCTCTGGTCACCTGTGCTGTGCCAATCACAACCGAAAGACAAGTAGAAAAAACAAAGTTTGCAAGTGTTAAACTGTAAAGTTAAGACAACAACAGGTGCCTCTTAAATGGCCCTCTATACTTCAGTTTGGGAAGCAAAGCACCTGCCGTGTACTACGTAGATGATTAATTAAGTTTAGATAATTCATTTTCCCAGCCGCCTTTGTTTTACCACCATAAAGTCCCCTTTAGGGGTATTATTAATATTTATTAGGAACTGTCAGATGGTGTCATGAATCAAGAAGGATTCAGAATTCAAGAGCCCGTACTTGATGTCCTATAAATCCTACATGAAAGATGACTAAAAAGATCCAATTAGAAACGTGTAATCATTTTGTGGGGCAACTTATGCTGTGATTTATTAGCACTGTTACTCCTCCCATTTCTATTCTGTTTTAATCTTTAGAGGAAATGAACATGTCTGAATGGGCTCTAGCTATGTGACCACTGCCATGCAATACAATGGAGAGTGCATGCGCCAGCTCCCCTTTCATGCTTTGCACACAGAGCAGGAAGGTACTATGCTACTACTATCCCATCCAGTTCTCCAGAGAGTGTTTGCTTGCATGTGCATAAGTATTTTTAGCCCGAGCTTCACATTGGCCTCTGCTCAGATGTGTCGGAGCAGCATCAGGCTCAGTCAGATGGTCCTTAACGCATTTGCCCACAGTGCTGCAGAAGGGATGTTTGTGAGAGAGCTGCAGGCGGAGGGGGGGTAGGGTCACGTGCCGACCTCATTGTGAGCACGAGAAAGTGAACTGTGTGGAACTAGTGAATCTGCTGCTTCTAGTCTAAGAGGAGAATGTGACTGCTTTACTAAAGCCACAAACATATTGGATTTTAGTACTGTTTGATCCAGTGACAGCGAGAAGGCCATTATTACCAATTTTACAATTCTGAAATATTTATTAAACAGTCGTTACTTATGCAAGTGACATACCCTAAATAAACAAGAGCAAGCATTTATTCCTTTGACTGACTGTTCAAAATGTGAAATATTTTGAATGGTTTCCACAGATCAAAATGTGTCTTGTTTCTTGATGTCAAGCAAATCATTATTATTATCAAAATTAAACCCACATAATTGCCTTTGCCACAAATGTCAAATACCATGTTATGATTTTATCTTGGTGTGCAGATGCAGTCTTACTCCTCTTGTTGTTACCTAAGGCTATGACAATTAATCAGAAAACTAGACTAGTTGACTCCTAAAATAATTGTTAGCCTTATGCTTCCCTGGCCATTTATCCAAGCTTTGGACTGGCACAAAGAAAGGCCGGCTTTTCACCTCTTTTCTCATTGTATACTAACAATACAGCCAACAGTGTGTAAAATGTTAATGGTACAAGGAAATGGATGATCATGTACTGTTTTCTGTTTTCTGGGATAATAGTGCATAATGGACCTTAACCAACTGCTGCAGTTATAATAGTAGTGCAGAGAATTATAGATGCCCCAGAGTCCATGTTCGCAACATGCAAGCCTTATAGACCCATTCTTTTTACAGGGATCTGGGAATGCTCTTCAGAATGGGAAACCACATTGTGTCTCTGTAAACATATGGGTGAAAGTTTATTTTACAAGCGTATAACCTCCACATTTTAGTTCCTCCATATGTCTGACTTGTCTTTCAGAAGCTGTGATCCAAGAAGACAGATCCATCTTGTACTGTCCTCTGTGTCCTCCATCCCCCATTGCTAAGTTTCTAAAGGGTGCAATTGGACCACTTTCCTCCCTGGTACATTAACTCTTGCAGCTTCCTTGCTTCAGTGGAGCAGATACAGGTGAAGAAAACAAACCCAAGTCCACAGGGTTAATCGCAGCCACCTCCAGGTCTGCATGAGATGTATCCAGGTGCGCTTGAGACAAAATACACTTGACTTCCTCCTCTCTATGACCTTTGACCTGTTTGCCTTTGACACTAAGAGCATGGGGCATTCAGGAGCAATGGCTTGATGGATCGGTTTCCGGTTAGTAGTGGCAGCAATATGAAGCAGGAAGTGAGCTGAGAATAGTTCTATTGTCGAAGTAAAAAATTACAGTTGGCTATCCTAACAGACTTCTTAGGTATGTTGTTTTGACATGTCTGGGGGAAAACTGTAACCTTGTATTCACTGCGGAGAAGTTATTGTTATTATTTTGTGTCCGAAGTTGTTGTTAGTTTTGGTCATTATGTTTTCTGTACAGCAACTTTGTGACACTCTATTTCACAGACTGCGTCAGCCAAGGTGTTCTTTCTATCTCCCATAAATTGTTACACGATACACGCGGGAGGCCTACATACATTTGGTATGAAAGAAAAAATAGTTATTTCTTCTCCTTCACTGATCTGTGACATTCCCATTGTAACTCTTGATAGTATTGCTTGTGACAGATTGTATATTTGAGTAAGGCCAGAGTTCTGCATCAATGTGTCAGTGAGATTTTCTTTGTAATGTACTGCATCTCGGGAGCGTATTGTTTGCATCTGTTACTGATGTGGAGAATAACTTCTTTTAAGGGAATTCATAACTGTTTTTTGCTATCTTTCCCACAGAATGAATGAGATGGCACCTCCTAGGGAACATCAAGGTTGTTTTGAGTCCTTGTTCTGTAACTAAACACCAAAAGGAATTTTTCAGCTTGTGTTGCCTCAGTCAAAATCTTGTTAAGTCTGTTATATGCATATCAATTCTTTCCGTTCCCATAATTCATTTCTGTGGTAGAATGCCAGTTTTCTCATTTGAATCCCTCTCCTAAGACACAGCTGCTTACTAGGATAGCTAATGGCGGCATTTTGTGGTGCAGTGCTGGAGTATGGCGTGATGTTGTTTGTGCCCAGGGCTTGGCTTGTCATTGTGTATGAGGCCAGCCAGTGGGCCTGACTCACACATGACGCCCATGGGTGCTCCGACTCTCAGACAAGACGCCGGAGTTTTGCATCCTACACCCACAAATACATATGTCCGGGAGAGAAAGGAGAAAGCGAGGGAGACGCTGAGGTGGTGTTACTGATTCTGTTCACAGTGCAACAGCTGTGACTGAAGCTTCACACCTACAGAACAGATTGTTTGGAGATTTTTTTTTTTTTTTTCAAGCTGTCATATTTTCCACATTTACAGTTTCTGCTAATCAAGAAACGGTAATGTATTCATAATTATAACCTGATTCCTCTCTCTCTATATGTTTGA
This sequence comes from Paratrypauchen microcephalus, assembly GCA_036785185.1. NCBI lineage: Eukaryota > Metazoa > Chordata > Actinopteri > Gobiiformes > Gobiidae > Paratrypauchen > Paratrypauchen microcephalus. Next base: position 4,790,134 of record JAVJIX010000028.1, on the reverse strand, counting down.
ATATATAGACCATTCTTCTATACTGTTTTGGCTAACTACTGGGATCTGTGGGTGGCTCATTAGCTTAAAGGTGTATTGTGTAACTTTTCTGGTGGAGGGTCCGTCAAATGCTTTTCTCCATAGTTATTGCTTTGTCTGTAATATTTCTCTGTATGGTATTAAAACTTTCTATTAGAGCTAAAAATAAAATCTCAGATAAAAAAAATAAAAAAATCAGATTTCCGATTTTAATCGATTTTTCTCTGCCCTACTCAAAAACAAATAACAGATGACAGACAAATGGCTCAAAACAATTCAACGTTCTTTTATAAAACAAATACATTACACCTAGCATCAATTAAGCTGTTATTGTTTTAAAAAAAAAATATATATATATAATTTCATTTTCATTTATTTATTTATTTCATTCGTTAAAAAAATAAAAAAATAAGTAACAGATGCAACACAATTGCATCTATACAATTATAACTTAAATATGAATGAAAAGGGAACAGAAAGAAGCATAAGCTTATTATATCTGCCCCTTATCAACTCAAAATGATATTACAACAAAATATATATAACAATAATAACACAGTTATATAAATATATTTCTTTTATAAAGAAGCATTTTATGGAGCTAAATTATTCCCTGATTGTGGGAAAGATGGACTGGAGTGGGTAGAGTTGTGTTTTAGTTTTTCCTCGAGTGATGCAGAAAAGCCACTGTCTGTGTTCATGTTTGTTAGCTTGTGCAGTCTGTATACAGCTGTGGCAACACAAGAAAAATATTGGTAGCACATACTTCGGGTCCAAAACTTTCACCATGTTAATGAATCCGGGCTTTTCCACAGTATATATGGGCACTATGTCTTTTACAACATACATCATGTTTTTGGTAAAACATACAACAGCGTGTGCCTTCCGTCGTGGGCCGTGCTTATCATACTGCAAACAATTCAAAAATGTTTTAGGGACTGGACAGTGGCTATTTTCATTCCGTTCGGACCTGCACTTCTCCCACTTCGCTGCCTCTGCTTTCGGCGCTAGGATACATTTTTTTCGTGCTGCAACAGCTTTTGAACAGACCTTACAGCGAGCACTCGTTTGTTCTAAGTCCGACACAAGAAAACCGAACCATTTCCATATAACAGATGTAAACACCTTTGTTTGGTACAAGCTCCCGCTTTAACTCACTCGCTAGCCGCGCTAGCTCGTACAATGTTTGGGTACGCCCCGCTAACTTACCCGTGTAAAACGTGGCCATGCATTAGTTCCGCTCGCATGTAAAAAATAACTAAAAAATCGATTTTCATAAAAACACATCGTCCTGAACTGTAACGTCGAATTAATCGATTTAATCGATTAATCGCGCAGGTCTGCTTTCTATTATCATTAAGACCAAACCAGGCCAAATTACAGGTCAGATCTGCAGAGAGACAACCCCGCTCACAGTTAGAATGCCTGTTTTTCTTAGTAATTTTAAGATCAAAACATCTGTAATTAACTAGCTATAAGGTAGAGCTATGGAACTTTCCAGGCAGAGTAGTGACAAATCCATAGAAACAAGAAGGTGATGGACCCTCATCAAAAAGTTACATAGTGCACCTTTAAACTAACTTTATTGATCCACAAGAAAAAAATATTTGGACCCAGTAGCTCACACAAAAGTAGCAAAAATACCCTGTATAAAGTTCCTGATCATGAACCAAGTCCTTGGTCACAATTTTGTAATCTAATCTGTACATATATATAAACCGGAGCATCCCCAGACGCAGAGAAAACTGTTTATCTCATGGTTATGAGTCAAGAATGCTAACGACTATACCACATAGATTACCCCAATATCCTGCTGTGATGTTCACCTTTAATGGATTATGTTTAGCATTTCCAAGCTTTATGGTTGTACATTAATAATCACAACAAAACAAAGATTTACATAACTGAAAATGTCACCAGTAATTATTTTGATCTAGGTTACTTAGTTTTAATCATGATTTGTTTTTCTTTTTTTTACAGTTTGTAGTCTGTCACAATTTGTCTCCTTCCCATCAGTGTATGTTGGCGGCAGCCTCACATCCCCTCCTGTGCAGTGACAAAGCGGCTGCCTGTTATATCACATATCTATCAGAGCACACTGTGTGTTGAGAGCCCCGTCCAGGAGAGAGGCATGCCGTCAGTGTGAGGGGGTGGCAGCCAATGGTCCAGTGCAGATGCTAAATGACAGTGACACATGAGAGGACAGAGCAACCAGGTCTGGACAAGCCTGTTGTACCATTAAGAATAAGGCCCAAATTACGTGCCTGGTTTGAAATAGGGTTGGACAGGTGTATTAACTTTATCATGATTCACCTACGGTATTTTTTTTTAATTTCCTTTGATTTTCTTGTTCTGAGAGTTCACACTTGACTGTGATTGGTTAAATTCAGCTGTCACTCACGCAGAGCCATACAGAGGTTAAGCAATAAGATAAATCGGATGGAACTGACCTCAGGTATATAGCTGAGATATATTTGTATTACTATATTTCTATATTTTATTTTTACGTGTACATGTACATTTATATATTTCTGATTTATTTGACACAGTCTCTTGCTATTTTTGCTACTCAATTTTATTACCATACCATTGTTTGCTCTTTGTTATTATAATACATTGTGATGTGTGAGCTACTGTATCCAAATAATTTCCCTTGTGGATCAGTAAAGTTGGTCTGAGTCTAAATAAGTCTTAATAAGTGCCCGCTGCAATAGAGAAATTGTATGTCATGTAGGGATTACAGAGATGAGATAACAATTTGATTTGTATCAATATGTTGCCCAGCCCTAGCTGAAATGGACTCCTCTACAGCAATTCCAGGAAATACAGTAACTGTTGTTATTTCAGAGTAATTTAATACTGTGAAAGGCTTGTTTTACAGGACTGTAATCAAATAATAAAAGAATAACATCCTTTTTCTAGAACCACTGGTTATACTTATTACAATGTTTAACATTTTTTTGTCGTCATAGTCAATTTGTTAAAATTTAGTTCAAAGAAGGAAAATAAAAGCAGCTATAGAATTTATTTTGCTTTTGATAAACTTGTCAGAATACAGGTTTGTTGGGTAACAGCTGCTGTGCATGTTGTCATAATGTTATGGCTGGCTGGCCTTTTACGTGAATGCCATTCATCTAAACTTTCATGTTGTTTCCCAGTTTGAAGTGTGACCTTTAACTTGATTTCACTGTAGCCTTCGGAACACACAGTATCTGTTGTAATACTTTCTGAAATATCCTTAGAGCCAGAAACTCAACTACTATCTCATTGTGTGTCCTTGTGCATCAGAAGTATTTCAAAACTGCCCTGAAGTACAAGTGCAGTAATAATATTCATCATGGCGCCTGCGTTTACCTTGTATCCAATCTCGGTGGCGCCCTAGAGCAAAATGCTGGCATGATCCTTTTGTTAAAATGCTGAACATATAGTATAGTGATATCCACAGTCACATGGAGGCACAGGCTCTTGTCAGATTACATGGGTTTTTGCAAAGTTGTCTGTCTTGCTTAGGTGTGTCTAGTCTGGTTTTGAATTTACATCAGGTGTATTAACTGCCACTGTAACTTTTGTAGGCAGTAATCTTACAGGATTAATGTTATTGTGTATAAATTGTGTATAATGTGCGTACGTGCAACTCTTTCAGTAGTGTTTTGTTAAATTTCATTATGATGTTTTCATAGCAACCATGTTCCTGGGAGTTGCAAAGCATAACAAGGTAAATACATTTTTATTAATTTATTTCATCTTCCTGGTAGTAGTATGCCACACTTTGAGGATCCAAAAGATGACTATTTTTGTTTTAAATTGTTATTCACCATCACAACAGTCCTAGATTTAATCATTCTGAAATCCATGGATATAATAAGCAGCCATTATGTCTGCAATGTATTACTTCCCTTAGAAACAGTCGAACCTCTGAAACAAAGGAGATACTCATGTTCCAACTTCTGAGGTGGCAGTATATGCAGGCAAGTGAACAAATGATAATCACGATAAGAGTGAAATATGCACGCTGCCTGCGCTAACCTGCCCGCACATGCACACGGCTCACTTAGTTTGTATTTCTTGTCAAAATGAGAAAGCACTGAAGTGAAATGGCTTGTTTTCCTTTGGAGTTTCCATCGAAAGAAAGTCAGAACATTTTTTCCGAACAGTCGTGAACTTATTATTCTGAGATAATATTAATATTATCTCAGTATTTGAGGACTGCTCTTAAGTTGTTTCAAATGGAAAAGTAATGAAATGTAGTTGATTAAATTAAAGATATAATGCAATTAATTTAAAAACTGTTGAATAGATTAAGATGATGTAATAGTGTGTTGTAGATGGAATGTATTGCTTTATGAATACCAGTATAGTACTTCTATAACTATTTGTTTCTACTACTGCTACGAGGGATGCACTGAGCCAATACTGGCATTGGATATTGGCACCGATACTGAAAAATTTGCTGAATCTGATATTGGCATCCAAATATCGGTTCAGCTGATATCTTGGTTGGACATGTTGATGTACAAAGACTATTTACTGGTTGTAGTTGGTCCATAAAGTCTCATAATGTTTGAACTTTATGTATCAAAAACTGAAACAGTGCATCCCTAACTGCTACTTTTTCTACTACTACATTTCCAAGTGGTACTAATATGATCACAACTATCACCAACTTCAGTATTTTCCATATACAGTGGTACCTCACTTTACGAAATTAATTCATTCCAGAAGTGGTTTCGTAACGTGAATTTTTCGTAAGTTGAGTAGCTATTTCAATGGAAAAGGCCTGATCCGTTCCAAGGTTTTTTTTTTATAGTGTAACTTTTTTTTATAGTGTAACATTTGTGTTCTGCGTCCTGATTGGAATAAACCAGGTCTAGACCAGAGCTAAACCAGGTCTAAACCTGGACTGGACTTGGACTAAACCAGGATTATCCCGGGACATGGCAGTGCCGTTGGAGGAGCGCGTTGCTCGTGTCTCCGCGCTCCTTGCGTGTTCCGCGCTAGAGCTACGAGGTGGAGAAAGACGCTCTTTCAGCGGGAATAAGAGCGGGGCGGGCTCTGGTTCTATCACTGTGAGCTAACAGGCCGAGAAAGGTGCTCTATCGGCGGGCAAGACCGCGGGGTCTCGCTCGGGGCGGGCTCTGCTTCTATGTGACTTCCAGGTCTAGACCAGAACTAAACCAGGTCTAGACCAGGTCTAAACCGGGACCAGACCAGGATTAAATCACCCCGTGCTCGGTCCGTGCGGGCCCGTGGCCCCAAGGTTGAGGCACGGCCCGGGCGCCGCGGCTCCATCCCGCGCCGTGTCGACGTCACTTTTTGATCCTTCGATGTCGGCTCTTCCTATCATTGTGAAGCAGAATTCACCAAGCGTTGGATTAATAGGGAACGTGAGCGGGGCTTAGACCGTCGTGAGACAGGTGAGTTTTACCCTACTGATGATGTGTTGTTGTGTCTCCGCTCCCCTCGCACGTTCGGCGCTATATTTAGCCGTGTCTACCCCCACGCTTCACTATCAACACATTCCATTGAAAATCTATGAAAGTTCGAGTGTTCAAATGTGAGAGAAATGCGAGAAAAGCCCAACTCCTGTCTGAGAAAAGTGTAGAATGTGTGTGGTGAGGCATTTACAACCATAAAACATGTAGAACAATTGCAAAATACAAAGTTGTCCTACCTCGCGGACCTCTCCCACCGCGGGCCACCTCTGGAACCTAACCCCGTGTGTGTTGATAAAGTGTATTTACGTTTCGGGGCGTGCATCTGAGCACGCATTAATTGAAGTTTTGAGATTTCGCGTTTCGTTACTTGAATTTTCTTTCGTATCTAGAGACCAAAATTTGACGTGAAGGCGTTTCGTAACTTGGATTTTTCGTATGTAGGGTCTTTCGTAAGGTGAGGTACCACTGTAGATTGTTTCACATGTGTTTTTATTTTAAGGGTTATCCACACATCAAAACAGGAGGAAGGAAAACAATGTCTATCTGCATATCTTGTTAGCGTAGAAAGACCTTTTTGTTACTCTGTGCTTATTATGCTGTGGAAAAGTGCATTTCCCGTGGCATTGTGGAAGATTGCAAAACTATTTTATTGTGAAATGAGAATTGCTGACCTCCATGACGCCGATCCATATCTGCTCAAAAGTCATACTTATATTTATGGATTTCCTCTGGAGAAGTGAGTAGCCTTTTTCATTGTGTCAGCAGTAGTTTTACAAAATCTTTTGACATTTGCTTCACTCGAGCTTCTTACAAACAGCTTTACAGGAATCCACCAGAGGACTACACTACAGATCGAAAAATGTGCACAAATTTTACTTGTGGCCCTTTTATTTTCTGCTCAACACGGGTAAGGCTGAGTCATCAAAACGTTGGCTCAAGTTTCTCCTTGGGGTACAACTTAAAAATTTGGCCCTCTCTTCTGTCTTTTATTTATAGTAATAACCTGGGGATACATAGTTGTCCAGTGATTTTTGTCAGACAGTCACTTGATCCTTACAGTGAAACAGCATTTTATTTTTCTAGCCTTTACTACTGCAAGCTAACATTTTTGTTTTCTCCTAGAGTTCCAAACAACTTTATTGCATGGGTCACATTTACACAAAAATCTAGGTCTACAGACATATTTCAAGGGCTAAGAATGAAAATGCCACTTAAACCTATATTTTTTCTATAAAAAAATTAAGAGATGAAAAACAAAATCCAATAAATTAACAGAAATTACAATACAGTAATCCCTCGTTTATCGCGGGGGTTAGGTTCCAGAAATAACCCGCAATAAGAGAAATCCGTGAAGTAGGACAACTTTATATTTTACAATTATTATACATGTTTTAAGGCTGTAAATGCCTCACCACACACATTATACACTTTTCTCAGACTGGAATTAACATTTTCTCACATTTATCTCTCGTTTAAACACTCAAACTTTCATAGATTTTCAACAAAATGTATTAATAGTGACGCGTGGGGGGGACAGCTCCGGAAGCCCCGCCAGACGCACGAGGAGCACCGCCGCGTCACAGTTAGGGGTGTGCAAAATAATCGTCATGACAATGCATCGCGATACTAACTTTCACAATATACTGCATCGATTGTTGATGCCAAAAATCAATTATTATTAATTAATAATTTAATATTTAATAATTTAATATAAATTTATTAATTAATTAATGATTAGGTTTTTTTTTGTTTTTTTTAATAAATCCTATGCACTTTTTTCTTTGTAAAAGGGTATTGTTTGTTATGATGGTAGCTACCTCCAAAATGGCAAATGTTTGAACATCATTTTTTGTTTTGTTTCTATGCACTTTTTTTGTTATTGGTTTGGTTTATTTGTTTTTGTTATTCAATAAATTCAGTTATGAATTGAGTTGCTCAGAGTTATGTATCAACTGAAGACACTACCCAGATACACAGCCACAGATTTTAAGTTATCCTCTTTTTTTTGGTACATTTTCACTGAAGTATGTCGAATATATTGCAATGCATCGCAATAATTCAAGTATCGTGATGCATCGTGATAGCATCGCATCGTGGCATCGCATGAATCGTGATTCGAATTGAATCGTGACTTCTTTGCCAATACCCACCCCTAGTGGCAGTGCTCCTTGCGCTCCTCGCCCGCACCAACCCCTTGGAGAAGTGCATGACACGTGCACCCCTCATCGTGGACAAATCCGTGACAGAGCAACGTGACCGGCGCAAGGCCGCGTGTACACCGGGGCTGCGAGCACGAGATAGAACCGCGGCGCCCGGTACACGTGCTCTCAGCCCGAGCCACAAACCGAACACGCACAAACGAAGGCAAGAGCCGCACGTAATCAGCAAAGAGCCGCACGGAGTTATTTAATCCTGGTTCAGACCTGGTCCAGTCCTGGTTTAGTCCAGGACCAGTCCAGGTTTAGACCTGGTTTAGTCCACGTTTAGTCCTGGTCTAGTCTCTTAGCCAATCAGGACGGAGAACACAATGTTACACTATTAAAAAAAAATGTTACACTATAAAAAAAATTGAAAAAAAAAAAAAATCGAAAAAAAAAAATCTGCGAAACAGCGTGGGCGCTAACAGTGAACCGCGATAGAGCGAGGGACCACTGTATGCAATACAAAAAAAGTTCTTAACAATTAATTAAAGGTCTTATATTGCGTAAAATTTGAGCTTTCAGCAATGTTATAATGTTATTTTGAAGTTAACAGATCCTTTTACCTTTTGATCAGCAGAGATTGGCAATTCTAGGCCTGAAATCATCCAGTTGATTCTAGTGAATGTGTATGGAGTTTAAAAACACAATGGAGCACTTCCTTTATTACATACGACATCACAAGGTGGAACAGAGTGCGTTCTGTTTGAGAGAAAAACTAAATATGCAGGGTTTGTGTGTTAAACATGTGTGTATGAAACAAACTACAACTCAAGGTATGCTTGTGATGAGGAAACCTAGATCAGAAAGTAGTTTAATATGAACCCTTTAAACCTTGAACTGTGAGCGCATGATTTTAACCAATCACTTACTATGGGATTGTTAAGTGTGACATAATTACAGCTTGTAAATGATTGAATTCCATTAACAGTCCCTTTGTGGCCTTTTGCAGAGGTGTGCTTTCCAAGTCTATCTAGTGTTCTTTTATTTGAGTAATTATCATATTACTGTACCGGTATGCCTTTCTTTGTTCATAGTCTTTTGATAAAACCTGCACAAGCCTTCTGTACTATACCTTATCTATCTCAATTTCCCCTAAAATGTCACTTAGCTCTTTAAATTCTTCTCCTTTCTTTCCTGCCTCCTTTGTGTCATCCCCAACAATAGTGTTTTGTTGAGCCTAATGGCCGTCAGGTGAGTTGCATCTGAAAAGCCACGCTGTCTCTGGCTCCACGCGCCTCCAGTTTCCTCTGACAGCTTCATCTGTGAAACCCATATTCTCTCAGGACTCCAAGGCTGCCCCGGGATCACGACAGTGCTTAAGATTACATGTCTGCTGGCAGAGAGCAGCAGATAGGTGAAAATAATTGGCTTCGTCACTGTGGCTTTCCCCCTCCCCGTTACACTGAATGACACATGGGCTAAAAGAAGTGCCCACACCTACCTTATTTGCCTTCCTAATCTGCAACAAGATGGCTACCCTAGACTTAGTAGCTTATAATCAAGAGAGGGGGACCCGTGTGCCCCCTACTGATTGGGTGTAAAAGAGGTTGTAGACCTAGTTTCATGCAATTAGTGGAGGAATGCCAGACACTAATGGATCACAGTTGTGTTGGCAAAGCGCTTGATGGAAGTTAGAAAGAGGACATACAGCCCAGAGGAGAAACACATTGGTCCATATGAAACAATAAACTGTAGTAAGGCGAAATAATGCACACGCAGCACGCTTGGGGGTTATGCAGAGGGGGATTGTGGGAAATGGCTCCTCAGTGCAACAGGATAAATAATATTGAAGTAATGCAGATGGTTTAGGCTCCAGGGAGCACTCCGGAGGGAAACAATAGTGAATGGGGTTTTCTGTAGTAATTAAGAGCTAATTCGAGTTGACGGCAGATACAGTGTAGATTTTTTCACTGGACTCTCTGACAAATCTGATTGGCTACTTGCAAGAGGGCCTCTGTTTTGACCCAATACAGCACAGAGAAAGAAAAAAAAATCTGGGCAAAAAAAAAGTTGGAGACTGAAATGTAAATTATGATACTATGAGCTAATTCTGCATACCAAAACTCGCTCACTTTTTTGGTGGTTTACTGATATGTGATGATGTCATACACCCAGATTACATGCAAAAAACAGATTTCCTCAGAGATTACCCACAAATTGAACCAGGTCTTTTTTTTATGACTTGGCTATGCCTGAACTTGCTGTACTTTGTCCAAAAATCTGTACACCAGTTAATATGACTTCTAAATTATAGGCCTGTTAAATGTTGTGATCTGCTGAAACCCATAGTGCCATCATGCCCAGATAAATGTAGTGGGTTGCATAGGGAAGGACATCCAGTGTAGAATATGCAAAATCACATGCAAATCTGTATGTATTTGGACACTGCACTTTGCTGTTGTGACACCAAAGTCAAAGTCAACGTTATTTCTGCCATATGTGTTCGACAAACACATATGGCAGCCTCTTGGCCAGGTCATGTTTGTAAATGAGAAGTGGTTCTCAAACAGTTTACCTGGATAAATAAAGGTTAAAAAAAAAAAAAAAAAAAAGCAGTGCAAAAAAGACAAAATACAATATAAAGACAATACAAAAACGATCTAAGTCAAAATCTAAGAGCAGTGCAAAGAATAAATATTACTATTTACAGATGTCCAAAAATGTCCAATAGAATGTGCAATAGAATGTGCATTTAAAAATAAAGATAACCATTAGCAAAGTGTATGACTGACAGTATGTGGGACATGTTGAACATCGCAGGGTACATGGCGCTGTGTGATGCAGACAGCTTGTGTAATTTGGGGCTGTCTGACTTCAGGTGGTGTAAAATTAGTGCACAAATCCTCATCTGAAAGTCATTGGGCCTGTTTATGTACTTTAGCTTTAACAAGGCACCCCACCGAGTCTCCTGGGAAGTGATTGTTTTTATGAGAGAGGCCGACTTCAAAGGGGAACTTGAAGGAATAAACAGTAGGCTGCAACTAGCTTTCATCACCGCCTTGTTGACAATTACTCCAGCATATGATTTAAACATCCAATATGGTGCTTTATACATGTAAATAACTATTAACAAAAAGTCTATTTATTTACCCAATGTGCAGTCCATACAGTACTTTAAAGGTCCCATGGCATGAAATTTTCACTTTCTGAGGTTTTTGAACGTTAATGTGAGCTCCCCTACCCTGTTTAGCCCCCTCCCCATGGCTAAAAGTTGCGAAATGTCTAAACTGAGCATTTGCGGTCCTTTTCTGCGTTACACAAAACCAGTGTTGAAACAGGTGAGTTCGGACAAGGCACCTTTTTGACGTCAGATCGGCAAATGCAGCTCCAGCCCCTCCCTCTGTCTGTGAATGCGCTACGCAATGCGAAATGCGTTTTTTTATTTGCCTGGAGGCACGTCCGAGTGTTTCTAGGCTCGCAAGTCCCTTACCCGACCCTCTGGACCTCTGAAATACCAGTGGTTTAATTTTATTTTCTGTGTAAATATGCTTTTTTTCATTGCAAAGTCTCCCATCTGTCTTCCTGTGTTAAACACGGAAGCGAGCAGACAGCGGTGCAGAGCTGCGCTTCCAGCGGGGGAAACCCCCCCCCGCTCCTTAGCCAATCTCTCTGTCCTTCTCATTTGCACTGAAGCAGCAACACCCAGAATAAAGCATTTTAGACACATATCTAGCCTCATGAAGACTGTCAGAGTCATATCTCATGCAGTGAGTGTTGATTTTGGAGCAGGATTCATTTACAGTCTTAGGGAACCATTAAGGAGCCATATAAAAGCATCAAGAAGTACCATGTCATGGGACCTTTAAACGACCTACTATTGTTAGTATAGTATCATGTATAATCTCATTATTCATATTGTGGTTAATGGTGGGCAGTGGTCAAGCGGTTAGCCCTCATAAAGTATGGGATCCAAATACATGCATGTGATGTAGACCTGCGCAATTAAATTCTCAATAGTTTTTTTCTTGTTTTGGTCCATCATGGTTTTCTATTCAATTCAAATTTTCTTATTAAAACACAAATAAACTTCTAATATATGAAGACGGAAGAAAGAAAAGACAGGTCTTTTTAATCGAAAGGTCAAATTAAGCATTGTTTCATTACAACTGGCTTGATCAGGATTTAAACTGAATTAACAGCACGGCCCTAATGTGATGAACGGTATATGAATTAAGTGGCTTCCAATTATTGAATGTGAATGTTTTTTTCTATGTTGCCTCATAAGAACTCTTTATTTGTGTGCCTCCTCTCATAGTCCCATATTGCTGGAAAAGGTTCCTCATCCTTAATGGCATCTTATTTCCCACAGATAAACCATATGCATTCTGTTGTTTTTGCAGAGCACAACTGTTTCCGAATAACACACCTGACCATGTTATTTGGTTGCATTACCACAGAAAGAGCCTAATGATATCACCCCTATTCCTGCAGCTCTATTATTCAAATAGGACTTTAATGCATGCATCGACTTAAAGCATCTTTGCGTTTGCCCGCACAGCATTTACATGACATTAGATATTGCATGTCGTCCTACTACACGCCTTATCTGCTATGTTTTATTCATGCCGAGGTCTACCAACAAGAAGCCGTTCTGATGAGCAAATGCTGCAGAATAAAAAGCCTTCATTGTGAACACAAGTGGGGCAGTGCAGGTTCAGCAGGAGCTCCTGTAGGTTGCTGGAAAAAAACAAAACAAAACTGTGGCATCCCCGTTAGCCAGCTAATTAGATGACACATGCCATCACCGATCCCATGAAAGAAAATGAATTGGGGCCCAAAGTGCAGCAGATGTTTGGTGCTAAGGGAGAATGCAATATCACAAGATTGTGTTGTATTTTCAGTATGGCCCGGATTCAAGACAAGAGAGGACGTGTGAGAAAAAATTGGATGTGACTAGACGGAGTGATGCTGGGCCAAAAAGTCCTCCAGCTGAATGTATACGATCTACAAAGGTTTTTTTTGTTTGTTTGTTTTGTTTTGCTTTTTTCTATAAACAGGTGACTACAGGCATGGAACTTGTAAAACAGAACTTTGAACCCTCAGCGTAATGGAGACTGAAGTTCTGTAATGTAATGATAGCACATCAGTTCTGTAATGATAGCACATCTCTGTAAATCATCAATGTGAAAAGGTTGTTTTCATATCTTTTTTATGAACATTCTTTCCTTTCAAATTTAACATATGTTGAATTAATAGATCTCCTTTCAATCTAATGAAATAATACAATGTAAAAAGATGAATATATTAAAGGTGCACAGAGTCTGCCAACTGTTTGTCTCCTTGGAAATAATATTGCTTTGCCTAAAGTTTTCCACGGCATTAAACATATCTATATTGCCCTTGCTCGGTCACTGTAATTTGGCCTGGTGGTGTCGCCTGCTCATCTCCACGGAGATAAGTTTAATGGCATACTGCTTGTAGGCATAGCTATTAGCCCACATCTCCATGGAGATAAGCTGAAAAGTTAGATACACCTTTGAATACAGTCAGCATGTCATTTTTGAGTGTATTATGCCCTAAAATTATGCCCTAAATAACATGGCCTGTCGCCATCTACAGGCCCGTGACATCATGAACACAAGCTATTCTTTACAGTTACTCACTATCCAGTTTTTCCCTGTTTCTCTTTGCCCTTCCCCCCCAAGAATGGTCCCCTGCCAAAGTGTCACTGGAGCTTTTAAATAAATAATAACCATATGCACTTATCAGATGACAGCTCACTCGCCCCCCTCCCCCGTGCCCCACGTATCCTACCAGAAGTTCAGGTTTGTGCTCGCTGACAGGAAGGACAAGTCCCTGCATGCATGGTACATTGCCAAACCAACTGTCTCTATAGCGAAACAATTACTCACAACACCGAGGGGGTCAGGCCACTCAATAGGGCCCTTGTTTGTCTGCTGTCGTGTGAATAAGTGTAGCATGAATCACACTCGTTATTGCTAAACTTGGACATATTCTTTATTAGACCTTGACATTGCACTAGTAGGTGTCAGTTCAGAGATAGTGAGGATGGGAAGTAAAAAATAGCAGCTATAAAGGTGAAAATAATGGAAAAATGCTTCAAATAGAGTTAAGATAAGGGGTTTCCTCATAATAAACCTTGACTGTGTGCAGTACATGTAAGAATGTCCTTGTAGGCTGTCATTGTTATATGCCCAGAGCTGATCACATGCTGATCACACTGATTACATTTTTTTTTTTTCTGAAATGTATAATATTTCACCCTTCCCTTGTGTAGTCAATTTATAGGCACAATTTATATGTTTATCACTACTAGTACAACTACCACTACTAATGCTACTAATACAAATACTTCTAGTGCAGGAGTCGGCTACCTTTACCACTCAAAGAGCCATTTGGACCCATTTCACAGAGTAAAGAAAACACTGGGAGCCACAAAACCCTTTTGAAATTTAACATGAAATAACACTGCATATGACAGCTTTTTTTTTTGTTTCGCTGATTTTTTTATTCCAATTTTTTTATTTTTATAGTGTATCAACGCGCTTTGTGTTCTGGGTCTTGATTGGCTAAGGGACTGTAGACCTTTGCCAATTTGTCCGTCATTCTCCTCCATGCTGTGTCTCCTGTACAGTACAGAATGCGTTCAGTTCAGCCACATTTATATAAATGTTCGATCGCTCGCAGTGTGACTCTGAAGTGCTGTATGTTTGCAAGTTTTCTCCTCGACAAAACCCGAGACGGAGGAGCGGCGCCAGGAAGAAGAGGCTCGGTCAGAGGAACTGTGAAATAAACGCGAAATACACTTTGGTTTCATTCTATAATACTGTGCTTTTTTGTTGAAAACCTACGAAAGTTTGAGTTTTTAAACAAGAGAGAAATGTGAGAAAATGTTAATGCCAGTCTGAGAAAAGTGCAGAATGTGTGTTATTTTTAAAACGTAACCACAAACGAGGGGCCACTGTACTGAGCCGCATCAGAGAGATCAAAGAGCCGCATGTGGCTCCGGAGCTGCAGGTTGCCGACCCCTGATCTAGAGCTATAGCTGTTATTACCTACTTCAGCAACCTCTAGAATTACACACTTTATAATGACCACACTTGTAGTGGCTTTAATAAAGCATGAGCAAAGACATGGTAAACCAATTGTTCATTATGAATTGACAATGTTTCAGGCTTAGTAACTACTTAATCAATAATTTGTCAGCATAGTTATTATAAAGTGGCACAGAATAACTTTACTCAATCAAAAATGTAACTACTAACTTAAACTTGCACTTGGGTCCCCATCTTCTAAAACCCTCTGACCTTGATCAAGTCTTTGTTCCTCGTGGTAGGTGTTGTTGAGTGGCTGCAAACCTTAAAACTAGTTTGCACTTTGCCCAGCTTCTATAAGCATGCTTCTAACCATGCTCCCAGTCCTGCCTGTGGTCCCTCAAGCCTTTCATATTGGCCATGTCGTGGTAAGTGAAATGTGTAGAAATTATACTGTGCCTTTAGCCTGAGAGTAAGCTGCGGCAGAGAGGGAGGCCACACCCGCTCAGCCACATGCCTGCTCCCAAACCAGGACCAAAAGACCAAGGAAACCATGCAGCATCAGCTGTGGACAGAGCTGTTAAACCGGTCCCGTAAATGCCGCGTGGATTGTAATCCAGAAAAGCCGTTAGAGTCAGCCTCGCCACAGAGCTGAGCCTGCTGTGTTTGCCGAAAAGGGAGTGTCCGTGCGCTCTTCCTCCTCCTCGTGTTTGACTATGGACCTTTGTACTCACTCTGGGCAATTTGCATGGATGAGTTTAAGGTTTAAGGACTGAACAGGAGCAAAGTGGCTGGGCTTTAAAGGGCATATGGAGGTTGAAAGAGGGAATTAATACGACTGACCAAACCCATTCTTCAGATCTACGTGTGTTTTGATATTATATTGACTATAAAATTTGAAATGCAGTTTGAATGCTCACAATTAGCAAGTCTCAATCGCCAGTGTACAGTGAACTACTGTCTTCACTGAGTCTTATTATTTCTCTTTAAAGGGCCCATATTAGGCTTTTTTTAATCTATGTTATAATGTTTCTTCAAAATCATACCTCATACCTTGTAGTTTGTTTCATTTCACATGTTTAACACACAAACCTGCATATTTAGGCTGAGTTCTTCTCTCAAACAGAAAGCACTGTTCCAGCTTGTGATGTTATGTGAAAATACAGAAAGTGCGCCGTGTTTTTAAACTCCATACACCTTCACTAGAATCATTTGGGTAATTTCAGCCCTGGAAATGTCAATCTCTACTGAACTAGAGGTAAAAGGTAGCTGTTTACTTGAAAACTACCGCTTCATGACACAGTGGAACAGAGCTGTAGCTGTCAGAGATGCAGACAGAGTAATAATAAATGGTTACTCGAACATGTGTGAATGAAACAAAACACAACTCCAGGCATGTTTTTATTACATGGCTCAAAGCTCATAAGAGTTAAAACCTGCTATCATTTTAAACACGTGTAGATCTCCTAACATGTTTTGAAATGCATGTAATTCTAGTTTAGCAGTTTGTATTTTCAGTTTGGAATGCTCAACCATGGCAAATGTAGTGACACTGTTTTGTTAGTTTGTTTCCACATTTCTCAACCATATTATTGCGCCAAAATCAATTCTTTAATAATGAATGGCTGATTAAAGTTCCAACCACACAAGAGTTGGTTCACCATTCAATACCACAAGCATGTCTCAGATGTTGATTGATATAAATTATATAAAAAAACAAACAAACGAGAGAGTAAATTTGTATCTAACTAATGGGGATAGCTCCATTTTTAGAGTTCCCCTCACCAAAAAAAAAAAAAAGAATTGAAAAAATGTGCTCATGTTTTGACAATTTGACACATTTTTGCTAGCAAACTGAAAACAGTTGGCCATTTCAAAAGCATCAAACTGTCATCTTTGTACATCTGACAATTTAATGTTTAGAAAATGTTTTACGCTTCATCCATTCTTGTTGTAAAATATTTGGACAATACTTTATCTTTGGCGAGGTTCATCCTGAGTCAGCCATCAACAGTATGCAACGGCAGACAATAATATATGTTTCATGTATTTACTATGTGCTATATGCATAGACTGCAGATAAATGGACATAGCTAATCCACATTCCACATAGGAAGTGTTCGTGGGGGCACTACTGGATCCATCATTCAATCGTTCACCCCTGTCTCTTTAACTGACGCTCTCTTTAAAATTTTAATCCTGTTCTACATGATCCTAGTATTTTTAATTTCACTTTCCTAAAATGAAACTCGACTCCAAATTCACTCCTGTAGCATCGCAAGCTTCATTGACTGGAGCTGAACACTATGGATGACGTCACACTCTGTATACAGTCTGTGTATGTGCTATATGAGGTAGATTCATACCCTCAACTTCTTTGCTGAGAGTCAGAAATATCAACCACTCTGCCGTTATACACCCCTTTATTGTATCATGACACAACATTGTTAAGGTGCAAAAAGCTCGCAATTTCTTCCACTCCAGAGCCTGTATTTGTAAAGCTTCATGTTCACGTCTTTGAATGTAGGTGAAATGAACCCGAGCTGTCTGAAAATCTTTTAGCCCAAGCCAGCCTATTTTTACCACACAAGTCCGATGTCTTACTGTCTTTTGACCTGCCAATCACTTCAAAATCACTTTGTGTATTTTAGGCTTTTTTTTTTTTTGGTTATCTCCCTCTCCCCATTCAGGTTTGTCATATTACAAGTCTGATTACACATTTTACAAGACCATTTTACATAGAATTATAATTGTAGTCAGTCTTACAAGCCGTGAGACACCAATAACAGTGAGCGGAGATTGCTTTTTAGACTGAAGCCATGTCGATGTGAAGATACCTGCTGTGAACAAGCATGTCTTAATACTGGAGCTCATTATTTGAGAATGAATGAGTGGATTTTAATGAATTTTTGTATTAGCGCCAGAGGAAACATGGACTTTTAATTAGGTCCAGTCACTTCACTAATGTGTTTACCTGCAGCGGAAATTTGGATAATGTGCCAACAACTACAAAGTGCTTAAATCTACTCTTTATTATTGCTTAACCTTGAGTATTGATACGCCATTTTCCCTTTGGGTTTTTTTTAAAATGGCAAATTCAGAATTAATTTGTTGAGAAGGGTATGTTTTTTGAAGCAAGACTGGTTGTGACACCATTACTTTCCTATTCGGAAATATCGCAATTTCACAGTAAAGACCATGAAAACGCCTTATCACACCATGCAGCCCACTCTGTCTGCTGCCGGTAGTTTCTCTTACTCTTACAAGCCTTATTCACAGCTAATGTTGGCTTTTTTCAGGTTAATATTTCTGACCTAAGTCCAATTCATTTATATTTTCTGATTTGATATTGCATTGCTCAGTCCCTGACCAGAAGCTCTATTGCTTTATTAACCCAAGTTATTGAGTAAGGAAGAAGCGTTTACACACATTTACTGATATTGACATGATGAACTATTCTAAACACACTGTAACCTTTCACTTTTACTATCCAGACATAACAAGAACTGCATTGGTAAAAAATATAACTGCATCATATTAATGTTAGGGATGCACAAGTCAAGCTTTTTCAGTTCCGATACCAATTCCGATACTATGGCTTTAAGAATCTGCCAATACCTGATATCAACTGATACCAGTGCAGAGCCTGAAAAAAAAAATTTAAAAATAAAAATCCTTTAAACTGAAATAAATGACAAAACTGATCCAATTGTGTTATGGAGCTGTTATTTATTTACAGAACAACCTTGTGTAAATAAAAATGATGAGTCAACTATGACCAGTAAATAGTCTTATTACATCATTTTATATGTTCAACCAGGATATTGACTGAATCAATATTTGGAAGCCGATATTCAATCCAACAAATTTTTCAGTATCGGTGCTGATATCCAATACCAGTATCGGATCAGTGCATCCCTAATTAATGTTGTTTATTGTAATCTAATGGATAGTATGGAGTGAATACTGAATAGCATTAATACGTGTCTGTATTCATTATGTTAAGTCCACATACATATCTATAGTGATGAGGAATAATAACTGGACATGCCTCCCTTGTTTCCTTTTGATTGGAAAGCCCTAAACCCATAGCTTCAATTTTAATAAGACAGCTTTATGCCCATGAATATTGTGATCCAGTGGGCTGTTTACTCATCTTGCTTTTACACCCACATTACAGGGAGCCATTGGGTTTCAGTGCCACATCTGCCACTTGCATCTGTGCTGTCCGTGCCAAGGCTGAGAATCCAGGTGTGTCTCGGAACATGACCTAACTATTTATTACACCGGGAGGCCTCATGTGTCCGCCACAGCCCACAAACTCCCCCATTGATGAGTACCGTTTGTGGTGCCATCAAAAACACTCGGCTGGCCCTTGTTTTCAAAGCTCACTTGACTGAATACAGTGTTTTCATTTAACTGTCGTTGGCAAATTGCCCATATAACCTAATATTAGTTTAACCTTTGGGTTGTGAGCATGTTTTAGTGCAAGACTGTACGATTACAAGTAGTACAAGTACTGGCAGTTGAAAGTAGGGATGCACGATATATCGTCATTACCGATATTGCCAAAATTTTAACGTATCGGTATCAGCCCGATGTGTAAAAGTGGGCCGATATTAACTACCAATATTTGTCAGTACAGTGGTACCTCACCTTACGAAAGACCCTACATACGAAAAACTCAAGTTACGAAACGCGAAATCTCAAAAATTCAATTAATGCGCGCTCAGATGCACGCCCAAAAACGTAAATACACTTTATCAACACACACAGGGTTAGGTTCCAGAGGTGGCCCGCGGTGGGAGAGGTCCGCGAGGTAGGACACCTTTGTATTTTGCAATTGTTCTACATGTTTTAGGGCTGTAAATGCCTCACCACACACATTCTACGCTTTTCTCAGACTGGAGTTGGGCTTTTCTCGCATTTCTCTCTCGTTTGAACGCTCGAACTTTTATAGATTTTCAATGGAATGTGTTAATAGTGAAGCGTGGGGGTAGACACGGCTCCATATAGCGCCGAACGCGCGAGGGGAGCGGAGACACAGGATTACTATCAACAACACATCATCAGTATGGTAAAACTCACCTGTCTCACGACGGTCTAAACCCAGATCACGTTCCCTTAGTGAGCGAACAATCCAACGCTTGGTGAATTCTGCTTCACAATGATAGGAAGAGCCGACATCGGGATGGAGCCGCGGCGCCCGGGCCGTGCCTCCCCCTCGGGGCCGCGCGGCGCGGGCCGAGCACGGGGTGATTTAATCCTGGTCTGGTCCCGGTTTGGTCCGGTTTAGACCTGGTCTAGACCTGGTTTAGTTCTGGTCTAGACCTGAAGTCACATAGAAGCAGAGCCCGCCCCGAGCGAGACCCCGCGGTCTTGCCCGCCGATAGAGCACCTTTCTCGGCCTGTTAGCTCACAGTGTCAGCCCCCCGGCTCTGGAGGTCAGATAGAACCAGAGCCCGCCCCGCCCTGCTCTTATTCC